>OZ034977.1:12834527-13377027 GCA_964030785.1 Siderastrea siderea | reverse complement strand
GCGTACGCCCGTTGGTCCGTACAAACTCTGGGGGAGGGGGAGAGTCCCAAGGCAACCTGACTGGGGGAGGGGAATGCCTTCTTTTCTTAGCAGGAAATCACGCAGCGCTTTTGGACAACCAACGTTTTCCTTGGCGGGAAATTGCATGGCCATCGTCGCTTGTGAAAAAGAGGTTTCTTTAAAAGCTTAAAGACTCTCTGTCGACTACAATGCAACCGGCGCCTAAACGGAGGTTTCGTGGACCACGAAACCCCAAAGTTTTGCGTAGGCATTTGAAGGCTGTGGAAATCTGCCTTCATCCAAGTCATCCTTCCGTAGAAAGGATAGACATTTTCTTATGGAGCTATGAAATTTATCAGGAAACTATTGGAGCAGTGTTGATTTAAAAAATGTTTTATTCTTCGGGTCACAAAAGCGACACTCGGACACTCGATGTTTCGCACAGCTCTCAACCGACAAGCGAGACCACGCGGAAAGTTTTTATTGATACCTCATATCAGAATAATGTGACTATGAACGATCCAGTGAGATCATAGGGGAAAATAACAGAATTCTTATGGTTATGTGGAACTGAATGTGAGTGAATATCAAACTGACTACAGTAATAAATGTTTCTGTAGATCGGACGTGACTGAGTATTCAACACACCCCGCGGTTGACAAATCGCGGTTTTGCAACCGTTAGTGATAAAATAAAGTAATGTCAATTGCTTTTACTCTACACGCCTTTCGAAATTTTAAAGAGGGGTATATTAAGGTATAAGTGCTGTTGAACATAAATGAATGAGAGAACTCATGACCTGATACACTAAAAACCAAATGCGCTATGTCAGTTTGAAAATATTTCTCTGACTGCGTGACGTGTAATGACAGTCAACGATGAATCGTATTTTATTACAGTCATCTGCAAGACTTATAAACCATAAAATTTAGCTCTTTCTATTGACAAAACGTATACACCTAACGAAGTGAACACCTTCATTTCCTTTCTTGGCTGCTAAAGGGCTCAAATCTGGCCATATTATCACAATGTTCTCTCTCCAAAGGAATCAAAACATAAACAAACGCGCGCATTGCATTGTAGTCGTCAGAGAGTCTTATCTAGCAAAACGATTGTTCGTCAGTGTCGAAGTAGTAAACTTGAGAAAAAATATCTAAACTCTATAAATTAAAAGAATAAGTTCAAAAGAATACTCAGTTGTCTTTTTGGTGAAAGTCGAAACGTTCAAGTTACGAAATTTACTTCGAGGACTTAATCTTTGTTGTGTTCTGCTGCGAACTCGGTCTGCGCATTGCTTGAATTTGCAGCATTTATCATCTGTCCCGACGCCAAATATAGCAGAGCTAGTGCTCTTGTTCTGTCCACAACCATGGTTTTTGCAGCGGTCCGAACACATTTTCCCAGGAAAAACACCCTGCATTTTTATGTCGATCGATGTGTTATTGTAGTTGGCGTAGCCTAATGGTCATCGCACTACCTACGAAACGATGGTCCGGGGTTTGATTCTCAGAGGGAAAGATAAATTTTGCCTTTTTTTGTTAACGACTTCCATGAGAGTATTTTCAGAAATTCATAAGTACCAGCGAAAAAAAAATGTGAAGCTCCGCTTTTAGGCTTGACTAAATCTATATATTAACACTTTGTGAAAAAGCATCACAAAATGGATACGCTGTCCTGAAAAGCCTAGATATTTGACCTCTTAAAAGAGCTTAACAGTGGTTTACTTGACTCCCTAACTGTTTTTGATGAGAATTAATGTGTTCGCTCAGATTGCGAAGAAATCAACAGTGTCACATGAAAAACATTTGTCAAAATAATAAAATAGGGTATTTTGAGACGTTTGATTATTTTAACTTTTGAGACTGATTATTTTGTGGTACGTACAATTTTAAGACGATTGTTTTGGAAAAGTGATTCGTGCCACCTACCGTTTAGGACAAGAATTTTTTCGCTGTTTGGCCTCACTTAAGCGTACTTTAGCCCTGCGTAATGATTTACTGTGAACTAATCTTTTCCTCGATTTGGCGAGTTGTTCCTCTGCGGAGTGCGTAATTTTATGGCTGTCATGTTTCAATGAGTCCATTGCTTTTAAAACATTCAGGGGCATCCAACGATTCGAAATATCTGTTCGGAAGGCCTAAATCGCCTGAGATATTCGGATTTAATTCCAGTGAAAGCTGGAGATTTCTTTCCCGAAAGATCACCTCAGACTTTCGTTACAAGGGGGAGTGGTTAATTCCTATTGTTTTCGGAAGGACAAACATGTCGTTTAGAGTGTAAAATAAGGTCACCTAGCGTTTTCGGACAGCCATTAGCAGCTCGGAAATTCGGTGGATAGTATTTCGTTTGCTGAAATTTTCAGCCGCTAAAGTTTCTACTAAAACGCCGAACAGACCAACATGTATTAGCTTACACAAATATGCCTTTAAAAAGCTCTGAAACAATCTAAGAGAGCAGAAAATGAAGTCTCAAGTATTTTCCTAGAATTATCTCGTTGGGTGCCCCTGAACATTCCCAGGTGGTTATTTGTGGTTCCGTTTCTCTTGCAAATGGCTTATAGAGCTTGTTTTATAACTTGACCATAAGAAGATTAACAAGAACGACAAAATGTTGCTGGATTTAAGGAGCAGATCGTTTGATTTACTCAATACACTACAGGAAACAAAACATGAGAAGATGAAAGGAGAGCTTGAGAATTCAACTTTCAAAGACCAGGTACGTCAGGCACGGAAACAAAAAAAAAAGATGCATCCGACCCGTACGTACGTTATAACGATTATACCTCAACTAGTTCTCACGCCAGTCAACGAGGAAGTAAAACAACAGTACACAATCCTATAAACGAGTGGCGTAACGGTTTAATCCCAGAGAAACTGGCAGATTACAAAGAAGCAAAAACTGCTTGGGACAAAATGGCGGGATCAAACAGAAAGCGCGAGAGCGCAAAGAAGTCTGAGTATTAACAGAGTCCGCTTGCTTACGGCCGATTATTTATCGGCAAACGAGGTTTAAGCTAGACCTGGTATAGAAGCAATCAAATAGGACTTAAACTACTCACCAAAAGGCCAGTCTCAGTTGTTCGTCGGATTTTTAGTCTGTTTTAACTTTGAAGTAAATGACGCTAACCGCAATTTGGGTTGACCTGTTTATTTTCGATTTAAGCCCCTTTTTTAAACCCCGTCTAAACTTTGATTGAATATTAGATCGTCCTTTAGAGTTTATATACGTTTGATAGTTTTGTTAGGTTAAGTCTTGCTTACAGGCTTGATTTTCAGCCCTTTTGAAGGTGCAATTTTTTATATTCCTCCCAAGATCGCCTCGATCACCTTCTACGACGAGGAAATCCCATGCAAGTTTTAGCTTTAGCGCCAAACTGTCTCAGTGTACACACAAAAGTTATGAATATAAATTATAGGTAACATAAACGACTTTGTCCTAAAACTCCGGGAAAATGTTAAGCTAAGCAAGAAGGACGATCAACGTTCAAGAGATTGTATCTTCCTGGAAAGAGAAATGTTTATACAATGTGTGGTAAACGAGTTACGTAGCTGATAGCTGATAGTGAAATGTCAGATGTTGAAATCTGGGGTCGTGCGCCCCTCTGAAAAGAAAAAAGAAAAAGAAACACTAAACAACAACAACAACAACACAGGTGATCTACTTTGGACAAAATGAAAGACAACCAGTAGAAGAAGAAGAAAAACATCAGCAAAGGGATATCAATATGCCTTTGTTACAAAAAAAAACAAACAAACAAACTTATTTCTTTCAGATGAGTGGCAATGTACAACTGTGCAAAGATGGTGAGGACCGATATTTAGAAGAACGCACGCACTGCAAAGTTGGCGATGATTTCTATAGACGTGGAGAGTTCAGGAAGGCCATATATTACCATGAAAAATACCTAAAATTTACCAAACAAGTTAAAGACAGGTCTGGAGAAGGACGCGTGTGTGGTAATCTGGGAAACGATTATTACAGTCTTGGAAATTTTAAAACAGCTATAGACTACCATGAACGCTGTCTAAAAATTACCAAAGAGTTAGGAGACAGGGTCGGAGAAGGACGTGCGCATGGTAACCTTGGAAGCATTTTTCAGAGCCTTGGTAATTTTAAGAGAGCCCTAGACAACCATGAACGTTGTCTATCAATTGCCAAAGACGTAGGAGACAGGATAGGAGAGGAAAGCGCATATGGCAATCTTGGCATCGTTTATTCCAGCCTGGGAGATTTCAAGAAAGCAATTAACTATCATGAGAATTGTCTTAAACTTGTCAAAGGGGAAGGAAACAGATCTAAAGAAGGAATTGTGCATTGCAATCTTGGCATCGCTTACTGCAGTGTAGGAGATTTCAAAAAAGCCATACGCTGCTACGAAAGCTGCCTAATTATCGCCAAAGAATCTGAGGACAGGGCTGAGGAAGGAAGAGTATATGGTAGTCTTGGCAACGCTTTTCATGGTCTCGGAGATTTCAAAAGAGCTATAGACTACCACGAACGAAGCCTAAAAATTGCTGAAGAGTTCAAAGACGAGGCTAGAGAAGGAACAGCATACTGTAACCTTGGAAACGCTCATCACGCTTGTGGCAATTACAAAAAAGCGATTGATTACCATGAGCGCCACCTGAAAATTGCCAAAGAAATTGAAGACAGGATTGAAGAAGGATGCGCGTACGGTAACCTTGGCAACGATTATCACAACCTTGGAGATTTCAAAAAGGCAATAGACCATCATATACTCTGCTTGAAAATTGCCCAAGAATTGGAGGTTAGGTATGATGAAGGACGCGCGTATAACAGCCTTGGCAGCGCTTTTTACAGACTCGGAGATTTCAAACAAGCCGTAGACTACCACGAACACTGTCTAAAAATTGTCAGTGATATTGGAGATAGGCCTGAAGAAGGACGCGCGTGTGGTTACCTTGGCAATGTTCACAAGAGTATGGGAAATTTCACAAAAGCGATAGACTATCACGAACGCAGTCTTAAAATTGCTAAAGAGGTCGGAGACAGGGCAGCAGAAGGGTGCACATTTGGTAGTCTTGGCAATGATTACAGCGCAGCTAGAAATTTTAAGAAAGCCATAAAATGCCATGAAAGCTGTCTAAAAATTGCCAAAGAAGTTGGAGACAGGTCTGAGGAAGGACGCGCAAATGGAAATCTCGGTAACGCTTATTACAGTCTGGGAGATTTCGAAAAAGCCATAGTCTATTATGAACATTGTCTTAAAATTGCCAAGGAAATTGGACTAAGAGCCGATGAAGGAAATGCATTTGGTAACCTTGGCAACGCTTATTCTGGACTCGGGGATTACAAGAAAAGCGTGGAGTATCAGGAACGTTGTATAGAAATTGCCAAAGAAGTTGAAGATAAGGCTGCAGAAGGAATTGTTTATGGAAACCTTGGTTCGAGTTATGTAGCGCTAGGTTCTCTACAAAAGGCTGTTGACTGCTATCAGTCTAGTGTAAGGGCTTTAAATGATGTAAGGGCTCGCCTGCAGTCCAAAGATGAGTGGAAAATTAACTTACGCGACGTGAATCAAGATTCGTACACTGCTTTGTGGAGAATTTTGTTGAAATTAGACAGGTCTATCGAAGCTCTCTGTGCTGCTGAGAAAGGAAGAGCGCAAGCTCTAAACGATCTTCTGGAATCAAACTACGGAATTCTGACAGCTGACACTGGTTCAAGCACAGAAGAAGAAGCCGGTCAGGACATTTTCAAAGATGTTCCATGCAGTACAGTTTTCCTTGCCTTTGGCGAAGGTGTGATACACTTTTGGGTTATCCAAAATGGCGGGGAAATTTGCAAAAGGGTAAAAGAAGTCGATGATCCAGGTGCACTGGACGATGCTATCAATTCTGTCCAAAAACTAGTTGAAAATACTTTTGCAGATATTGGGGTAAGATCTGAGGTGAGTTGTCAAGATTGCTCATTGGATGAACGGAGAAAAACATCTTTCGCCACGGAGAGTTCCGATCAGACACGATCTGCTTCTCAACGAAGTCAAAACCAGCGATTAAGAAGATTATATGATGTCATTATTGACCCAATTGCGGACTTAATTCACGGCGATAAACTCATCATTGTTCCTGAAGGTCCATTATGGTTGGTTCCTTACGCTGCATTAATGGACTCGAACTCAAAGTACCTCTATGAATCGTTTAAACTCCGAGTAATTCCATCGCTGAAAAGTTTGAAATTGATCATGGAGTGTCGGGCAGATTACCACAGTAAGATTGCCAGTGAGACTGGTTCTCTCCTCGTGGGAGATCCATGTTTACAGGGTGTCCTTGATGATAGAGGGGAAAGGCTAGCGCAGCTGCCTTCTGCCAGAAAAGAAGTTGAGAGGGTCGGGAAAATACTCAACACTTCACCTCTTATCGGGAAAGAGGCAACAAAGGATGAAGTGTTGAAACGTCTTCCCTCAGCTTCCTTAGTACACTTTGCAACTCATGGTAGAAGAAACACTGGAGAAATTCACTTGGCACCGAACCATTTGCGTACGTCGCATGTACCTAAAGAGGAAGACTATCTTTTGACGATGGCTGATGTGTTGGCAGTTAAGCTGCAAGCAAGACTTGTTGTACTCAGTTGTTGTCACAGTGGTCGTGGGGAGATTAAATCTGAGGGTGTAGTTGGTATTGCGCGTGCATTTTTGGGCGTCGGTGCTCGTTCTGTTCTGGTGTCACTTTGGGCGATTGACGACGACGCCACTCTGGAGCTCATGAAAAGCTTCTATGAACATTTGGTAGAAGGAACAAGCGCCAGTGAAGCTTTAAACCGAGCCATGAAATCCATGAGAGAATCTGAGGAGTATAGTGAAGTAAAATACTGGGCCCCGTTTGTACTCATTGGAGATGACGTCACACTGAAGTTTGGTGGACGCGACTGCTAGATGACTCAAGCTGTAAGTAGAATTATGCTGGGCATTAAAATTAAAAAGAAATTTAGAATTTTTAAGGACAGTGTCACAGGTGTAACAACATAATGAAACAAGATGGCGCTGAACTCTTTATATTCCCTAGTAAATTTAAAGCTGAGTGGTGGAATCACAAGAGCGTAATTGACTTGAAATGGAACATGAAGTCAAAGTGATAAGGTTATTTTCGCGGAATAATATTCTTCAGTACTATCAAGGAACAAGTTAAGCTGCGCGTGTATGGCTCGTGACACTGGCCTTCTGAACACTTTTTTAAAATTGTGCATTGATTGTTCTTTTTCCCCAAAGATCCACGCGCGTGACAAAATTTACAGAGCAGTTTACTTACAACTTTGACTGAACTAAGCTACTTGACGCTCTCGACGTTTACCACCATTTTTTTTCTTCACGAATCGGTTGATCGCACGCCGATCATGATTCGTTTTCCCGTTGCATACTCTATCCACTCCTGAATTTCGTCCTCGTACACTTCGGGATATTGCCAGATTTATACTCGTGGTGAATAACATGCATGTCGTATGCTATTTTCAGGTCAGAAAAGCTAGAATTTTTACTTCACGCCTCGGTTTAACTTATTCACGAGATTAAACCCAAGCGTACCATCCACCGCATAGGATAATCCACCGAGCGGATATTTAATTCTGAAGAAATGTCAAAATTTCTTTACAAATATCTACCAAACGTGAAGTATTCTTGCAACATCAACGACTCTAAAGCCTCTTACTAGTCAATATATGACTTGCCAGCGCAAATTTACGGGATAATTTGGCGCTATCATTATTCCTTCGAGCTCAATTCAATTGCGGTAACATCACACACTTTCCATATGAGGTATGATTGACGGAAGTGTATTGCAAAGTGCTCAGAGGTGTTTTGAAAAGAAAAGTCGCGTAGTAGTGAAAATGGTGGTAAGCCTTCCGACATTAACATTAAAAAATAGTATTAAAGCATTCCCTTCCTGTTGTTTTCTAATCCTACTGTCGCTTCCTACAGAGACAGCTGGATACAGTTGACGACCTTGGTGATCATAGATGGAGAGAACGGACTCCATGGACATTTGTGATGAGGCAGGCACATGTACATGCACATGCTGAGATTTCTTGCTGTGCACGCAGTGAAAGTGCTCCAAGACAATTTAGTTCACTTTAGTTCACCTCTGTAGCAAGATTACACAGATCATTAGTAGCTTTAATTTGTACCTAGGTTTTCTCTCTCTTGTCTAATCGTCCGCCTGACGCCTGCCCGTGAGGCAAAAGCGGGCAAAGGTCATTCGGTGAAGCCATCATCCCTCGATTAGTCTAGAGCGCCTTGGAACTTGATTGGTTATGCATAAAGTGTCAAAATCACCATGTAGGGGGAGATCTTGTTGTGCAAAACGACGTAGAAGTTAAACAAAACTTTGATTGTACGGTAGAACTCTAGACTATAATTTTCTAACGTAAATCGCAATTAATGCTCTAACAATCAAACGAGAAAGCCTTTTTTTGTAAGACTTTAATTATAAAACCATTTTTACGTAACATAGTTCATTCTGGAAGCATTGCTCTAATTTTTGACTCAGTTTGACCGTTTACGTAAATGCAAAGAAAGTTTCATAATGTTCCCTATGTTTTGACCCATAAATTTAAAAGTCAAGTAACTAACGATTGTTACAATCGTTGTAAAGCTTATATAATGCTCAGCTGGTACTGGGTGAATTTAGGTTTCGTCCATATAATGTATAACGTATACATTTGATGTTATTTTAGTCAATCCAGGGAACTGCATGACATGCTGTCACGAACAGACAGCAATGTATTGGAAAATTGAAACAGAGATTTCCGATTTACAGGTAGAAACTGCAATTCAGCACTAATAGTACCAAGCAATAGTACCAACATTATAATATTACTTCCATTATGCCGTGGCCTTCTGAAGCAAAAATGGCTAAATCTTGAAAGTATTATTGGGAACTTGTTAAAGCTCGATAAAGCAACGGCGCGAAAGCTCAATTATCGTCAATTATACGTCAACGTTTCGAACTGGTCATCATGCTACTTGTTTTACGTGACAGTTTTTGTAGCATACAAAAAGGTAAAGAGTTTTGGTTGAAATTGAAAACAGAAATAGAGCAGCGAAACACGCAAAAGATTGTTAAGATTACCTGCTGCGATTTTTTTCTTCTTGCCTGCACGCCAGGCCCGTCTTCTTGCCGTAAGTGATTTTCGCTTGCGTTGAAATTTTTATGAAGTGCAAATTACTTGGTACTATTAGTGCCAAGACTTGATAATCGGAAATCTCTGCGTAAAGCCTTTCTTGCACTAGTTTACCTACGGTGTGCTTACTCCTTCTATCTACAGCTTTTTTCTTTCAAAAAAGGGAGTAAAGGTGAAAGGCTTTTCAATATTATCTTAAGTATTTTCATCACAAGAGATCTTTATATTAAAAGTTGGTTTTGGTTTTTATTAAATCAATAAAATCATCAAAAATCATCAAGAAATGATATCAATATCATATCAATAAAATCATCAAAAAATCATATCAATAAAATCATCAAAAAATGGTGAAAATTTTCTACTGTCAAATGATATACCGACTTGATAAACACTAATCAACGCTCCAGTAAAGCTTTGGCATAAAAAATACATGTATATTCTGTACGTAGGGTTTAAAGGAATGTAAGGATATTTTTTCTAAATATATGATTTGCTCTTCGGTGCAGTAGATAAGCTTAAGCATTTCTAGACTTTTCAATGTCTTAGGAACTGTACGAAGAGAGATGTAGCATCAATCAGTCACAATGAAAATGATTGTTAAACACAACCTGCTTCTTTGAAAAATCCTTGTTTTCAATATTATGGATCTATCACATTCATTGATTTTTAAGAGACACTAGTTGGTCTGTGGGGAGGGGAAGTGGGGCATCGGGGAGGGGTGGAGAGTTGGTTGGTCCTCAAAGAAAATAAGGGCTTCTTCACCTCAAACATTGATATCTTCACGGTCACTAATTGCACATATTAGCAGTACCTCTATTAGAGGACAAGGAAGGGAGCGAGAACCCTAGCGATGAGAACGTGAAACTCGAGGCAGGGCAGGAGAGTAAAAAATCTTTTCACGTGGCAGCAATTTTGCTAGCGCGCGTTTCCTTTCTCGATAGCTTTTGCCTTGTTAACGTTGGTCCTGTATAACCTTTTTCCAGGCCTTCTCGGTCCTTACATTTTGAGCAGCCAGGTCTACGTGACCAGGAACTGTATAGCTACGGTGAAATTGTTGTATTTGCATTAGGTGCATTGATCTTCTTTACGCACAAATTGTACCCATTTGCACATACAGAGCTGCTGGGACACAGAAACGGAAGAGAATTGCGTGTCTCTCGAAATGCACCAATCACGTTTTTACAGTCTTTGCGGCCAATAACATCACGGCTTAACTGACAGGCGACCAATAACATTACGAGATTGTCGACCAATCAGAACAACGACTAGAGACTTATACCATCTACTGACGATGCACAATTCACTTCACTCTGATGATGACTTAACTTTTTATTGTGAAGCGCCATCAGCAACTAGTGATAATGGCGCTATATAAATATCTTATTATTATTATTATCATGTCTTCCGCTCAAGTTGTTGAAACGTCAGTCAATGTCATCACAAACAGTCCTTTTCAAGACTACACTCACCCAGACGATCATACTTTACCGACTTGTGATATTCTCTGTGGGTTAGGTTTTGAGGAGGTGTAATGAATGGATCAAGAAAAATGGAAGAGAAGCTTATGAGTATTCTCCTAGCTTGAAAAGTAAGGCTGAGTGTGTCAGACGATGACTAAGAGGTTTTACCAAAGGCAAAGAAAACCAGTGAAGACGGAAGGAATGGCGAACTAAAGATGCAAAATTTACAGAACCAGTTTCCACAGGTCACGGTTACTGTGTTACTGCTATACAAACAAGCTGTCTTCACTAGCCCTAAATTAGGGTAAAACCTCATCTGGTATGCCAGGGGACACTCTTTCGATTATCTACATATCGGCAACACAGTAACTTGCACTTGTAACTTGTGTATTGTGCGACCTGTAAAAATAGCCTTTTAGCAGGACTCTAAAATTAATAATTGCGTAGTTCCTTTTAAAAAAATTAAAATTAGAATGTCCCGGAAAAACCTGACTGTAAGACGGAGCATTGCAGACTTGACCAGCAACTTCGATCCCAGCTTTTCCCTATTAAAATGTGAGGAAAAAGCCCTGAGACCGAAATTAGCTGCCCAGTCGGCCTTACATAGTAAGGTAGCTGCGAACCCACGAGGGAAGAGGGCCAGGATGCCAAAGTTTTCCAAAACAGACAGCAGCAGGTTGTGCGGCACCTTTCTTTAAGTCTGGAAAGATGGCGTCAATCGCTTGTGAGAGAATATAAGAGGGCAGTTAATTATATTTTCGCGGGTATCAGTTTCTATGCCGATTCAATTATGCTTACACCATAAAAAATCCTTAACAGTTAGGCGATAGTCGTCAACTTCATCTTCACCGATAATATGTGCCCACTGATTAGCTATTCAGTCTCGTGGGCAACTTCACTGCTCGCCCATTTTTTAGTTGTATGGGCGGAATCATACAAGGAATTCTACGCTCTTGCAATCTAAATTGAATAGAGACTGCCCTCCTTTCTAGGTTAGACAGCTTTTATTTTTATTCATTTATTTTTTGTCTTTCTGGTTCAAAAACAAACAAACAATCAAAACCACACGCAGGCTAGTCACGCAAAAACCTGATGCATGTATTTCAGACTTTGTACTGACTGAAAACCTGGGTTAAATCAAACTAAAAAGATAACGTATCCCAGACTGTCAACAACTCTAAAGTCCATTACGAAGGGCTTGCTGCCAAATGCATAACGATCACAACCTAAAAACACAAAAAGTTTGTTGCTGCGGGAAAGGATATTACGAAAAAAATTGTTAACCGTTTTAGTCATTTCCGCATCAAACCCAAACCCCCAGAACCCAACCACCTTACTCTTTGTTTGAAATCGTTAAAGGCTGTCACATTTTTATCACTTTTGTGGAAACTGGTTGTTACTTTCATTTTCTATGTTTTAATTAAGATTTCGCAGCCGAAAGCGAAAAGAGTGAAGTCCTGAAGAATGTATCAATACAACCTTACTTATCGAAAGCCTGCAAAAAAAAAAAACTCCCCTTGTAAGTTCGTACTTTACGGTACAATCGCAATGCAATAAATTTCTAATATATTCAAAGTAATGCGTTATTCATTGCTTCGTGATTTTTATCTGGTTTCTTTGTTCTTTGTTGCACTGTAGATTACAACGAAAGGTAAAAATCACTGAAGAATGCATTGTGCATCACTTTGAATATATTAGCATTTACTTGCCAACTGTATATCTGTAACGCAAGCTTTTCCGTCGGTTCATACATCCTCTTTAACGTTAAATCTAAAAGTGTTCCAGTGAATCAATGTTAATAAGACTCAAAACTAAAATTGGCCACATCGTCAAACACGCATGTTTAGTGTTTTAAAAAAATCTATCGAGCCGTTCTTGAGATTTTCGCAAAAGCGCTCAAATTAAAACATTACCACAAAATTATTACGCGAATGATCTTAGAAAAACAAGTCGTTCTCGAGATCGCGAACACCAGTTTCAACAAAACTTTCTAGGCGTAAAATAGTAAGTAAAAGACACATTTTAACAGTATTTACTAGCCATTTCATCAAAGCGTTGATTATTTTTCGGTGCATTTACTATTACTAGGCAAAAACTAAGGTTGAAAATGTTTTTGCGATTTACTTCAAAACAAACATACAGAATTTTGTTGTTCTTGTATATTTTGTTTGCTATACACCACAGTTTAAGATGCTGGTATTTGCTTTTCGAAGCGAAATCTGGATCGGGCAAAATTTCGATTTAACTGTTTTCGAGGACTTTTGTTTATCGTTGTCATGGAAATATCGATTTTTCCAAAATGTAAACCACGCTAAAGTTCAATCCAAAACCAACAAGTATTGCAAATTTCACGTTGATCTGACAACGAGAAGACTGTCTAAGAGCCGATTCAAAAAGTTAGGTATGGTCCCCAAAAAACTGTATCGAAACACCTTAATATTCCTATCAGTTGATTACAAGGCCGAGTGGCAAGTTTACTGTTATGTGTACTCGGGATTGTCGCAGTGGATTGTGCTTAAAGCGCGCGTGGTGTTCCGAGTTCTCATTAGACTGGGAGTAGTCTCTAATTTTGGTGGTAACGATCGTGGGGGCGGGCGAAACTACACACGCGCGCGCGCGAAATTCCGGGGAGACGCAACGCTCACCGGAATTTCGCGCGCGCGCGCGCGCGTGTGTATTTCGCCCGCCCCCACGATCGCTATCGCCAAAATTAGAGACTACTCGCAGTCTAAGTTCTTATTAGCCTGCGTGTAGACGTCTACTTTTTCCTTTGCTTCAAAGAAAATAGAAGACGTCTGCAGGCAGGCTACCTTGTTCTTATTTTCGGATTGTGGTAAACGTAATATGACCGTTTATTATTCAACTGCATCCAGTAGAGTACAAATAACACCCAAAACGAGTACAAATATCCCACGGTATTTGTACTCCAGAAGACCGGTTTGACAGGTTTTCTACAAATGCCACGTCAGGCTTTAGGCTTACAAGGTGAACGATGAAAAAATGGCCGAAACGCTCGTTTTTCCGGAAGAAAACAATGAATGCTTACGAAATTTTGAGGTTTTCAACGAAAACGAGATCCTAGAGACAAGCAATGACCTAGGCGACGGTGAAATTTCTTTATTTATTGAAGAAAATCGAAACGTATTAAAATACAGCAGAAAAGACAAAAACTGACCTCAAGTCCGTTAAAGAAACAGGGGCCATTGAAGAAATTCCCGCCGACGAACTTAACAATCTTTTATGCTTGTCAAAGTCAGGAAACGGAACCCATCTTTTCTCAGGAGCTGTCTTCAACAAATGCACAGTTGTTGTCGGTCAGAAAACTCCACCACTATCTCTTCCAAAACGACCCGTGGTTAGCGACTCGGACGAAGAAGACTGAGCTTGAAGTGCTGTTTAACTTTGTTTGACTTGACTTTCGAGTTCTGTTTGTTCTGTCGAGTTCTTTCTTTTCGTAGTTTTACTCGGTGACCAAGACCATTGTTGTTCATCTAACTGTAAACCCGAAAATAATTCAGTGTTGCCTTGTTCCATCTTTGTTTTCCTTGCAAGTTTGAAATAAAATCCCGACGCTTCGCTCGATTGACAGATTGACAGGTTTGACAAGTTTCCGTTTTTGACCAATCAACAACAACCTCACGTCAAGCGCGCGAAACCTGACTCCACTGGCGCGCTCACTCGCTGCTCAGAAGTCACGTTAGTTTGTCACGCAACTCAGGCAGTTTATAAACCACTTTTCCATTTTGTAGCTAAGTTGAATAATAAATCCCTTATTAGACGGTTTAATGTGTAGTATCGTGGGATATTTTCACTCGTCTCTTGTATTATGACTCGCCCTACGGGCTCGCCAAAATACGGTGCGACTCGTAAAAATATCCCACGATACTACACACTAAACCGTCTAATAAGATATATATATTACATCCTTTCGCATGACAGCATTTTGTTTGTAAGCTGCAGTGAACGTGCGGTAAGCTTTTGTGAACCTTGCTGCGAAATCTGTGTTGAACGCCCAAACGTACAGTGAAAAGAAAGCCTTGTATCATAATTGTAGAACTTTTCGCCATGACAGTTACTACTTCGCGGGGGTAAGTGTTACTTCACCCACTCATCAAACGCACGTTTAGGTTTATCTTCTAAGGGCGCAAGACTGTTTTCTCTGAATATGCATGTAACATAAGGGGAAACCCTAAATAATCGTACAAGGTGACTTGTGGAAACAACAGTCAAGCTGGGTAACATTGGTGTGACATCTGCATGTGTATATGATATGCTGTAAATTGCCGCTGGGAGTTCTGCTTTGAAGGCCAAAGGCGCTGTTACAAGTATACCCCAACCAATTTTCACTTGCAACTTAGTCTCCTACGTAGCCATTATTTAGGTCGTCAGGCAACACTCCTCCCTGTGATGACCCAAGTAACGGCTGTGTAAGAGACTACTTGCAACCCTTCTCGCAATTTTGTTGAGACACAAGTTGGCCTAAGAATTCCCTTGTTATATACTCTGAAACGAACATGTCTCGCAATCTTTTTGTTATTACCGCAATCGTTGTAAGAAGTACAAGTCGGTTCTACTTTACGCAACGAACCATGCTTTTTCAAGCTTTGCGTAGGAATGTTTAATACACTAAGCAACCTTTCGTGTAACTTCTCTCGCAACGGCGTACAGTGAAAATTGAACAGTTACAACTAAATAGAAATACAACTAAATTGAATTGTAACATAGGCTCAAAAGTGTAAGGAAAAACAATTCTGGGGGAATCAGCGCGCTTTTTGTGAGATTACTGTTCAAAACGCTGACAGGGTGTGCTTTCTCGGAATGAGGGGAAATCCCCTTATCAATTTAAAACACTGGACTTTGCGTTTCATACAATAGTGACAGCTGCTGTCTGTGTGTGTGTGTGTGTGTGTGTTTGGTTAACTGACAACTTCACACAGGCTTTTCAAACTTGTGAAAATCTTACTGGCAGCTCTGCAGCTTTTGGTATAAGATCACGAAGAAACCACGAGGCCCATTAGTCTGAATTGATCGCCACCAGCGAAGCCTGTTTATCGTATTTACCCTAGGCTTGGATAAATTCTGCTCGTAAAATGGCTTATTCTGCCTGCCGGCAGTGCTCTTAAAAATCGCTTATTCTGCTCGAAATTCTGCTGGGACATCCTTATTCTGCTCGAATTCTGCTCGGTAACTGAAAAATTTTCGGCCCTACGGGCCTTATGTATTTTCCCAAACATGGAAGGGAGCCTGGGCCTAACCCTAAATACTCATTGGATTTTCATTATGCGTAACGAAATTGTAATTCATCTCACTCTATATCAGTAATATTAGGCGAAACAGTGAATTTTCCATTAGCATCTTGCAAAAAGTAACATCAAACAAATGCATAGAGACTGTGTAATTATTTTTGTACGTATTTATTTAGTTTTCATTTTTTCTTACAATTGTTATGCATATCATTAGTGTCACTGATTTTCCGTTATTCTGCTCAAATTCTGCCTATAACTGCCGGCAGAATGCTCGCCTCAAAAATCGCTTATTCTGCTCTAAATTCTGCCGGCAGAATTTATCCAAGCCTAATTTACCCTCAAGGGTACTTCAAGGTTCACGAGGGAAGCACGTGGCGTGTCAGTGTATTCTCGGAATGTGGGGAAAGTACCTTATTATTATAAACTGTACAATTGAACTTCCCCTGCGATTAAAGTTCAGTCTTCAATTGAGAGCTTACGTGTGCTGTGCTGATCGATCGGTTTTGTCTTGAAAAAATCGCTACAAGCTTATCGCGGTTTGCTCTCCTTGGAAAAATTCACTTGGCGTCTTGGGAGTATTTTGTGTGTGAGTGAATGGGTACTTAGTCATGGGTTTAGCACAGTTTTGACTTTAAACAAAAATCAACAAAACCCGCGTATTGTCAATTTCATTCGATGGCTAGGTCAAATAACAGCTAAGAGCAGGCGTATGTGGTATGTACTCAGACAGCTTGTGCTCATGCCCGCTTCATTACCCGAGTACAAAGCCTTGACCAACCACCCAATGCGCTGTTTTGGCACGTATGCTTACGAACGTCTCGTTCACATTAGCGCCCACCACGCAGGCACCGTTTCGAGAACAGTGTTTGGGCAATAAGTGCGAACGCCGCTTAAGAGATGTTCGAGACCACAGCGCCGATTTCACCGGTGAAAACATACGCGAGTTTTACCTGGACGTCATGGCGACGACTGGACTTAGTAATTAACTAATTGACTATCTTTTCTTGGTCTACACTCTTATGGACCATAAAAATGACGTCATAGAACGTTCGAAACTTAAGTGGAGCAACGAGCCTCAAGTAGTCCACTGCTATATGATTCGCCTGTCATAATCCAACGAGATTCCGGTCCGGTTCTTTATGATTGTTTATACCTCAGGATGTTGGAATTGTAACCGTTAATGCATTTGTTGTGACCGTTTTATTAAGGATTTCGTGACATAAACAGGATTCTGTGACATTATCCGGGACATTGGATATGTAAATGAACCTAGCCCATGTTACCTAGCGTGTGTTGTTCGGTCGTCGATCGGGGACGACAAATTTGTTATCGAGTTTATCGGTAGTTTTCCTAAGTTTACAGTCAATAAAATCGTTGAGTTAGATCAAGTTGATATTGGAATCAACAACATTCCAGGCACAAACTTCATTGATGTTTTGTGACCGCAGTCACAAAATAATCATGGAAAGTTGTGCATGTAAGTATAGAGAAATGAATCACACAGCGTCCAGAAACATGTGGTAGAGATTATCTCTTTGACAAACATAGCAGCGAGGATGATCTGACTACGTAGAACGATTAACTTTGCAAGACATCAACACGATAATGATAGAACTTCAACACAGCAGGGATGCACGTATACGGGCAGCATTTTCGTTTGCGGTCCTTTACTAATATTGTTCTATTATCTCTTTGCTCTGTAAGGATTGGACGTCATAGAACTTTCATTTTACGTCCCTCGTGAGCGCCGTAACGGATCTTAGCGCACTATCAATCGCAAATTATCGACTAATAAAATCTTATCTACGATGCAAATGAATCAGATCATAGATATTTTCGTATTTTCATGAACCTTTCTGTTTCTGTCGGGCCTTGGAGATAGTTTCAGTTTCTTAACGGCGGATTGGTAATTTGTACTTTAACCGTTCACTCTCTCCTTGTCCAGAAGAGAAAAACATCTAAAATCGTTTCAGTTTCCAAAATATTGAAAAAGCAGAGGGGACCGCTAAAGAGTACTCCTCAATAGCTGTTATTTAAATGATTATATTAAGATAACCAATTGAAAGTACGTGAAACCTCTAATATTTTGGGGAGTGAATGGGAAACACTATTGCACCTTTGAGCAAACATGAGCGGTTGAAAGTAGTGTGTAAATAATTGAACCGGCCTCATAATGGTTTGATTCATCAGATCGAAAAATTTAGCCGATATTCATTTTCTAATCTTAGTCGAATTATGAGGTATTTACTTAAAAGTAGAAGATAGACCCCAATTATTTTTAACTTTGATCCGTAAACTTGAAAACTTAGCTAAAAGTAAAATGAAAAGCCAATAAAGGCAGCACGTGAAATATCACATGACTATAAGGCTTTATAAAACTTGTCAATCCCAAAGCGCTGTTCAGTAACAGCACAGTATGAGTTGCACAAATTAGGCTACCCTAGCAAAATTAATCGAAACAATATAGGCTGGTCATTTCAAATGTTTCAATTTTAAACGTGTAGAGAACTGTGCGATTCATGGCGGAGAATCCAGTGGAAACTGTAAGAGAATGCGAAGTTTTACCAGCGGCCAAAATGTTACTGGGTTTTGACGAAGATACTTTAAGAGGTGACAAAAACAAATTTCCCTCTTTAGTTATTGTAGTGTCATGTTTCTTTAGAAGAAACATGTACTGCCATATTTCTTTTTCGGCAAGGCTCAAGCAATTGCCCTGCAAGGTGGACTGTACATAATCTTTAAATTGACACTTGTGGCTTTAACCTTATAATTAGCATGCCATCTGTACTTTTTTGTGTTCTTCTGGAAGGAATAGAGTGCGGGCCAAATTCTGTGAGGGGCGGATGAGTTTAATTAACTTTTTCGAACGGCTAATGGTCTAAATTTTCCCACCATACATTTTACTTCTAGCGGAAAAACAAAATACGCTTAACTGATTTAATATTACATTTAGTTAGACTACATTATAATAGAGCGGTTTTCAAATGAGTGTGGTAAAACCAAAACCAAAATAGTTACTCAAGCCAATCACAACAGGAAGAAAACACAAATTGAAACATGCAATTAGAAATTAAAGCAAATACAAGTAATTAGCGTTAAGCGCGGGAGATCACGATTGATTTTGGTTTTACCTCTGATTGGTTGAGAAAGTGGCTTGAGCTTTTCAACCAATCAGAGAGCGAAGTACAGCATTACTTTCGACACTCAACTGAAAACTGCTTTAATGCTGTAAATGCAATTCCAACATCCAAGCAATCCTCTCATTTTTTTAAATTAGCAATAGCAGAAGTATACAATGACGAAGGAAATGATGAATACAGAAGGAGGGAATTCAGAAGCGCCATTAGCTTCTACACGGAAGCAATAAAAGTGAACTGTAAGGATGATGAACTCAACGCCCAACTTCACAGCAACCGTGCCACAGTTTATTTTTATCTTGGTGAGATTTTGCGTTCTTGTTTTGAGTGACCTAACGCAGGCTACTTAATTGCAAAGGCAAGTACTTTACTGTACACCCTGCAAATGCGACCTAGCCTTACAAGGAATGGGAGTCGCTTAATGATTACTTCTCGGCGGTCAGGTTTCTATCATTCTGTGTATAGCATTAAGAGACGAGCATAGTATAGATAAGTGATAGATAATTCAAAAAACATTTTACTAGTGACTTACGTACTCCAACGGGAGCATTATTCAACTAAATTAACACCAGGCGAGTCTATCAAAATAGGCTTATGCTTTTTTTTTTTTTTGGAAAAGCCCTTCTTTTTTGTAGATGGTAGCTTATCGTTTTAACAAATTACTTTTAAAGGAAATTATCATGAATCTCTTAATGATGCAAGAACTGCAACTGAGTTGAAGCCAACACTTATTGAGGCCATAGTAACAGGTAAGGACTGATGAGTTGCCAGAACACGTTTTGAATTTTAGCCTCCACAGCGCAACGCCAAACACTTGTTTTCTCGCAAGTTTGGGTATCACATAATGATTCCATACTAGAAATACGTGACTCACAGAACCTCGCGAAGCTCAGGTAAGGGTGCATCACAAGGGGTGGGGAAGGGATAGAATTTCGGTTTAACTGGAGGTGTGGATGGGTGGCCACAATGGTCCCGAATTGGGAGTTTAGATCGACATTCTGGTTCGAGTAACCCCGCAGCTCTTAACAACCTCTAATTTCATTGGACTTTGGTATCACGCAGCTTTATTGTTTTCGGGGCTAGGGTCCATTGTTTTGTTGTTTGGTGTATTGTTTTCTCAGCAAATCAGAGAAGACCTTGTAAGAGCTGCGACATCGCCCTCTGGTTCCCAGTCGCTTCAATGTAACTTGCATCCAATCCCCTGTCATCCTAAAATCTAATGCATAGGAACTGGGTATGAGTTTCCGGGTGTAATTTGAGCTAACTGTTGTATTCTGACATAAGGTAAATTGCTGTTGTCCAAGACAATATGTAGTGGTGTTTCTGTTCATTTTGGTTGGGTGAGAGTAGGTTTATCAGAAATGCAGTTCAAATTCCAACTTGGAGCCGAACGCATGTTACCTCCAACATTAACCCGTCCGTTTCCTTTAGATGCTGTTGTTCAGTTTTTATTCTATTTACTGGGTATTGACAAGTGTCAATAGCTAAAACAATTCATTATTTCCCTTGAATGGCTGAGATAGCAGGAGTCTACTCCTGCTGAAAAGTGATGCGGCGCATTAAAAAAATTATTCGTTTACAGTCAAAAATTGAAAATGGGACTAAATCAGGATAATGGCAAACAAAGCACAGAGTTTCATATTGATGTGGTAGCAAGTTTATTCATTCCCCCCAACATACTATAAAAATTGGATTAGACAACTGTCGCAATAAATTAACCCTTGAAGCCCCAGTGATCAGCACCTCTCTACAATAATAATGAGTTAATTTGGTCATCAGAATTAAGGAATTGATCACCAAACATGAATAGTGTTAATGTTAGTACAAAGAACTTCTCCGCACTAGTACTACAAGAAATGTATGAAGACCAGTAAGGAGAATTTGTAGGTTTACATTGGGGCTTAAAGGGTCAATTAGTATGGAAAACAAGTTAGTTAGCCAATTAAGGGAAAGGGTGAATGTAGATTATAGCATGTGGAACCTTCAGAAGTAAGTAAACTTTCACATAGACAAATCATGTTGAAGGTGATCAGGATCTCAATTCTCATGAACTCGGTGCTTGCTTGTACATTGCAAGCAGAGCTGCGATGCTGGTCACTGTATGTAGCATGAAATTATTATCGATAATTAATGTTAAGGTGATTCCATTCAATTGCATTGCGCATCCTTTCTGCGCATTATTTTTTGCGTGATTAGCGCGCGCACGAGCGCGCGCGCGTTCGGAACTTGATAAATTTTCTATGGAAGCTGAGCTGTTCTGAGAAGTAAATGGTCGTTTTCTCCTAAACGAACTCGGTGACCCCACTTTTTTATTCCATTTATTTGAGGAAAATACGACTTTATATGATATATTCAAAATTGAAGAACTTTTCATTATTCAATTTTGAAATATTCCGGTTGATTCACTATTACAGCCAGATTTTAGGCGTTTCACTGGAACCGTGCGGACGCTCGATTTGCCTATTATTTCAAATTAGTTTCATTGTTACAGCAATTTTAAGGCGTTTTACCGTAACATTGTACTTCTATCATAAGAATAATGCTTATATTTCATTGCTAGTTATAACTTTGTTGAAGTAATGGGTGTCTCTAGTACAAGGATAGGTTTTTTCAATATTGCTGTCTAAAGATAGCAAAGTACCTATAGACTATAGCCCCGCAGCGTGAAATCAGACACGGTGACCCCCTCTTTTTATTTCATTTTTGTAATGTACTAGGTGTAATTAGTAACTTTGCAAAGTTTCAACAAATTATCATTACAACTTCTTTTTCGATGGAATCGCCTTAAGCAGTAATTTTTGTTTCACATCAAATAGATACTGATTACATGTATGTACCTATCCCCACTACACATTAAGTGGTAATTGCTAGGAGCAGAGCAAGTGCATTTCTATCCAAATTGTGAACAGACATTTTCCTTTCTGAACCATCTGAATATTATTATTTTTTAAACTATTAACAGGGTCAATATCCAAAACGGAAAACATAAACTCTTATAAATTCTTACTGATCCAATATGAATTATTTCTTAAAAGCATTTCCTCGGGAACGTCCTAAACTTAAAAATCAAGTTCTTTTTACTGCTCATACACAAATATGCACTGTTTGGGGAATTGAAACCTACTTTGTGAAATAATTCACTATTCAATCGGTGTGACTGAGTTATAATTTCGAAGACCTTGTATCGATTCTCGCGTTGTTGGGAAATCTCGTTTTGTAGTAGCGCTGTGCTATTAAGCTAAATTTAAACTAAGTTGTCTACGTTCTAAGATTTCTCGGCTGTGATGTTCCAGTTTCCTGTTTGTCCTGCTGATGGCTTTAGTCAATTTATTCTTCGCTAGGTTATTACCGGTAAACGATGTTCGCTACCCGTTTGTCGCCGACTCTTTCGCCTTCGTTGTACGCGCTGAATTTCAAGTCGGCGTTCACGCTGAGTTTCAGTTGTAAATCTTCCCGGAATACATTTCCAGCCACTTGTTAAATCAGGGGTTGTGGTCTTTGCTTGGTCCCTTATTTGCATCAGAAATTGGTTCAGTAACTTATTCACAGACGATGAATAAACATGTCAGCACGCAAATGTTCGCAGCGAAGCAAGCAAGAAATGAAGAAACATGAGAGTGCACAACTGTCAGCGGTCGCGATTTGGCTTTGTTGCTAGGCAACTGTGCGGACACCTTCGGAAAAAATATAGGCAGATCGAGATTTGACCGCCCTTTAGCAATCCTCGCGCGATCTCCACGCGACAAATTTATAAACCTCGCTACGCTCAGCAAAATAAGAAACAAGGCCGCGGTCAAACTGACGTAACATCTTTCAACGTTGGTGAACAGACCTTTGTTGTACAATGTTGAAGAATGTTGCCCAACGAATTCAAAATTTCGATACAATATTGTTTAACATTGCTAAATCAAACTTGTTGAACGTGTTTGGCCACCCTATTGAATGATTATGTAAATTGGCGTTTCATGCACGCGCATGTGTTCAACATTCTTGTATGACTTGTGCCGGTAAACGAAAACAAAAGAGGTGTTTAACGATGTTGAATCAAACGTTTGATGGAGATCAAATCATTCAACGGGGTGGCTAAACGCGTTCAACATGTTGAATTCAGCAGTTTCGAAAGGTGTCAAATAAAATGTTGAATCCGTTTGGCCGAGGTCTAAGTTTGCAATGATTTAAATTACTTTTCTTCAAAAAAAATTTCTCTGTAATGGTCGAAGCAAAAATGTTTGTTGTTTCTCACTTGTTTATGGTTCCGTAGTTAATACACTGTAAGTGAAACCTAACCGTGGAAGTGGTCAGGCCGGGCCCTTTTAACTCAAAGTTCTTGTTTAATTGGTATCACCAGGAGCAAATGCTTGTGTGGAGCTGCATCTGTATGAAGAAGCCATCACCTGGTGCGACAAGGGATTAACAGTATCCTTCAAGACCCCTTTAATAAAATAACAGTAACGTGATTACCGACACGTTAATAAAGTTTATTATTATTATTATTATTATTACTAGAAGTAGTAGCCTGCGCCGCAGACGGAAAATTACCCCCGATAAGGATCACCGGGACACACTCCTGATGACATGTTGGTATCCGTGATCCTTGCCGGCTTCCTTGATTTCGCCGAAAAGAAGGGAGCGGAAGCTAGGATTTTTTTTTTTTTGCCACGGCACTTTCCATCCGCATGGACTAAATATAGATTTTAACTTCATTTAAGCTGCATGTCTCTCCTTAACTGTTTGCGCGCGCGCAAATATCCTACCGTTGAAAATTTTAAATGTATAAAAAGCGCGCGTGGGCTTTGCTAAACTACACCCACTGATGAAGAGACAGAAGCCTCGAAACGTCTGGGCATTTTCATCTTAATTTTCAAGTGCATTCGATAAATTCACCTTTTTGATCTCGGAATAAATTGGAATGACATTGGAATGATCTAGTACACTCCTGGTCATTCCGTTTCATTCCTGTTCATTCCGGATTTATTCCGGATCATTCCGGAGTAGTTACGGTTCATTCCAGCACTATTTCCGTTAATTCCTGAAAAGTCCCGTGTTTGGTAACGCTCGCTCATAACTTCCATTTGGAAGAGAAATCTTGACATCTTTGGATATTTTTGCATAACATTCCATGTTTATTTTTATTTGCGTACATTACCACCTTAATAAAAAAGCAAATATTCATCTTTCAATAAATGATAAGTTGCACAACCTTGACTGGGGTATCAAGATTAACGAGGATACCAAAACGTTGCTGGAAATAAAAAGTCCGTGCGTTGATGCACAAGGCAATTTACAGGAAACAGAGCAGGAGATATTAAAAGACAATTCTCAGAGTCACCCCGAGATAGGAAAGGTGAGACATGTAGGATAAGAAGAAGGTCATTTAAATCTTAGTCATTTATCTTTTATTTTTTACGTTGTTAGTAGTGAGGAATAGGGTGCAAAAACAATCGGCGAGAGGAGCGATTCTAGCGCATCACGAGGAGGGGGGGCAGTCCTCTATCCCTGGTAAGGAGCCTGTTCACTGGGCAATTGTTTGTCTTGGTAATCAACGACTGAATTAAGTAGGTTTTATGGGACTCGTGGATGGAATGATCAAAATCAATTTAAGCTTTAGCGAAATCGTTTAGTCACTTAACTCCACGTATTAGACTGAATTAAGTACTCCATACTCTGACAGAACAACGTAATTCAACATTCAAGTCTTGTGTGCAGTGAGAATTGGTAGATTTTGATTGCTTTCTTTGTACCACATGACCAAGCGTTAGGCCACGACAACGCGAGTTACCCATGTTTCATTAAAAATGCGTTACATACGTACGTACTCGTTAAAACATACGCATGGACTACCTGTTATAAGGGCCTCCAAATTTCTGGCAAACGTAGACAATTATTTGTGACTTGCTAGGGGCTAGAAATTCAATCATATGCCTTTGCCTTTTTAAAACAACACTACATCACACAAGAATATTAATGCCTTACCATTGGAAATAAGCAGAGAAAACGAAAGAGATTTTCATTGGAAAAACTCTTGCCGTTTATGTTTGACGAAGTATGTTCTGTCTGACAGAAAAAGAGTGATACCTTGCATAGCCTTGGAGATTTTAAACAAGTCACTGGAAATAAAGAACCCTGCCTACAAATCGCGGAGGAAGGGGGAAACAAGGTCGAAGAAAGACGTGAACATAGTAATCTTGGAAATACTTATCGCAGTCTAGGGCATTTGAAAAACTCCGTGGTCTTTCATAAAATCCGTGTACAAATTGCGAAAGACGTAGGCGACACTGCTGAGGAAGCACGCGCTTATGAAAATGTTGGCAAATGTTATCACCGCTTAGGAGAATTCCAAAAAGCCTTAGACTACCATGAACTACAAGTAAATACTGCTAAAGTGGAAGGAGAAAGAGCTGTGGAAGGACGCGGGTATGGTAATACGGGCAACTGTTATCACAGCCTCGGAGAATTCCAAAACGCCTTAGGGTACCATGAACTCGATCTTAAAATTGCCAAAGAAGTAGGAGACAGGGCTCAAGAAGGACGCGCGTATGGTAATGTAGGCAAATGTTATCACAGCCTAGGAGAATTCCAAAAAGCCTTAAACTTCCATGAAATCCATCTAAAAATTGCCAAAGGCTTAGGAGACAGGGCTGAGGAAGGATGTGCCAGTGGTAATATAGGCAACTGTTATCAGAGCCTTGGAAAATTCCGCCAAGCCTTGGAACACTATGAATACCATGAAAAGATGGCCACAGTGGTAGGAGACAGGGCTGAGAGAGCACGTGCTTACGGTAATCTTGGGAACATTTACGACAGTCTTGGACATTTGAAAACAGCCATTGCCTTTCACGAACTTCGCCTAAGTATAGCAAAGGAAATAGGAGACAGGGTTGAAGAAGGACGTGCATATGGAAATCTTGGTATCTCCTATCACAACCGTGGAGAATTCAAAACAGGCTTGGAATACCATGAACGCCATTTAAAGATTTCTAAAGAAGTGGGTGATAGGGCTGGAGAGGGACGTGCTTATGCAAATATTGGAAATGCCTGTGATAGTCTTGGAGATTTCAAAAAAGCAATAGTTTTCCATGAGCTCGATCTAAAAATAGCTAAAGAACTGGGCGACAGGTCCGGAGAAGGAGATTCGTACGCAAACCTTGGCAACTGTTATCACAGCCTTGGATCATTTGAAAAAGCCTTAGAATACCATAAACGTCATCTAAATATAGTCACAGAATCGGGAAACAGGGCCGGAGAAGGTGAAGCTTATGGCGGTCTTGGTTCCATTTATGACAGTCTTGGAGATTTCAAAAAGGCTTTAGATTACCATCAACGCTCTCTTGACATTGCCACGGAAGTGGGGGACAAAATTGGGGAAGGAATTGCTTATTCCAACATTGGTCACGCCTATGAAGGTCTTTGTGATTTCACAAAGGCCATAAAATTTTACGAAAAGACCTTAAAAATTAACAAAGAAGTTGGAAAGAAGGATGCTGAAGGAAAATCGTACCTCGACCTCGGTAACACTTCCTGTTCTCTCGGCGATTTCCGAAAATCAATACATTTTCACGAATTAGCTCTGAAAATTGCTAAAGAAGTGGGAGACCAGAACTTGGAAGGAGGAGCGTATGGAGGTCTTGGAATCGCTTTCGAAAACTTGGGTGATTTTAGAAAAGCCAAAGACTACTATGAACGTCAACTAGAACTCTCCAAAGAAACTGGATCCCAACAATGCGAAGGTTGCGCTTACACCAACCTTGGCAACGTCTATCATAGTTTTGGCAATTTCCTGAAGGCCATTGAATATCACGAACAGACTCTTAAAATTGCCAAAAATTCGGGAGACAAACCCAGCGAAGGAAGAGGGTACTGTAATCTTGGCAACGCTTACTTAAGGCTCGCTGATTATAAGAAAGCCGTAGATTACTATGAGTCACATTTGCGCATTTGTAAAGAAATTGGAGACATTTTAGGTGAAGGAAAAGCATATGGAGCTCTTGCCAACGCTTATGAGAAGCTGGGAGATCTAAGAAATACCATTGCTTACCAGCAACACTTTCTACGGATCGCCAAAGAGGTGGGAGACAAAAAAGCAGAGGGAGATGCAAGCTGCAACCTCGGTGCCAGTTATCACAGGCGAGGAGAATTTAGAAATGCCATCACCTGGCTGAAGCGTTCTTTAAAAATTGCCAAAGACATTGGAGACAGGGATGGAGAAGGAAAGGCTTGTGGCAATCTTGGCAGTGTTTATTACAGCTTGGGTGATGTGGAAAAAGCAATAGACTACCATGAGAGCGATTTAAAAATTGCCAAAGAGTTAGGAGACATGGCTGGAGAAGGAAGTACGTACGCCAATCTTGGAAATGCTTATTTATGGCAAAGAAATTTTCAAAAAGCTATAGTTCATTTTTATTTGAGCCTAAATATTGCAAAACAAGTGGCAAATCGGGAGTGGGAGGGGAGCGCGTACTCCCAGCTTGGTTGCTGCTTTGAATTACTAGGCTGTCTTGATGATGCTGAGGATTGTTTTCAGTCCAGTGCCGAAGCATTCAACGATGTCCGAGCGCGCCTCCAGGAAAAAGATATGTGGAAAATAAGCTATCGTAACCAGGTAGAACAAACGTACTCTGCTTTAGTAAGGGTCTTATTGAAACGAGGTAAGATAAATAAGGCTTTGATTGCTGCTGATCAAGGACGTGCACAAGCTTTAAAAGATCTTATGAAATCAAAATATGGCATGGAAGGAACTTACTGTGGATCACGTTCTCATGAACAAACAGTTTTTGACGTATACGGTCACAATCCAACAAACACAGTGTTTATAGCAATTGATCAAGATGAGATGATTTTCTGGATTATTCATAATGGAACAAAAGTGGAGTTAAGAAAAAACGCAATCGATGTCAAGCAGACGGAAGATATTGAAGCTTTTCTGGACTCTTTAGTAAAGAATGTTTACGACGAGTTCGGTTTGAGAGCAGTTGTAAAATGCGAAGATCGCTCATTAGCGAAGCTGCGAAATGAAACTTGGATAATTGAGAAATCTAGGAAGTTACAATATCATTCTTGTCATCTTCATGCAACCGCTTTGCGAAAATTGTACGACGTCGTTATTGGTCCCATTTTAAGTTTGGTTAATGGCGATGAACTTCTCATTATTCCTGTAGGACCACTTTGCATGGCTCCTTTTGCTGCATTCATGGATTCCAATTCAAAATTCTTATGTGAATCATTTAGAATCCGAATGGTTCCCTCACTCACTTGTTTGAAACTGATCACAGAATCTCCAACAGGGTATCACAGTAACACAGGCGCGTTGCTCGTTGGAGATCCTTGGGTGCAAGAAGTTCCCGCTTACAATTTATGCCAGCTGCCAGCCGCCAAAATGGAAGTTGAGATGATTGGGCGAATAGTGAACACTGCATTCCTCACTGGAACAGAGGCAACGAAGGATGAGGTGTTACGACAACTTCCTTCAGTTGCTCTAGTACACATCGCAGCACATGGTCGTATGGAGACAGGAGAAATTGCCTTGGCACCAAACCCGTCACGTTCATCTCAGGTACCTACAGAGGAAGACTTTCTCTTGACAATGGCTGATGTGTTGAATGTAAGGCTACGAGCAAAACTTGTTGTGCTAAGTTGTTGTCACAGTGGTCGTGGTGAAATTAAGGCTGAGGGTGTGGCTGGTATTGCTAGGGCTTTCTTGGGTGCCGGTGCTCGTTCTGTTCTGGTGTCACTTTGGGCGATTGATGACGAGGCCACTCTGGAGTTCATGAAAAGTTTCTACCAACATTTAGTGGAAGGAAGAAGTGCCAGTGAAGCTTTAAAACGAGCCATGAAATCCATGAGAGAATCTGACAAGTTTAGTGAAGTGAAATACTGGGCCCCGTTTGTGCTCATGGGAGATGACGTCACACTGGAGTTTGGTAAAAGAGACTGCTAGATGTCTCAAGCTGTAGGTAGGCCCATGGTGAGCAATAAAATTGAAAAAAAATGCATTTTTAAGAACAGTGACACCGGTAACAGAACTTAATTAAACAAGATTGCGCTGAGCTCTTCATATTCCCTATTTATTTCAAAGCTGAACGATGGATTTACAAAAGCGTAACTGATTTGAAATGGAACGTTAAGTCAAAGTAGTAAGGTTATTTTCGCGAATAATGGTCTTTAGTCCTATCAAGGAACAAATGAAGCTGCGTGTGTATGGCTCGTGACACTGTCATTGTTGCTGTTGTTAAAAAAAATTTCTTTTTAATAAGAATTGTGAACTGATTGTTCCTTTTTCTTTGCAAAAGATCCACGCGTGTAACAAAAGTAATAGGGTAGTTTTCCTACAACTTTGACTGGGCAAAGCACGACGTTTTAACGTTCCTATTTACTAAACACGACAATGTGTCATTACGATTTACGAGAGCTCGGATTATTTAAATTACTACAATGTGTTATTACATTTGCGATGGGAACGTTATTACAAAATAGATAACGTTTATTACGATTTACTTACCTTGTCACAAATCACGATAATAATTACTACAAATTACACTCTCTCCAAGACAGGAGGGTACCGATTACTCGAAGACGTCATTTATTTACTAATTGGTATGAGAGTTTAGTGTATTAACAACGGCATTGCCGAAAAATTGTACTAAACCATTCCCATACCTGTTCTTTTTCTTACAGTCGCCTCCTGCAAAGACAAGCTGGATACATACAGCTGCTGCTTGATGGACCAAATGGAGAGAAGGGACTGGACACTTGTGATGAGGGGTGAGCATCCGCGTGCTCAGATTTCTTGCCGTACACGCAGCGAGAGAGCACCTCCAAGATGATTTAGTTCACTTTATTGAACCTTCCCCTCCAGCAAAAATACACAGTTCATTAGTTGCCTTGTACCTAGATTCTCGATCTTGCCTCGTTGTCTGCTTAAGGGCTGTTGCGGAAGCGTGCGAGTGTAATTCGTTGACGCCACCTAACAGTGATTTTAGGACGCCTTGAAAGACTTGAAACTGGTCGCTTATCCAAAAGTGTCAAAAAGTTGTACAAAACGGTTTAGAAGTCAAAAGAAACTGCCTTTACGTTAGAACTCTAGATTATAATTATCTAACGTAGAACGCCGTTAATGCCCCGGATGTTCATCAAAGTTTCGTACGGGGAGGCTCCGCTGTTCAAACTCTCATCCTTTAATTTCATAATCTTTATTTAAAAACGTACCCCTTCAATATACGTGAAACAAAAATCGCACCTCTTTTATGCCTCATAAATCAACCAAAACAGTAGATCCTCGTGTATTTTTGGTCACTTGAAGGCTTCCGGATTTGATATGCTTTTGCGTTGTGATTTCTGCCAAGATTTTGCAAACATTTCTAGTGCTTAGACTTAGCTGCTCTCTTTTAGTTAACGATGTATTTCGACCACCTTTTAACGAACTGAAACAGTTCCTTCTGGAAACATTTTTCAAATTGTTGACTTTGTTTGCCAGTCTGTGTAAATGGGAAGAAAGTTTCATTATGTTCTCTATGTCTTGGCCTAACAGATCTGGATCTGTAGTTTGAAAGTTCAAAAGTCACTTTCCGTGAAATTAGTGGTTGTTAGAATCGTTGTAAAATTTAAATTGCTGAGTTCCAAACTAAAGCCTTTCTTGTAGTATTTTACGTAAGCTGTGCACATTTCTTTTCAGAAAATTTGTTTTTAATGTGTTATAAATTTCACCTTTTTTAGAAAGAATAAAAGTCAAGGAAGGTTTCATTGTTATCTTTTGTAGCAAGAGACAAAAGGGTGATACTGTTTTACTGTCAATCAAGCAAATGATATATCAACTCGATAAACACTGATCAGTGTTCCAGTGAAGTTTGGCACAAAAAATGAACTTATATTCTGTACATAGCTTTGCTAGTCTGTGGTTTATTTAAAGGGTTCAAAGGAATGTATGATTTTTTTTTTAATTTGCTCTCTAGTGTGCTAGATCAGCTTTTAGCATTAGCAGATTTTTTAGTGTTCCAAGACCTGTACGAAGATAGATGTTGCGCCCCTCGGTCACAATGAAAATGGTTATTAAACACAACCTGTTTCTTTCAAATATCTTTGATGTATGTTTGTATCTATATGTATTACGTTCACTGTTAAGTGACACTAGCGAGTCTGGGGGTCAGGGGAGGAGCGCCAGACAGGGGAGAGGGGTAGCGGCTATCAAAAGCACTCTCAGCAGCACTTCTATTCGAGAACGAGAAGGAGATCGAGAACCTAGAGAAGTGAACGCCAGCAAGGAGAGCCACATCCTCAAGGCAGGGCAGGAAATAGGCCATTCCAAGTTGTCTTGTGCCTCTTTTTCAAAGCGAGGCCTGGTACACAACCTATCTTATGAAACATGCGAATGAAACTTATTTTCATATGGGAGGCTGTGCACCAGGACTCGCTTTGAAAAAGTGGTTCATGACTACTGTACTCGGAAAAGCTCTATTGTCGAAAGGCTTTGCTACGCGGTAGCAGTTTATAGCGCGCGCATGTTTCGTTTCTCGAAAGCCTTTGGCTTGGTAACCTTGGCCCTGTTCGACTTTTTTCAGGCCTTCTCGATCGCTTTATATTTGAGACAACCCACATGAGCAGAAAAAATAAGGCTATGGTGAAATTATTTAAATTGTAGTGAGTACATGGATCTCGTTTGCACACAAATGATACATATTTGCGCATATAGATCTTAGGGACGCATGATCGCAAGAGCAATGATAGTCGCGTAGAATTACTTGTCCTGCGAAGTTATGATTTATGACAAGAAATCCATTAAATTTTTAGTCGCTCGTAGATTAATTCAGCCAGACCAAATCCCAACGCAGTTGAAGGTATGACCCGATGTAAGAGAAGCTTGTTTGAGTATTCTTCCAGCGTAAAAAGTGAGGCTGATTGTGTCGGACAATAACTGATCAGAGGCTCTACCAGAGGTAAAAAAGACCAGTGTAGACGGACGGAAAGGCGAACTGAAGATGCCAAATTTACAGCACCAGTTTCCACAGGTCACGAATACAGGCTACTGTGCCAGTACGGATATTTAAACAAGCTGTCTTCCCTAGCCTTAAACTTGGGTAAAACGCCATCTAGAATGCCAGGGGACACTGTCCAGACTGTTAACATATTGTGAACACAGTAACTCGCACTTGTGACCTGTGTATTGTGGGACCTGCAAGAAAAGCCTTTTAGCAGGACTCTAAAATAATTGCATAGTTCTTTTTAAAAACTTTAAAAGCAGAATGTCCCGGAAAAACCTGACTGTCTGACTGTTAAGACTGAGTATTGTGAGCATTGGCCAGCAACCTTCATACCAGGTTTCCCCTTTTAAAATTCGAGAAAAAAGCCCTGAGACCGAGATTGGCTGCCCAGTCGGCCTTACCGAGTAAGGTAGCTGCGAACCCACGAAGGAAGAGGGTCAGGGATGCCAACGTTTTCCAGTACAGACAGCAGCAGGTTGTGTGGCATCTTTCTATAAGTCTAGAAAGATGGCGTCCATTTTTTTACCGCTTGTGAGAGATTATTAGAGGGCAGTTGATTATATTTTCGCAGGTTACCCGTTTCTGTGCAAAGTCAATTATGCTTAAACCATAAAAACAATCCTTAACAGTTAGGCGATAGTCGTGAACTTCATGATATGCCAACTGATTAGCTTCAGTCCAGTGGGCAATTTCACTGCTCGCCCATTTTTCAGTTGCATGAGTGGAATCATCATACAAGGAATTCTACGCTTGTGCAATCTAAATTTATATTTTATAAATTTGTAAGTTCCTAATTTATGGTACAATCACAATGCAATAAATTCTACATATTTAATATTCTTATCAATTGTTACGAGGTCGAGTGGCAAGTTTACTGTAGTGTGTACTCGGGATTGTCGCAGTGGATTGTGCTTAAAGCGCGCCTGGTGTTCCCAGTTCTTATTAGCGTGAGTGCAGACGTCTCCCTTTTCCTTTGCTTCAAAGAAAATAGGAGATGTCTGCAGGCAGGCAAAGTTCTTATTTTCGGATTGCAGCAAATGTAATATGATTGTATATTACACCCCTTCGCATGACAGCGTTTTGTTTGTAAGCTACAGTGAATGTGCGGTAAGCTTTTGTGAGCCTTGCTGAGAAATATGAAATATGGGTTGAACGCCAAACCGTACAGTGAAAAGAAAGTTTTGCATAATAATTGTAGAACTTATCGCCAAGACAGTTGCTACTTCGAGGGGTGTAAGTGTTACATGGCCCATTCATCGAACGCACCTTTAGGCTCACCTTCTAAGGTTACAAGATTATCACTGTTTCCTCTGAATATGTAATATAAGGGGAGGCCCCTAATTCTGGGTAACGAGGACTGGGGATCAGGGATCAAAGGGGTGGGAGCAAGGCTTAGAAGGGTAGGATCTGGGATCGCAGCGCTGGGATCAGGGATCACAGACCATGGGATCGGGATTAGCAGTTTCTCATGTATCAGGGATCCGGCTGTACCTTATTTGTGGGATCAGGGACGAAAATTGGTCTTGCTTTTGGGATCAACGACCAGAAATTTGCGTACAAAAATGGGATCAACGATGAATAAACATACCTCGTTACCACCCTGCCCTAAATAATCGTACAAGGCGACTTGTGGAAACAGCAGTCAAGCTGAGTAACACCGGTGTGACATCTGCATGTGTATGGAAGTATTACACTGGTCAAAAATTTAGGCATATAACCACGCAAAGAAACCATCACCCCAGATGGACTGGACACTTGTGAGGAGGGGTGAGCATGCGCATGCTCAAATGTCATGATATGCACACAGTGAAAGTGGCTCCAGGATTCTTTAGTTCACTTTATTGAACGTTCCTCTATAACAAGAATAAGCAGTACCTCAGCAGCCTTGAGCCCAGTTTTCCTTCCTGCCTCGTTGCCCCTGCGGAGCCTACAGAGTCCACCCCGTCCAGGAGTCGGATTCACAAGGTATTGTTGGAAAACTGTATCATAATAATAATAATAATAATAATAATAATTAAAAACAATATTATAATTATAATAAGAACCTTCCCAGCATGCTTTGTACGTGAAAAATTTTCAGTGCTAAATAACTTAGTTAGCTTGTGGTCGAAGAGGACGCTGTACCATGTGGTATTTACACCTGCGTGAAAGTTATCCCTCATATCAATGTCACGGTGATGACGTCATCAGACACGTGACTGTGGCAATAAAAGATGTTTTAGCGTACTGCAAGAACAGGCTTCTATCAATTCAAAAGCAGATAACGTGTCCTGATGGTCATTAGAATGAGCAATTTGGAAATTGCCAGTTTACATCTGGCATTTGAAAGTTAAGGTGGCTCTGTACAGGAGCATTTCCCAGGGGACTGGTAAGGAGTCTGTCGCTATGGCAGTCTAAGGCGGAGAGAAGCAAACTTCGGCTGGTTAAAAGAACTTCACATGAAAGTAACGTCCATGGTAACCTTATTGCTGTGACGTCATCGGTCACGTGACCAGAGCGCATGGAATATTTCAAATCACTTAAAAACTGCATCAAGCTCAATAAATCCTTAATTTCTCCCAGTAATATTGCAGAAAAATCGACCGTTATTACTTTTTCTTTTGAAAAAAACGAAATAAAATATGAACCTGAACTTTTGATAATCCCCTGTTTTGTGAGGTTTTAACACAGGTAACCAAAGCGTAATATGAGAGTTTGTATGGAGCTGAAAGTCGATCCAAAATAATCGGCGGTTTTCCGCTGAAAATACATTAAAATCAAAATAAAGTTTTAAAAACCTTACCTGTTGTGTGTTGGCTGTGTTTTTATCGCTTTTCCGAGGTTCCGGAGGCCGTTTAGGTGATTTTCTGCTTCAACGGTCGATGCGACGGCATGTCACGTACTAAAGAGAGCTAAAGGTAGGAAAACGGGAATTCAAATTTGCCAACCGACATTCGAGGTCCCGATCAAAATGCCCGCAAAAAATCAATTCAATCCATAGTCAGTGCTTTCAAACCACAACACATTACAAAAAGGATAAATGCCCTACCTTTCTATGTGATTCAATCGTCAATTAGTTTACCTCTCGAAGTACAGCCCTGCATTAAAAACGAACCAACCTTTCGAAATCGCCTCCATCACAGGCTTGTAAGGAAAAGAGGGTCAAAACTAACGGTCAAGCCTGGGACAAAGCGCCAAATTTCGCTCCACTGGGGACGGCATGAGTGACTTTTGTGTCGCCAAATGCCAAATTCACCCCGTCTCCGGCAAGTCAAGTGTTGTACCGCTCAAATTTCGGCGGGAAATCGAGCGCGGGTCGTATTCAGGTATAAAACTTGACTTACCGGAGAGAGGGTGAGTTTGGCATTTGGCGACACAGAAGTCACTCGTGTCGTCCCCCGGTGGAGCCAAATTTGGCGCTTTGTCCCAGGCTTGACCGTTAGTTTTGACCCTCTTTTCCTTACAAGCCTGTGATGGCGGCCAATTGGAAAAGTTAGTTCGTTTTTAATGCAGGGCTGTACTTCGAGAGATAAACTAATTGACGATTGAATCACATAGTAAGGTAGGGAATTCATCCTTTTTGTAATGTGTTGTGGTTTGAAACGCTGACTATGGATGGAATCGATTTTTAGCGGGCATTTTGATCGGGACCTCGAATGTCGGTTGGCAAATTTGAATTCCCGTTTTCCTACCTTTAGCTTTCTTTAGTACGTGACATGCCGTCGCATCGACCGTTAAGCAGAAAATCGCCCAAAACGGCCTCCGGAAGCTCGGAAAAGCGATAAAAACACAGCAAACACACGACAGGTAAGGTTTTTTAAACTTTATTTCGATTTTAATGTATTTTGGGCGGAAAACCGCCGATTATTTTCGATCGAATTTCAGCTCCATACAACCTCTCATATTACGCTTTGGTTACCTGTGGTTTTAACATAGATGTAAAAACGAATCAGCATATTTGGTTTCAGACTATGCTCTTTCCAACTACGTTAATAGTTGCTTTTGAAAAATATCGTTTTCATATAGCTTAGTACGCAGAGTACTGGGCACCAACGTCACGGATTATTGAGGGAGACTGGTGCCTTTTTAGGCGCGGCTACAAAGCAAATTGAACGACAGTTTGAAGGTGTTTGTCGTGTATTTCCACTCTGGACAACACTTCATATTTTGCCGCATTGCTCAGAAATTTGTCAACTGTCGAGTCAAACAGGCTACAATGTCAGGTAGGTGTAATTTTTTTAAGTACATGACTTTTGTTGTGAAATACGCTTACTTAAGCGTATAATTTACGTATTTCTGTTCAGTGAACAGCTCTTTAGAGCTTTCCGATCGAACATTAGCTTGATGTTTCTTATTTACCATTAGTCCAGTGCTTAAATAATTCAGTTAGTTCCAAACTGCATTTGGCTATCTGCAACGATGAAAAAGTTTGGGCGGCTATTATAAACTCACTTTCTGCACCAAAATATGACGAAGTCGCCAAATTCACATTTTTTTGAATTATATGAAAACTAACCGGACGAATTGAATAAAACTACCGGAACGTGAAACTGAATCTTTTACACATACTTTGCGCTATTTTACTGTGCTAGGGCGGTCTTAGTTTGGACAATATATTTTTTGAAAGTGATGAACTATCGAAACTCTGTTCTGTATACGGCTTTGTTGTTATCTGAGTTCCAAAGTAGCGCTATGCAAATTTCCTTGCATTTGATGAGAATTTGAGGAATTTACACATTGGCTAGGGGGGTGCATTGACGATGTTTGGTGGCTACATGCTTTGGTGGTTTTACGTGTCTATAATGTCATGCCAGCTGAAGGTTAAAATCGTCATTTTGAGATATACAAAAAAGTGTGTCGCCTGATATCAACATAGGATTTCATAGGATAATAGTTGTTCCTTTATTTTCAATTAGCATGATCATGAAATTATAGAACAGATACGTAAAACCACCAAAGCGTGTAGAGACCAAACAACGTCAATGCACCCCCCTAGCCAATGTGTAAATTTACTACAATAATATTTATGAACTTAGATTTTAGAAAGGGAAAGAAAAGACAGGTACTCCAATTATTATTATATAATTATTATTATTGTAACTACATTGTAACATTTTTTAATCCTAGTAGCCTGTCAGGCGATCAAACTTCAACATATAGCGGGCCTGTTCAGTTTTAAATTGCCACTGGCCAACCGGGCGACTTCCAATATTTAGCCCTGAACTTGTTGTTTTCACTGATCCTTTTTTATCTGTTCCAGGCATGTATATGTCAGTAGTGATCAGTGTGATGCAGTCTTTTCTTACAGTGAAGGTAAAATCAGTCATATTAATTATCCCAGCTTACGAAACCTAACTGTTCAGTAAATTGAACTGGATTGAACACAGTGATCGGGTTAATTTGAGCTTGGTAGTCGAACACCAAAAATATGCATACTGCTGTGTTTGATTCCGTTCAATTTCTGAACCCAGTCAAACATACATGTAATTAGGCACAATTAAACGGTGTTAAAATCATTCAAATATACAAGACATTTATACTGTAAACCATCTACCTTTTAGTGTGTGGAATTTGACCATGATCTGTTTTGTATTGTCATGTAAACGCATAAAAGACTGAGTGACTAACAACCTCTTTGGGCAAAGAAAATCATTTTGGCAATCCTATTATTCTCCTGAAAGGAAAATAAAAATTGAACTAAGGATAAAATTGTCCAACATCCATTAAAACTTCCATTCAGGTGGGCCGTGAAAACCTTATACCCACTTGAGTTACAAAAGCCATGTTTGACGGTGATGTGAGGTTTATTCTGGATGGCTAAATGGTTAAAACGTAGTGTAGAATGAGTCAAACAGTTATACCATGTTTAAGTGATACTGGTATGAGTTTGCATACCAGAATGAGAATTTTGATTTGGTACCACTACTGGGGTGAACTCACACAGGTATGGCTCACACTGTTATGTGAAATTGTGCTGTAATCACGTAAACAGATGCAAAGAAACACGAGGGAACCGGGATGAACTCGTGCAAGAATGAAAATCATACTGGTATCATGTAAATTAAAAACACCCCCTAAAGTCGAGACTTAAGTCAAGCAGCTCCCAAGGATGTTTAACAACATCCTCAGAAACCCAGGAGCAGTAACACTCTGATTTCATGAAAGCGGTGCAAACTCAGACTGGTGTGATTTTGTTTACATGACACTGGTCGGGAACTCAGACTGGCATGAAGTGTTAACATGAGACCAACCATCCCTAAAAATCCAGATTATCTTCTATCCACCACCTTGGAATGCTTCAATGCCACTGATTAAGTATGCATGCTCAAAACAAAAATCTCAGACCGGTTTGAACTCAATTCATGTTTACGTGGTTCCCCAGTCTGATTTTAGACCGTTGCGAGTCATTCGTATCAGTTCATCAATGGTAATAAATCAAACCAGCCTGAGATGGAAATTATTTTATACCAGCCTCATGTTTCATATCCCGTTCATGTAAACAGAAGCAAGCGTTAGTATGGCACGATTGAAGTTGTACCGCCCTAAGTTGGTACCATTCTCATAGAGTACGAGCAGTCTCTCAATTTTCTCTGGTGCATGCACACCGACTGTCTGTACGTATGTACGTTGCCGCAGATGAAATTACATTCATACAGCTATTTCAATTAATTTTGTCGTATGAAAGCTTAAGCCTCTGCGACAAGACCGCAGGGTAATATGGGATTTCTATGCTTAAGTTCACCAAAATCAGCAGTACCTTTCTTGCCGTTCAATAGCAAAGTATATGGAAGAGTTTTTATACTATAAAAATAAAAAAACCTGAAAGAATTATTTTCAGATAAAATTCTCGTTTGAAAATTAATTTTTAATCTCACTGATCTTTTTGCCTACTTGGTTAAAACAACAAATTTAAATTATGTGGGTACACGTGGAGCACGTGCATTGGTAAGTAAATTTGAAGTAGGAAAAACAGCATCATAAAAAAATGAAAATTTTCGGACATAGCAAGTACTAACAATTGAAAATGAAAAGCCGAATCAGGATTGACGCTGACAATAATCGGATGGTGCCCATTTATTACTTGGACTAAGAAATCTGAAGTTCCTGACCGACTGCTGACAACCTGGAAACTAAGACATATTTGCAACTACCCACACTACCCTTCGGTCTGGTCGTGCAAGCTTGAAATGATCCGACAACCTTAATTGAAATAGCTGTATACAGTCTCAAGGTGTCCTTGAGCAGTAACATGCATGTTCTGGTGAAATAACAGACAGCATGTAGTTCTAACCCTTAAAACTTTCCAGGGGGGCTACAAGTCGAAAGGATATATATGTACTTCCATGGATATTTTACTCTCTGAATTAAAGCTTAAAACAGATCTTTACGGTTAATGAGCAATACTTTTACGCGCAATATTGCAAATGTTTCAAGATTCCTTTGTCTATTGATTCCCAGAGGAGACTGAAGAGAAAGAAAACCAAACCAAATATAGAGGTTTGTCTGTAAAGCCTTGGAGTCATGTTAGAAGTTTGAGATATCTAACGTGGGTTATTGGGAATTTGCTGGACTATGAACAAGATCTTTGACATGGTGATTCCATCCAGGTGACAAGTTGTGCTTGTTCTGTGGCATGAGTTAGCCCTTGCAAGCTCCTCAGTTAGGCTAGCCCATCTGTAAATATTACTTTGGTTTCACCACGAAATTTTAAACCATGGGCTTACTATTGGCAATTGAGATAATTAAAATCTGCTTTGTTTTCTTTTTCAGGTTTTTATTCCATCAACCTGATGTCAGGAAAATGTGACAGTTTATTATAAGGCTTTCAGGTTAAGAAATGTGTACTCTGAGCTGTATTCCCAGACAAACATTATCAATTCAAATAAAAATTTGAAGAGCAGTTTTGAAATCAGTTTATATATATTTTTGTCTTTTTCTGTTAAATATTTTGATGTCATTGAATAGTTTGATTGTAAGCACCTACACCAGAAATTCATTAGGAATTGAACAACTTCTTATGAGGTTCTGCATACATGTCCCCTCAATACTACTAAGTGGTTGATGTGTGAGAATGGAAAGGATCCTGTCCAGAGTACCTCTTAGAAGTAAAGGTAATTTGGAGCCACGACCACAAATCAATACCTTGGACCCTATTAGGGCTTTACTTCAAAAGGTCTGATGAACACACCCATAACTTTTATTTGGGAGTACCCCCCCCCCCCCCCGCCATCATCCAAGGAATGAAGATTCAGACCAACCTCGTCCTCAGGGCCTTCTCCTCGTTCAAAATGGCGGTCGGAGAAACCCCTGGCCAAGGCTGCTGAAGTGGCTCCAAAAATTCTTTAGAATTTCGTCACGTAAACACGATGAAATGACTTCGTTTCGTTTGAACAACGGTTTCCGATTGCAGAAAACAAACAGGGCGGCCATACGCTGGAAACAACCTCCGAAAAAGCTATTTCACCATGTTTCACGTGACAAAATACTCCACGATTCTTGGAGTATTTCGGCAGCCTTGGCCAGGGGTTTCTCCGACCGCCATTTTGAACGAGAAGAAGGCCCTGGGGACGAGGTTGGACTCAGACCTATTTGATGAAATTCACTTTATGGGGAAAACTATTTCAATTCTCAATGACTGATTCACCACAGTCTGATCCCCTTCTTGTCAGTTCACTGCCAGATGGGTTTCAGACTATTCTGAAATTATTTAGGAAGAGGTTTTTCTTTATGTTTTTCTTTGGTACTAGGTTATGGAAATGAGTAACAATGCTTATTGGTGGCATTAGATACAGTGTAAAGGCTAATAATCAAACCGAAAACAAAATTGAAATCACAAGATTTACTTCCATCATGGTCTGGGGTAGTGACACACCGAGTGAGTTGTAATCTGTGCATCGAATAAAGTCACTAATGATTACTGGACCATTTGTTATTCTCAGTGGCAACCCTTTTAGTCACGGATTGGTTGATTGATTGATTGATTGATTGATTGAATTTTGATATTTAATTGCATGATTAACTGATTATCAACCGAGTGGTTGAGTGGTTGATTGATCGACTGATTGGTAGTTAAATAGTTGAATGAATTGATTCACCTGAGGCAATGTGAACAAAAATTGCGCCCAATATTTAAGTTTACGACCTACAACAGGGGCTTATTTAAAATTTATAAAACAGGTTCTAATTTAATGAGAAGTGTATTACCAATAATGAACTAATAAATACAATATTGTTTTCGGGTCCCACTTGTAATAGTAATAATAATAATAATAATATTAATGATCTTTATTCGATCGATAAAAGACATATCGAAAGTAACAAGTATCAAATATAAAAATTTCGAAACTGGGGAATATACACAGCTAAGATGGTAAATGACAAAGAGAACTACTAAATCACATTAGTATAAATCTACTAGCGTTCTATCATGAATGCTGCAATCTGATTGGCTACCCTACTCGCTATCTATTCCGTGATAGATAGTGAGTAGCGAAAATGTGAGTGGCAGGCACAGTCTTATACTTCAAACAAGAAAAGCCCCAGGGGCATTAGACCCCGCCGTTGTTTCCCCCCCCGCCGGGGGTGTAAAATATGTTACGGTCACTCAAGATAAAAGCCCTTGCCTGTGTAGCGAAAGACACGACGAGTATTTGTTTGGCCGAGCGAAAGCTGGAGGTCTGGGGCAAGTGACCACCAAAAAAACAAACCACGGGAAAAAAATGGGTATTACTAGACCCCGTCCTGACGGCGGGGTAAACAACAGTGCAATGATGTAAAACTTTTCACTTTCGTGGAATATTAATCGAGATTTATACTAAAACAATTAGATTATTCGCTCTCGATTTCTATGCGTGATAGTTGGTGAGGCCGAAGGCCGAATCAACTATCACGCGATCCAATCACACACCGTTCCAATCACACACCGTTCCGTTGTATACCAGCCTCTGCTTTCGGTCAGACAGGAAGCTTATATACCAATTAACCATATGAGGACTCAGTGGACTTCTTTTTAGTTTTTCGGCCAGTAAATGATGATTGACGTTATCGAATGCCTTATAATGCTAACATCCAATAATAGCGGAGAAACATTGCTAAGCAAATTTGGTAACCTATCTACCGAGAAATTTTGGTTGTGACCTCAGCGTACGACTTACGTACGTCCGTACAGACTCTGGGGGAGGGGGAGAGCAGCAAGACAACCGGACCGGGGGAGGGTGGAGAATGCCATCTTTTATTGGCGGGAAATCGCGAGGTGCTTTTGGGCAACCAGCGTTTTTGTTGGCGGGAAATCGCATGACCATCGTCGCTTTTGAAAAAGAGGCTACTTTAAAAAGCTTAAAGTTTATTTAGCAAAACGATTGTTTGACAGTAATGAAGTTTTAAACTTGAGAAAAAACATGTAATATCTGTAAATGGAAAGAAAAAGTTCAAAAGGAGGAGGCGAAAAGTTCAAGTTACGAAAGCTGCCTTCAAAGGACTTCAACTTTCACTTTGTTTTCTTTACAACGTAGAGCTAGCCCTGTTCTGAAACACAACCGAGTAAGTGAAGTTTTTAAAGGGTTCAAGGTACATGATTTTGAGTATTACGGTCAAAGAAATTACGTTTTGAAATAGAAATTTAATTTATATGTTATTAGAAATGTGTCATTTACTTTTGGCGTTAAAAAAATTATTAGAAAACGCGCTCAGATTTGTGACAGATGCACTATTGATATTTTGCCATGCTCAGCCAATTTCACTCGCGTGGACGGACCCACGATGCTGGAAGTGTAAGGCGCATTGTATTTAAGTATAAACTTACAGGTTTTTGAATAAACTTTTTCCAAAATGATTTTTCTGTCCATTGTTTTGTGTTTGTTTATTCCCAACAGTCGGTCAAAGTACAGTCGCAAGGCAACAGCACAAGCATCACTTCGGTGAGATTACGGCGAATAATTGCTTTCAATTTTGACTGTCGGGTCCATCTGTTTGTGCAATTGTCGATTTTCTTGTCCTAGAAGTTTTCAGTAGTAATAATCTTTTAAGCGAAGCAGTTGTCGGTGTAAAGCTGTTTTATCCGAAACGCTTCCGAAAACAGTTTTGTGCGTTCCTCAATGCGGGGAATGTTATTTCAGGAGTATCTCTTTTTTCTGTGTTCTACATATTTGTGTGCTTTGGAATCAACAAGTTTGCCATGCCTGCTTGCTACGCTTCGCTGGTGCCGGAGGTATCGTGAAATTTCATTGTCATTGTATTAAAAACAGAATTTTCACGATCCCAAGAGTAACTCTAAGCGAAGCAGTTTTGGGTTTAAAGCTATTTTATCAGGTAAGTAATGTGTGTTCCCCAAAGTGCTCGAATTTCTTCGCGGCCTCCAAAACCGACGCGACATTCTTCGATAATTAAAATTTACAGGTGCTTCGAAGCCCCCCAAATCCTTTCTATCGGGTAATCCCGGTAAAATGCCGGTGAAATGCCTGTATAAATTTTTCACTAGACTAATAGTGTTGTTGTTAATGAGCGCCGTTTCAAGTTCATTCAAGCGAACAGCCAATAATCCAAGTACATTTGACAAGCCTTGAGACAGGATATGGAAACATTGCAAAACCCCAGCAAGACGGCTCGTGAGTAAAATATGTGTTCAGTTTGATGCCCGAAAAAAAAAATAATGAAGCTATGCTCAGCCTCTAGAATGACCTTTCGAGCTTCGTGTTACAGAACAGATCCCCAAAATATTGGAGGACAATTCGGAACACTTTCGGGCTTCATTACTTAAGAAATTTTCTTTTATTGGCAATCATAACAGTGTGCCAGTTAACATGTTCTTCTTATTCAACTTACTCTCACTAGTTTTTCATTTCAGATGCTGCTCTTTTACTATGTCCCTTATTATGCCACCCAAGGTTAAATATCATAATACTCTGTAGCAGTGTCGTTCGCTGATAAGCGGAACCAATGGAAAGCTAAAAATTTAATACTGAGATTCAGAATAATTTGAGTAAAATGTAATTGCTAGAACTTAAGAATGGTGTATAAGCTTACTTAACACACAAGGGAGTACTCATACAGGCCCGTAGCAAGGCTGAAATAACTGGAGGGGCCGAGCACATTGACCTAGTCAACCCCCCACCCCCCGTCAAAATACAGACGTTAACCGCAACTAAGTCATCGGGCATACAAAAATTCTTGTCAGATAGATACTAACACTCTTCACAATGCCACAGTTTGTGTCGATTTCGTCAAAAGGGACTCCTTTATGGGGACCTCGTTCGTTGAAAATTTGCTAAAAGGCGGCTTCCTGTTTGCTTTCCGGCGACAAAGTTGTTGGGCAACATTCACCAGATTTATAGCATCAGTTTTCGAAAAGTATCCTTAAAGTTACAAGATTAGTTAAAATTTGAACATTTCGACAGCTGCCTAACCTTCGTAAGCGTTTACGTAACGTTTGTCACTCGATTGTGAGATAAATATAATTTTGTTCCTTAGACTTGTTTTACAACAATGGGCTTAAAGCTTGCAGCAAATACGTAGCAGTCGCTCAGCTATTTAAGGTATTAAAGTCCTTCACAGTCAAGCTACACTCCCAGGGTCAAGGTGATATGGGTGAAAAAAGAAATTGGTAAGGAACCTGGGCGACTGAGACGTGCGGTGGACTATTAGATTTTTGAAGCCCATTTGCCCGGTGGCTAGTGACTCAACGAATGTTGAACCCTGTTAAAGGTTGTGAAATTCTAAAAGGCACTTTCTTGAAAAGCTGATTGTTGCACATTAATTTATTAAATTGTATATTTTTTGGCACATTAATTGTAATGTTTTTTTACTTCCAAAAATTCGGGGGGGGGGTGCTGCCTCGGGCCTGTCATATTAAAAAAAGATTGGTGTTTATACCTTTAGGATAAAATTGGTTCATTAGAAGACTACTTGTAAGAAACAACGACAGAACATCTTTAAAAGACGCAATATTTGTTCGATGTCTTCAGAGTTTTAAAAACAAAACTGAAATATCTGTCAGTCAATGTGAGTAACATAATTTAGATACAATATGCTACAACAGTAAGTTTGTGATATACTGAGAAAATACATACTCTACCGTTATGATAGCTATTTTGTCCTTGTTCTTGCGCTACAAGAACACCACCTGAAGAGTTTTTTTTTAAAGAACAATTATCTTGCCATTGCCACGCTCATCTCTAACAGCTACAGCAATGTGACCCTCCATGGTCACTGTAATCCCTCCAAGCCAAACTATCTTTTCTTCATCAAGTGCAATGCATATGCTTCGTACAAATTTGCCATCCTTAGTGTATATATCCGCACGCGGGTCGTTTGTGCCTCGTTCTTTACCAGCGACGACAAAATATTTACCTGCCGGATGGCAAGCCATCCTATAGTAATCTCCTTCGGTGGTAATGTTGACTTTGGACAACTGTGTTCCATCCTCGGTCAATACGTGAACACAGGAATCAACTCTGTCCACTATCATCACACGGCCGTCATTAATAGCGGTAATATCTCCTGCATCCTTCAATATTCCTTCTCCAAAGCTGTGGACATATCCTCCGTCACGCTCGTATACATCAACCACACATTTGCGCTCATCAGACCACCCTAATATCAGCACTTTGTTATTGCTAATTGTCAGTCTGCACCAGTACCCTCTCCTCATGGGAAATCTCCTCAGCAGGTCACCAGTCTTCTCGAACACCTGTACTTGCCGCTCATTTTCCTCAGCTCCAGGCTTGTTCAGTTCGACCAGTATATAGGTGTCTCTGTTCACATCAGTGGCGACATTTCGAATTTCGAACTCTGTATCGGCGTCATCAATTTGGGGTTTAAAACTTTCAAGAAACTTCCCGCTGCTATCAAATACCTTGACCCCATTGTCTGCTACAATAAACTCTCCTTCAGCGTTAGTAGCGATACCGCACGGAATCTTCAGCCTGTGTTCCTTTTCATCCTCCTGACCAAATGACCATGGTGCAACACAGCAGTGTTCCATGCCAACTTTTCGCAGTACTTTTGCAACTCTTGGGTCACGTAAAGGGTCAATTTTGGCTTCTCCAATACAAACCGAGGGTAACGTCCACACTTCTACGCCTTTACCGGCTGTTTCCATGGCATCGTAGACGGCACGATTTACCTGACAGACCGCGGAAATTATTTCCCTCCGTTCGTCTTTACCAAACCGGCCCTTGACATTCAGGAGGCCTTTCTCGAACTCAACTTTCAAGTTGTTTTGAACATCTGGCAGAGAGTGGAGCTTCTGAAGACACTGTGTACATTCTGGTAATGCTATCTTCAATGCGCTCTCCACAGACAAAGATGACAAATCGCCCGCGGTCCCAACAGTCTCTACAGCTGACTCTAACATTGTCGCCATGACACGATATCGAACAGCTGTGATGCGGTCATGCGTGCTCAGAGCTTCATTGTTGAAGGCCTTTGTTGCTTCTTCACGAGCCATTTTGAATCTCTTTTCTGCCTGAGAAAGCGCACTTTTAGTTGTCTGACTGAACTCAGTCAGTTCCATGTTTGTCATTTCTTCGGCGTGGGCAACTGTTGTCACCGTCGCTCTTGTCAAAGGCGAGCTAAGCTCTTTAAGATTCTTGTTCCTTTTGATGGCCCCAGTGGCTGCCGCTTCAGCCTGTTCGTCGATTGCTTGATACATATATTTGAGACCTGCTTCAAACGCGTCGATCGCTGTGTCAAGTTTCTCTCTTGCCAAAGCGTCCAACTTCGACTTGACATCGTCGATTTCACGTATGATAAAATCTCGAATTTTTTGATCCGTTACATCGCCTTCCTTCAGTTTCTCGGCGGCTTTATCTCTGCCTTTATTCACGAGCAAGCCAAAAGTGGCTTTAAACACGGCTGTTACTATTGAGGACATAACTATTGAAACTTCGTTTAATATTCTGTGAACTGCCAACGGTGTTATTCAATGGAGCAATGTGTCACAATGGAAAGTTAACCCAATATAGGTGTGACCGGTAATATAAATTGACGTCAACTTCCGTTCTGCTTGTATTGGCTGAAAGGGAAATTAAACACGTCTATTTCAACATATCGCATGGTTGTGCTACCTGAACAGAATCCTACACTACCTTTATTGTAAGAAGCGCAAGAGGGAACTAATTCTGCACGGTGTCTTACAGTTCGTGACGTGAAGTCTCTAACGCACCGCAAGTTGTTTACAATTCACCGTAATGTGCCTGTGAGGTAAATTAAACGGACTGTAAAGTGTCTTACAGTTCGTTTGTAAGGCATCTTGAACGGCCTGATAAGACGAAAAAAAAACAACACAGTTCCATGACATGGCAAGACAGATAAGTCGTATCAACAGGGCATATCTGCATACAGCGTTAATTACTGTATTGCCATTGTACAGGGAAGCAAGCTAGTCAAAATTCAAAGCACGTCACAGATCCTTTGAGCAGCCCACACCCAAGGGCACCACCAGTTTCTCCTTGAGTGAACAAAATGCTGGAAGCCGCTAAGTTTTAGCTTATAAATTTCCGGTTGTGGCTACTTATCAAAAAATCAAAGGCATTTGTGCGCTTTTCAGTCTTTATTCATCGTTTTTGTTTCATCTTCGTTTGTTTGAAAAGGCTGAAAACGAACGAATGACGCACACGCAAAGTTTAAAGCTCTCCGAGTGACCTATTCATTATTAAAGTTTCCTGACCCGAAACGGTATTGCGTGAAATATATTTGCCCTGTTCTTCTACAGGAAAATTCGTCTGATAAACAATTCATCCTAGCGAAGTTTATTTTTTACAGATTCCTTTCGTAAGCAAAATTTAACATTTTCCACAGGGCGTTATACCCGCACACGACCGATAAAACATTACGAGCAACTATTTGCTCACAACACCGTGCATAACGCTACGTTCCGCCGGCATGGAACTTAATAAATTTGTAAATTGCACTTTTACCCCTTTACTTAACGCATAAGAACTTTGAAGAAGAATATTGTAATCAAGAACAGGGCAGTACAGACGCCATAATTTCATTGTGCGAAATATTACCTTGTATGTCTCGGCTTTAAGCGTAAGCATGAGTTTTGACGAACATTCGTTGATTAGTAGAATGTAAATTTTCTAGTGAGGCTAAAGCAATTAACCTTGACAACCTTCGACTTTGTTAATTACTAAATTAGGCTCGTTGGAAAATATCCATGAAATAAACTCATATATTTGAAGCCTCCTTCAAGGCCAGTAATACGGACAACATTTTCGTGCAACTTGTCGAACTCAGTGTCGTGCAACAATGTTGCGTTGCAAGTTGAGATTGTTTGTTGCGCGTATTACCGCCTTCTCGCGCAACAAATTTTCATGCAAAAAGTAAAAGCGACAAGTTGCATGAAAATGTTGTTCGTATTACTGGGCCTTCAAGCTGTTCGTTTTTAACTTAGAGTATTTCGTTCTGTGACTGCTTTCTTGAGGCAACAACACAACAACAACACACTTTATTTGCATTCCCAATTACAAATGGTATTGCAAAAGTATAGGAAAATAATGATAATAATAATACGTATTACATCGAAGGATATGTAAGGGTAAGTAATAGGATCAACTAATTGACGATTGTTGCGATTGTCGATTCATTTCTTAGTGCAAAAGCTTCATAAATGAAGTAACCTAATTTTTTACAGAGAAAGGCATCTATATTATTAAAGAGAAATATAATTTTTTGATTGGCATCTAAAGAACTAAAATCAGAATAATTTCTACCAATGTAGTCTATTAGAGATTTTCTAATTGTATTATATCTACTACAATTAAGTACAAAATGTTCTTCGTTTTCAACTTCATTTGAGCTGCAGTTTTGACAGATTCTCAGATGCTCAGGAAGTTTAGGATAAGAATGTCTACCAGTTTCAATTCGTAGGTTATGGTTGCCTACTCTAAGTTTTGCTACTGCCCGACGATGTTTAAGATTTGTAATTAATTCTAGTGAGTTAGAGGGAGTAACATCTGTTTTAAAAGTAGAGTAAAATTTCAGTTTTTTGTTACATCTAATCAATTCATGTTGATGCTTTTCTAAACCAGTTTTAAAGTTTTCGATTATTTTGGATTGACACTTTTTAGTTTTTAATCTATCTCCTTTTGTATCAATCATAGTTTGAAGATCAGTAGAGAAATCGGTACCATATTGTTTAAGTATATCATAGATGGAGAGCATAAAGCATTTTTTTCCAGAGTCTGCCAGTTGAGTTGAAATTTGAAGGCATTGTCTGGCAACGCTTGAATTCGGAAGGTTTAGTAAGTGAAGCCAAAACTTGAGTGTATTAGAGAAAATAGTTAGTTTGAGAGGGAGTCTTCTGGTTTCATTTCTTGCTGCGACATTCGATGCTCTCCTATTAAGGCAAAGATAAGATTTGTAAAATTGCGAGTGAAAGCGTTCGATAGGATCTTTCTCCCATTTGTTAAGATTGAGGCTATCATATGCCCCCCATATTTCTGAACCATATAAAAGAACGGGTAGAAAGACAGCATTAAATAAGAAATTACATTTGGATATAGAGAGTTTGTTGAATTCAATATACCTTTTGAATGCAAATACTGAACGTCTAGATTTTTCGACTAAACTCTTTTTTGAGAAGGTGAAACTCCCATTCGAGCTAAATATTGTTCCCAGGTAGGTGTAATCTGAGGTATTAATAATTTGGTTTCCATTTAACAAGAAAGAATATTTTTCCCGGGTGCTTTTACGGTTCTGCTTTTGAAAAATTAAAACTTTTGTTTTCCGAAGATTTATTTTCAACAGCCATTTTTGTACGTAATTTTGGAGTGTGTCGATTTGCTTTTGAAGACCTGAAGCACTTTGAGATATAAGGACTAGATCATCCGCATAAAATAAACAATTAAGTGGATCCCCATTTGGTAGGGTAATTGCGTCTGTATCACGAGAGTTATCTAGAGTAAAAGGAGGGAGGCATGGGATCGACCATTACTTAGATCGAGCAGTCTCTCTTTCCGCTCGGAGATAGTCGGGGAAAACGAACAAGCGAGCAGTTTTTGCGCTCGCTCGCTTGTTCGTTTTCCGCGACTATCCCTGAGCAGAAAGAGAGACTGCTCGTAGTCTAACCATTACTTTAACGTCTTCACCTTTTAAAGATAAATAATTAGTTTTTTTGTCTTTTCTTTTTTTGAACAACATTTAGTTATTTCATCAATTGCTGTGTAGAGTGTAGTTCCCGTTTTGCTGTGTTTTGAGTATTTCATAGAAGAGTCATGTCCTTTTTTACAGAAGTTCTTTAAGCATGACTCTCGAAAAATGGTTGGATGGATGTATTTTGTATATATAGAGGTGAATGGAGGGCAGTCGGTCCAGGGTTAGAACATAAATTATAATTATTGGGAAAGTAAACATTTTTTCATCTGAATCCTAGGAATAGTCGCGCTACTGGAAGCGAAATAGACGCTTTCGCCCAAAAATCTCTGCTGCACAGAAACGTGAGACGGGTACTTTAAGATTCTGCACCGCGTGGCGATTCACAGAAGCTTATGACTCGCTTCTCACTCGACATTGATGAACTTCAAGTGGAGACGTACATGCTTACTATCAACAGAATGAAGTCACTCCCCAGCTGCGACTTTATTACATTTACTTACCCCCAGTTCCTAACGACTTTAATATTAAAATATTCCCTTTTTTTAGCACAGCGTTCTTATTTTCCACTTTACTCCGTGGAAGAACATTCTGTCTGAAGTGCAGTTCTCGTCGCCATCTGACAAGTTAATTCCTGTCTTACAATTAACACATTTCGGGATTGTTTCCGGGTCAACAGCTGGGCCATGCGACTCAACATGGTTTCTAAGGCGAAATTAATATTAGGAATTTAATGACTATCAAAGAACTGGCAAGTTTCGTATGGTCTAGTGAAAGTATTTGCGTTTGCATGACGTTTGGTCCTGTTTATAAAAGGAAAAAACTACGTGAGGTCGGCTTCCAGTTTCGAGAGTTTGGAAATCTTCTTAATTTAATTGACCAAAATATTCATGTAAGCTAAGAAGAAAAGTAAAAATTGCAAAGAGCGTGCCGCCTGTTATAATTCGCAACAACGGCAAGAAATATTTTCTGTCAATTAATTGCTATTCACTGACGTCGAAAGTATAAAGACAGACATTTGGTTTCTACTCCGTGTGATTTTCGCTGAGAATCGACAAATCGATTGATTTTTAAAAAGTTAAGTAGACTGGCGACTTGGATTAAATGAAAACAAATCAAACACCGCTCTCAAGTCGAAACTTACTCGGAAAAAAAAGCATTCTAATGCAGTAGATGCGATTGTAAGGAAAACCACGAAATAATAAAGTTTATACTCAAGTACTTGTTTGAACATTTTTGCATAAATGGGGTTGTTTTGAAAAAAACGAAAAATTACCGTCTTCAATGTTGCATCCTAGCCTGTTCCAGGATCTCAGAAAGTAAGAAAGCAAACACGAAAATAAAGCTAAAGGACTGGGTGGGAAATGAGGTGGGGACCCCAGTGACGACCACCTTATTTCTCCCCAGGCCCAGCCCATTTATTTTATGTCCGCCGTTTCTATTACTTGGAGCCTGGAACAGGCCAGCGCAATTCTAGGAAGGAAGAATTTGTCATTGTCAGTAAGACTGAAAGTAGCCATGGTACGAAACCAAAATTCCGGTTCTTCGATTTCAGTGAAGTGTTTTACCTTTGAACCCAGTGAACAAGGGACAAAACCCTTTCATAGCAGATTCGGTTTCGTTTTCCGGTTTCTATTATTACGTCTCACTACGTTTTCGAAAAATCCGGCATTAATTACAGGGCGAAGTCCTTCACATCATAAATAGCTTGCTACTGCGCGGACATCTCCTCTCGTGTGTGAAGACGTGAGTTCTTTATTTTGTTTCCTTCTCGGTCGGAGCTGATCCAAGGCGATTCATGATCTATCGAAGTATTCAACTTCCGTATCGTCTTGTCGCGTCAGGAACAGTTGTCAACATGTAAGGCTACATAAGCTATACGTGCTGTGTTACAGGTTTCAGGTTAGTAGTGTAAAAGAAGTCTTTTATTTCCTAATCGAGACTTAGTTTACTTGGTATATTTGTCTCGTCTTATATTTCCTTCGTACACAGAGGTAGGACTGCTTATAAACATTTTCATCGATTATAGACAGTCGATGTCCTGGATGCACGCGTTATTAACCTCTACTCTAGTCACTCGTGCAGTGTAATATATTTAAAATAGCAACATGTCTGCTGCTCAAACCAAAGACTCTGGATTTTCGTCTGAAAGTATGCCACCCCAACATAAATAATTTTGAAACAAAAGAACATGCCCAGTATGTAAGCTGTTGCAGGAGAGATTTCTAGAGACTATTCCTTACATTTTAATTCCTTAAAGATTTAAGGTATCTGCAGTCACAAATTAAACTATGTCATGAAAATAAATAAATCTGCAGGACGTTTTGGTTTCATAGTTCTTTTCACGCATGACCAATGACGCGTGGATATCTTCTGAGAATTAGGGAAAACCGACGTAATCGGATTGGCGCATATTTATCTCACACTACTTCACGAGATCTGTTTACACGCAAAGAAATTCTAATAAAAGTTTCGAAATAAAAACAAAGCCTACATGTTAGCCAAAGAACATAACAATGCAAACTTTATTACTGAGATGCAGATATTTTCATTCTTCTTCTTTCCCACCAGCCATGGCGAAAGCTTCAAAAGGAAGTGACGTTACACAACCTTCTGGAGAAAAACTGGATTTTGATAATGACAATTTAAGAGGTGAGAGCAACAACTCACTTCAAGAATCAGAAAAAAAAAACTTTTTAAATTCAAAGCAGAGTTATGACCAACGGATCTGATAAATAACTGAAGAAAATAACCAAAGCCAAAAATTGAAACAATGGGGGTGTATGTTTTTAATGTAAGCCATTTGTGGACCAAAAATGCGTGTTTTTGAAAGGTTTTACAAATTCACTCAATAACGAAAGCATTTGGTCAACTAAACGATCCTAACTAAGTAAATTCACAGTTACACATATAACTTCCTTAACCGTTTTGATCCAGAAAAGGCTCAGTCAAAAAATCCTTAGGAAGTTCAAGGCCCGAAACAGGACCCCAGTATATCTTCATGCAGTCCCCATGCCTTCCCATTGTCGAGAACGTAACACTTTACTCTTCTATCCTCGAAGAATTTTATCGTCACTTTGAGCCCTTGAATTTCCTCTTTATCTGTGATTGAATGCTCCTCGGGGCTTTACCTTGTCGTCTTCAGCTTTTCAATTGAGTATTTTTATCCATATAATGTAAATTAATGACCTCGATAAGTATTCGATAACATCGATGAGTAATCAATAGGCCACAACATTTTTTGACCTCGATTAGTCATCGATTACTCATTGATTATCGGCAATAATCAATGACTAATCAGTTGATTACTCATCGATTACTTATTGATGTCATTGATAATCCATTTGTTATGCCTGATATAAAATAGAATTGCCCACCTACGTTTGCTGTACTTAGAGATAGGTTATTATTACCTTTAGAATGTCGATTACTTTGGACCAAAAGCTTACGATTTCTATGTTTACTCAACCGTAGTCCGACAGTTATTGAAGCCCTCACCATTTAAAATCTTTAGTTTTCGTTCACTCGAACACTTTTGCGCTCCTCTGGCAGTTCCGGTTTGAAGATACAATTGTTTGTCCATTTTGGTTTCAGCCATAGCAGAGGTTTACAAGAATGAAGGTAATGATGAATACCGAAAGAAAGAATACAGTAACGCGATACACTTCTACACGGAAGGAATTAAAGTGAGCTGCGGGGATGACGAACTGAATGCCAAACTCTACAACAATAGGGCAACAGCTCATTTCTGTTGCGGTAAGATAATTTCCGCAGTTCATTGCTCCTCGGAAAACCACGCAAACTCAGCCGCTAACATTAAAACTGAAAGAGCTAACCCACCCCTCCCCCTACCTCACCTTTCTTTTAGAATTGATTCAGTTATTCCTTGGGTTACGCCTTCATTGGATACCAGGGGCGCCATCTGAAAGCTATCATCTTGACAAATTTTTTTGCTTAAAAGTTTTACTCTACAAGTGCGAGTAAGTAGCTCGACGAATTTTGTCAAAGGTCATTACCGTCATTAACATCGTCTTTATTATCATCATCTTTATCACCATCATCATCATTATCATCATCATCATCATCATCGTCATCATCATCATCAGCATCATTATTACAAGTTAACTAAGTTATTTAGTTAACTTGTGAAAAGCATGCTGGGAAGGTTCTTATTATTATTATTATAAAGTTGTTTTTAATTATTATTATTTGATACGCCTAGAGCGAAAATGGGTCCTTTCAAGACGTTATTTATTTTTCCGTTGATTTTCTCATTTCATTGGTTCAGCTAGATGATGAATTATTCGTGTCAGAATTGCAGTTAAAAGTTGGCGTCATCGATGTCGTTTCGGCGATAAAGGGCACATAATTTCGAAAAAAGTCACAAATATCGGTCATGATGTCACTGGATTTGGCCTCCGTGGTTGTAATTTCAAAATTAATAAAATTGAATCGTTGAAGGGGCAGTTTCCGCGCTAAATTTTGTTTACGGTACTAATATCATCAATAGACTACAGTGTCTTTAGGGTATGGCCGTACAAAACCGTCACAGCCACAATATTAATATTACCCAACTTCTTCAGCATTTGAGTCGAAAAATAAAAATATTTCAATCTTCTTACACTGAGTTTTTTTTTGTTTGCAAAATGTAGAGAATCGGTAAAGACAGTGATCTGGAGTCACCGTATCAAATCTATGCAAACGTTTTACAACGCCAATCAACGCAAAATCATGTTGCGTTGTTTGCGCGGTAGGAATACGCGTAAAATATTTGGCAGAATGGCTGAAAGGGCAAGGGAGTGGACCTCCTTCAATTTGAAATATCGGTTTTGAACTTTGAATGCTTATTGGTCGCAGCCAAAACTGTCAATACGGCTTGCATACTAATGTCTTAGGGCAATTTTGATCAATTTATCTCTTTTAAATTGGTTGTTGATCAGGGTTTTTTTAGTTCTTTTCTTTTCTTTTTTTTCACACTATAATGCAATTTGTTATTTCGACTGTCGTGTTGCCTATGGCCTTTTTTTTTGGTCAGGTAATTATCAAGAATCCCTGAATGATGCAAGAGCTGCCTTTATATTGCAACCAACTTACACCAAAGCCATAGCGAGAGGTAAGATGTGTTATCTCGTCAAATTTAAAAGAAAGCAGGATTTAATTCACGTTAGAGCTGTAAACTGTAATCTGTAAACTTTATTATATGCTCCCAAAAGGGCTTTCCAACAGGTAATTATATAGTTTGAAATTTAATTATTTACAACATCATCGCAGAAACAACAATAATCATCATCATCTAAATATAAAATAATTTACTTGTTACTTCGTATCTAAGTCATTCCAGCTCTCTAAAGAAACGACCGTTGTCCTGTGGATGTTCTGAAAAGCAGAACACCAATGGTGAGGACGCTGGACTTGTAATCTGGAGGTCCTGGGTTCAAGCTAAGTCTTCCTCTCTGACCACTTGGATTTGTTTCACGGTAGTGACCCGTGTTCAAATCCTCAGCCACGCTTTAAATAGGCAGCTGGTAAACCCCCCACCAGCTGGGCTTTTTAAAATGTTTCTGTTCCATTTACTTTCTCTCATTTACAGTCTCCTCAATTGAGCACTGCAGTGCTAAATACTCCGAAATTTAAATAAAGTTATAGTATTATCATTATTATTATTATTATTATTATTATTATTATTATTATTATTATTATTATTATTATTTGCAACTTACTTATTTTAAAGAAAATAGCGATAAATGTCACTGCACAAATTTGTCGCACAGATAAGGCGGGGCTACATTGTTTATGTACCAATATGAAAAGATATTGTTTCTATAAACTAGTAGACCTCCGACTGCCAAGAAGCTGGCGTAGAGCTGGAATAACGTGGCAGTATTTTCTGAAAAGCCTGGAATTTCTTTATGTTTGATTCAAATGTGTTGCACCACACTGTCAAGCAATACATAAGTTTGCTCATTACCAGGGTTGAAATAATTATAGTTAACGTTTCTTTGTCAAACCTGTGCTTAACGCGATTTACTTAGGCAAGTTTAGCCATCCACGCAGAGACTAATTTCTCTTAGTACATACCAATCCAGTGGATATGTGTTTTACGAGTGCTCTGATTGGCTACTCAGACTCGGGATGTTATCTGCTATTCACCTCCCGACATTTTTCTAGATTTTCCACGCGAGTTCTCCCTCATTTCTCGGAAAAAAGGAGCAATTTGCTGCTGGTTATCCACTGATTTGGTATGTACTAAAACAATTATTCACCTCAGTGTCGGTGAAAAGTGGTAAATATTTACCTCCACTACAGTGAATAATTATTAAATATGGCAGTCAAATGGGAGACGACAATGATACCCAGGTCCTTAGCTGATTTAAGGCGAGATGGCTGTGCGCATGGCACGTCAAACAAAAACACATAAGGCAGTGTTTTTCTGGTAAACTTTTGTCCATCTTTCTGTTGGCATTTTCAAGAAGCAGGCGATAAAAAGTATTTGCCGGTTTCACATGATCTCGTTTGGTGATTTAGTGACCACATTTGCTGATGAACTGTTTTCATGTTTATTAGGAGTGAGTGCTTGTGTGGAGCTGGGTCTGTATGAAGAAGCCATCGCCTGGTGTGACAAAGGATTAACAGTATCCTTTTATGATTCTAGTCAAGTAATGCGAGTCATGCAAAGCGATAGGAGAAAAACACACAAACTTTCTCCTCTTGTAAACTGGATTTTCATGTTCTGTTAGGTCGATTGGTTGATCGATTGATCGATTGATCGATTGATCGATTGCTTGATTGATTGGTTGATCGATCGATCGATCGATCGATCGTTACGGGGGTAGTTATGCACCTCGTTGCCTCCAGATTTTGAGCATTTAATGATGATGATGGATTCTGTCCAATCCAGGGGATCAGACGCAGAATTAGAATTAGACACAAGAATTAGCTCTACTGATTGAAAGTTATAAACGTGGGTCAAAAAGGCCGCCATACCCTTCACTGTTTGGCTTGGTCTATCTATCAATAAAGTAATAGCGGAGCTCCTTTGCGGCCGAAAGCCCGCAGAGCGCAGCACCCTGGGTAAGGAAATTTGGTAACCTCTGTCGATCCGAGAAATTTTGGTTCTAACGTCAGCGAACGCCTGTTGGTCCGTACAAACTCTGGGGGAGGGGGAGAGTCCCAAGGCAACCTGATCGGGGGAGGGGAATGCCTTCTTTCCTTAGCGGGAAATCACGCAGCGCTTTTGGACAACCAACGCTTGTGAAAAAGAGGTTTCTTTAAAAGCTTAAGCTTATCTAGCAAAACGATTGTTCGTCAGTGTCGAAGTATTAAACTTGAGAAAAAATGTCTAATGTCTATAAATTGAAAGAAAAAGTTCAAAGTAATACTCAGTTGACTTTTTGGTGAAAGTCGAAAAGTTCAAGTTACGAAATTTACCTCCGAGGACTTTATCTTTGTTATGTTCTGCTGCGAACTCGGTCTGCGCAACGCTTGAATTTGCAGGATTTATCATCTGTCCCGACGCCAAATATAGCAGAGCTAGTGCTTTTGTTCTGTCCACAACCATGGTTTTTGCAGCGGTCCGAACACATTTTCCCAGGAAAAACACCCTGCATGTTTATGTCGATCGATAAGTGTTATTGTAGTTGGCGTAGCCTAATGGTCATCGCACATACCTACGAAACGATGGTCCGGGGTTTGATTCTCAGAGGGAAAGATAAATTTTGCCTTTTTTGTCAATGACTTCCATGAGAGTATTTTCAGAAATTCATAAGTACCAGCGAAAAAAAATGTGAAGCTCCGCTTTTAGGCTTGACTAAATCTATATAGTAACACTTTGTGAAAAAGCATCACAAAATGGATACGCTGTCCTGAAAAGCCTAGATATTTGACCTTTAAGAGCTTAACAGTGGTTTACTTGACTCCCTAACTGTTTTTGATGAGAATTAATGTGTTCGCTCAGATTGCGAAGAAATCAACAGTGTCACATGAAAAACATTTGTAAAAATAATAAAATATGGTATTTTGAGACGTTTGATTATTTTAACCTTTGAGACTGATTATTTTGTGGCACATACAATTTTAAGACAATTGTTTTGGAAAAGTGATTCTTGCCACCTACCGTTTTGGACAAGAATTTTTTCGCTGTTTGGCCTCACTGCGTAATGATTTACTGTGCACTAATCTTTTCCTCGATTTGGCGAGTTGTTTCTCTGAGTGTGTAATTTTATGGTTGTCATGTTTCAATGAGTCTATTGCTTTTAAAACATTCAGGGGCATCCAACGATTCGAAATATCTGTTCGGAAGGCCTAAATCGCCTGAGATATTCGGATTTAATTGTAGTGAAAGCTGGAGATTTCTTTGCCGAAACATCACCTCAGACTTTCGTTACAAGGGGAAGTGGTTAATTCCTATTGTTTTCGGAAGGACAAACATGTCGTTTAGAGTGTAAAATAAGGTCACCTAGCATTTTCGGACAGCCATTAGCAGCTCGGAAATTCGGTGGATAGTATTTCGTTTCCTGAAATTTTCAGCCGCCTAAAGTTTCTACTAAAACGCCGAACAGATCAACATGTATTAGCTTACACAAATATGCCTTTAAAAGGCTCTGAAACAATCTAAGAGAGCAGAAAATGAAGTCTCAAGTATTTTCCTAGAATTATCTCGTTGGGTGCCCCTGAACATTCCCAGGTGGTTATTTGTGGTTCCGTTTCTCTTGCAAATGGCTTATAGAGCTTGTTTTATAACTTGACCATAAGAAGATTAACAAGAACGACAAGATGTTGCTGGATTTAAGGAGCAGATCGTTTGATTTACTCAATACACTACAGGAAACAAAACATGAGAAGATGAAAGGAGAGCTTGAGAGTTTAACTTTAAAAGACCAGGTACGTCAGACATGGAAACAAAAACAAAGAAAGATGCATCCGGCCCGTACGTACGTTATAACGATTATACCTCAACTAGTTCTCACGCCAGTCAACGAGGAAGTAAAACAACAGTACACAATCCTATAAACGAGTGGCGTAACGGTTTAATCCCAGAGAAACTGGCAGATTACAAAGAAGCAAAAACTGCTTGGGACAAAATGGCGGATCAAACAGAAAGCGCGAGAGCGCAAAGAAGTCTGAGTATTAACAGAGTCTGCTTGCTTACGGCCGATTATTTATCGGCAAACGAGGTTTAAGCTAGACCTGGTATAGGAGCAATCAAATAGGACTTAAACTACTCACCAAAAGGCCAGTCTCAGTGTTCGTCGGATTTTTAGTCTGTTTTAACTTTGAAGTAAATGACGCTAACCACAATTTGGGTTGACCTGTTTATTTTCGATTTAAGCCCCTTTTTTTAAACCCCGTCTAAACTTTGATTGAATATTATATCGTCCTTTAGAGTTTATATACGTTTGATAGTTTTCATAAGTTAAGTCTTGCTTACAGGCTTGATTTTCAGCCCTATTGAAGGTGCAATTTTTTATATTCCTCCCAAGATCGGCTCGATCACCTTCTACGACGAGGAAATCCCATGCAAGTTTTAGCTTTAGCGCCAAACTGTCTCAGTGTACACACAAAAGTTATGAATATAAATTATAGGTAACATAAACGACTTTGTCCTAAAACTCCGGGGAAAATGTTAAGCTAAGCAAGAAGGAAGATCAACGTTCAAGAGATTGTATCTTGCTGGAAAGAGAAATGTTTATACAATGTGTGGTAAACGAGTTACGTAGCTGAGAGCTGATAGTGAAGTGTCAGATGTTGAAATCTGGGGTGGTGCGCCCCTCTGAAAAGAAAAAAGAAAAAGAAACACTAAACAACAACAACAACACAGGTGATCTACCTTGGACAAAATGAAAGACAACCAGTAGAAGAAGAAGAAAAACAACAGCAAAGGGATATCAATATGCCTTTGTTACAAAAAAAAAACAAACAAACTTATTTCTTTCAGATGAGTGGCAATGTACAACTGTGCAAAGATGGTGAGGACCGATATTTAGAAGAACGCACGCACTGCAAAGTTGGCGATGATTTCTATAGACGTGGAGAGTTCAGGAAGGCCATATATTACCATGAAAAATACCTAAAATTTACCAAACAAGTTAAAGACAGGTCTGGAGAAGGACGCGTGTGTGGTAATCTGGGAAACGATTATTACAGTCTTGGAAATTTTAAAACAGCTATGGACTACCATGAACGCTGTCTAAAAATTACCAAAGAGTTAGGAGACAGGGTCGGAGAAGGACGTGCGCATGGTAACCTTGGAAGCATTTTTCAGAGCCTTGGTAATTTTAAGAGAGCCCTAGACAACCATGAACGTTGTCTATCAATTGCCAAAGACGTAGGAGACAGGATAGGAGAAGAAAGCGCATATGGCAATCTTGGCATCGTCTATTCCAGCCTGGGAGATTTCAAGAAAGCAATTAACTATCATGAGAATTGTCTTAAACTTATCAAGGAGGAAGGAAACAGATCTAAAGAAGGAATTGTGCATTGCAATCTTGGCATCGCTTACTGCAGTGTAGGAGATTTCAAAAAAGCCATATGCTGCTACGAAAGCTGCCTAATTATTGCCAAAGAATCTGAGGACAGGGCTGAGGAAGGAAGAGCATATGGTAGTCTTGGCAACGCTTTTCATGGTCTCGGAGATTTCAAAAGAGCTATAGACTACCACGAACGAAGCCTAAAAATTGCTGAAGAGTTCAAAGACAAGGCTAGAGAAGGAAGTGCACACTGTAACCTTGGAAACGCTCATCACGCTTGTGGCAATTACAAAAAAGCGATTGACTACCATGAGCGCCACCTGAAAATTGCCAAAGAAATTGAAGCCAGGATTGAAGAAGGACGCGCGTACGGTAACCTTGGCAACGATTATCACAACCTTGGAGATTTCAAAAAGGCAATAGACCATCATATACTCTGCTTGAAAATTGCCCAAGAATTGGAGGTTAGGTATGATGAAGGACGCGCGAATAACAGCCTTGGTAGCGCTTTTTACAAACTCGGAGATTTGAAACAAGCCGTAGACTACCACGAATGCTGTCTAAAAATTGTCAGTGATATTGGAGATAGATCTGAAGAAGGACGCGCGTGTGGTTACCTTGGCAATGTTCACAAGAGTATGGGAAATTTCACAAAAGCGATAGACTATCATGAACGCAGTCTTAAAATTGCTAAAGAGGTCGGAGACAGGGCAGCAGAAGGGTGCACATTTGGTAGTCTTGGCAATGATTACAGCGCAGCTAGAAATTTTAAGAAAGCCATAAAATGCCATGAAAGCTGTCTAAAAATTGCCAAAGAAGTTGGAGACAGGTCTGAGGAAGGACGCGCAAATGGAAATCTCGGTAACGCTTATTACAGTCTGGGAGATTTCGAAAAAGCCATAGTCTATTATGAACATTGTCTTAAAATTGCCAAGGAAATTGGACGAAGAGCCGATGAAGGAAATGCATTTGGTAACCTTGGCAACGCTTATTCTGGACTCGGGGATTACAAGAAAAGCGTGGAGTATCAGGAACGTTGTATAGAAATTGCCAAAGAAGTTGAAGATAAGGCTGCAGAAGGAATTGTTTATGGAAACCTTGGTTCGAGTTATGTAGCGCTAGGTTCTCTACAAAAGGCTGTTGACTGCTATCAGTCTAGTGTAAGGGCTTTAAATGATGTAAGGGCTCGCCTGCAGTCCAAAGATGAGTGGAAAATTAACTTACGCGACGTGAATCAAGATTCGTACACTGCTTTGTGGAGAATTTTGTTGAAATTAGACAGGTCTATCGAAGCTCTCTGTGCTGCTGAGAAAGGAAGAGCGCAAGCTCTAAACGATCTTCTGGAATCAAACTACGGAATTCTGACAGCTGACACTGGTTCAAGCACAGAAGAAGAAGCCGGTCAGGACATTTTCAAAGATGTTCCATGCAGTACAGTTTTCCTTGCCTTTGGCGAAGGTGTGATACACTTTTGGGTTATCCAAAATGGCGGGGAAATTTGCAAAAGGGTAAAAGAAGTCGATGATCCAGGTGCACTGGACGATGCTATCAATTCTGTCCAAAAACTAGTTGAAAATACTTTTGCAGATATTGGGGTAAGATCTGAGGTGAGTTGTCAAGATTGCTCATTGGATGAACGGGGAAAAACATCTTTCGCCACGGAGAGTTCCGATCAGACACGATCTGCTTCTCAACGAAGTCAAAACCAGCGATTAAGAAGATTATATGATGTCATTATTGACCCAATTGCGGACTTAATTCACGGCGATAAACTCATCATTGTTCCTGAAGGTCCATTATGGTTGGTTCCTTACGCTGCATTAATGGACTCGAACTCAAAGTACCTGTATGAATCGTTTAAACTCCGAGTAATTCCATCGCTGAAAAGTTTGAAATTGATCATGGAGTGTCGGGCAGATTACCACAGTAAGATTGCCAGTGAGACTGGTTCTCTCCTCGTGGGAGATCCATGTTTGCAAGGTGCCCTTGATGATAGAGGGGAAAGGCTAGCGCAGCTGCCTTCTGCCAGAAAAGAAGTTGAGAGGGTCGGGCAAATACTCAACACTTCACCTCTTATCGGGAAAGAGGCAACAAAGGATGAAGTGTTGAAACGTCTTCCCTCAGCTTCCTTAGTGCACTTTGCAGCTCATGGTAGAAGAAACACTGGGGAAATTCACTTGGCACCGAACCCTTTGCGTACGTCGCATGTACCTAAAGAGGAAGACTATCTTTTGACGATGGCTGATGTGTTGGCAGTTAAGCTGCAAGCAAGACTTGTTGTACTCAGTTGTTGTCACAGTGGTCGTGGGGAGATTAAATCTGAGGGTGTAGTTGGTATTGCGCGTGCATTTTTGGGCGTCGGTGCTCGTTCTGTTCTGGTGTCACTTTGGGCGATTGACGACGACGCCACTCTGGAGCTCATGAAAAGCTTCTATGAACATTTGGTGGAAGGAACAAGCGCCAGTGAAGCTTTAAACCGAGCCATGAAATCCATGAGAGAATCTGAGGAGTATAGTGAAGTAAAATACTGGGCCCCGTTTGTACTCATTGGAGATGACGTCACACTGAAGTTTGGTGGACGCGACTGCTAGATGACTCAAGCTGTAAGTAGAATTATGCTGGGCATTAAAATTAAAAAGAAATTTAGAATTTTTAAGGACAGTGTCACAGGTGTAACAACATAATGAAACAAGATGGCGCTGAACGTTTTATATTCCCTAGTAAAATTAAAGCTGAGTGGTGGAATCACAAGAGCGTAATTGACTTGAAATGGAACATGAAGTCAAAGTGATAAGGTTATTTTCGCAGAATATTATTCTTCAGTCCTATCAAGGAACAAGTTAAGCTGCGCGTGCATGGCTCGTGACACTGGCCTTCTGAACACTTTTTTAAAATTGTGCATTGATTGTTCTTTTTTCCCAAAGATCCACGCGCGTGACAAAATTTACAGAGCAATTTACTTACAACATTGACTGAACTAAGCTACTTGACGCTCTCGACGTTTAAGTTCCTTATGTTATTATAATGCAGGACAAGTTGTTGTTACAATTTTCGAAAGCTCGGATTATTACAAATTGCTACAACGTGTTATAACATTCACGATAGGGTCGTTTTTACAAAATATCGCTAATACAAAATGTAATATGTTTTATTTATTTATTTATTTATATTTTGAAATTATTATTACTTTGTGTAGCGCTCCTAAATGTCGCGTGGTTACATAAAGTATGTATTGTATTGTATAATTATTACAAATCGGACACCATTACGATCCACGATTGTACACCCCCACCAGAAAAGGGGAACACTTTTTATTCGAAGAGGACGATTATTTGCTATTTGGTGTGGTAATTAAGCCTTACGACATTAACATTAAAAAATAGTATTAAAGCATTCCCTTCCTGTTGTTTTCTAATCCTACTGTCGCTTTCTACAAAGACAGCTGGATACAGTTGACGACCTTGGTGATCTTAGATGGAGAGAACGGACTCCAAGGACACTTGTGATGAGGCAGGCACATGTACATGCACATGCTGAGATTTCTTGCTGTGCACACAGTGAAAGTGCTCCAAGATAATTTAGGTCACTTTAGTTCACCTCTGTAGCAAGATTACACAGATCATTAGTAGCTTTGTACCTAGGTATTCTCTCTCTTGTCTAATCGTCCGCCTGACGCCTGCCCGTGAGGCGGAAGCGGGCAAATGTCATTCGGTGAAGCCATCATCCCTCGATTAGTCTAGAGCGCCTTGGAACTTGATTGGTTATGCATGAAGTGTCAAAAAGACCATGTAGGGGGAGATCTTGTTGTGCAAAACGACGTAGAAGTTAAACAAAACTTTGATTGTACGGTAGAACTCTAGACTATAATTTTCTAACGTAAAGCGCCATCAATCAAACGAGAAAGCCTTTTTTTGTAAAACTTTAATTATAAAACCATTTTTACGTAGCATAGTTCATTCTGGAAGCATTGCTCTAATTTTTGACTCAGTTTGACCGTTTACGTAAATGCAAAGAAAGTTTCATAATGTTCCCTATGTTTTGACCCAAAAATTCAAAAGTCAAGTAACTAATGATTGTTACAATCGTTGTAAAGCTTATTTAATGCTCAGCCGGTACTGGTTGAATTTAGGTAATATATAACGTATACATTTGATATTATTTTAGTCAGTCCAGGGAACTGCATGACATGCTGTCTCGAACAGACAGCAATGTATTGGAAAATTGAAACAGAGATTTCCGATTTACAGGTAGAAACTGCAATTCAGCACTAATAGTACCAAGCAATAGTACCAACATTATAATATTAGTTCCATTGTGCCGTGGCCTTCTGAGGCAAAAATGGCTAAATCTTGAAAGTATTATTGGGAACTTGTTAAAGCTCGATAAGGCAACGGCGCGAAAGCTCAATTATTGTCAATTATACGTCAACGTTTCGATCTGATCATCACGCTACTTGTTCCACGTGACAGTTTTTGTAGCATACAAAAAGGTAAAGAGTTTTGGTTGAAATTGAAAACAGAAATAGAGCAGCGAAACACGCAAAAGATTGTTAAGATTATGTGCTGCGATTTTTTTCTTCTTGCCTGCACGCCAGGCCCGTCTTCTTGCCGTAAGTGATTTTCGCTTACGTTGAAATTTTTATGAAATTTAAATTACTTGGTACTATTAGTGCCAAGACTTGATAATCGGAAATCTCTGCGTAAAGCCTTTCTTGCACTAGTTTACCTACGGTGTGCTTACTCCTTCTATCTACAGCTTTTTTCTTTCAAAAAAGGGAGTAAAGGTGAAAGGCTTTTCAATATTATCTTAAGTATTTTCATCACAAGAGATCTTTATATTAAAAGTTGGTTTTGGTTTTTATTAAATCAATAAAATCATCAAAAATCATCAATAAATGATATCAATATCATATCAATAAAATCATCAAAAAATGGTGAAAATTTTCTACTGTCAAATGATATACCGACTTGATAAACACTAATCAACGCTCCAGTAAAGCTTTGGCATAAAAAATACATGTATATTCTGTACGTAGGGTTTAAAGGAATGTAAGGATATTTTTTCTAAATATATGATTTGCTCTTCGGTGCAGTAGATAAGCTTAAGCATTTCTAGACTTTTCAATGTCTTAGGAACTGTACGAAGAGAGATGTAGCATCAATCAGTCACATTGAAAATGATTGTTAAACACAACCTGCTTCTTTGAAAAATCCTTGTTTTCAATATTATGGATCTATCACATTCATTGATTTTTAAGAGACACTAGTTGGTCTGTGGGGAGGGGAAGTGGGGCATCGGGGAGGGGTGGAGAGTTGGTTGGTCCTCAAAGAAAATAAGGGCTTCTTCACCTCAAACATTGATATCTTCACGGTCACTAATTGCACATATTAGCAGTACCTCTATTAGAGGACAAGGAAGGGAGCGAGAACCCTAGCGATGAGAACGTGAAACTCGAGGCAGGGCAGGAGAGTAAAAAGTCTTTTCACGTGGCAGCAATTTTGCTAGCGCGCGTTTCCTTTCTCGATAGCTTTTGCCTTGTTAACGTTGGTCCTGTATACCCTTTTTCCAGGCCTTCTCGATCCTTGCATTTTGAGCAGCCAGGTCTACGTAACCAGGAACTGTATAACTACGGTGAAATTGTTGTATTTGCATTAGGTGCATTGATCTTCTTTACGCACAAATTGTACCCATTTGTACATACAGAGCTGCTGGGACACAGAAACGGAAGAGAATTGCGTGTCTCTCGAAATGCACCAATCACGTTTTTACAGTCTTTGCGGCCAATAACATCACGGCTTAACTGACAGACGACCAATAACATTACGAGATTGTCGACCAATCAGAACAACGACTAGAGGCTTATACCATCTACTGACGATGCACAATTCACTTCACTCTGATGATGACTTAACTTTTTATTGTGAAGCGCCATCAGCAACTAGTGTTAATGGCGCTATATAAATATCTTATTATTATTATTATCATGTCTTCCGCTCAAGTTGTTGAAACGTCACTCAATGTCATCACAAACAGTCCTTTTCAAGACTACACTCACCCAGACGATCATACTTTACCGACTTGTGATATTCTCTGTGGGTTAGGTTTTGAGGAGGTGTAATGAATGGATCAAGAAAAATGGAAGAGAAGCTTATGAGTATTCTCCTAGCTTGAAAAGTAAGGCTGAGTGTGTCAGACGATGACTAAGAGGTTTTACCAAAGGCAAAGAAAACCAGTGAAGACGGAAGGAATGGCGAACTAAAGATGCAAAATTTACAGAACCAGTTTCCACAGGTCACGGTTACTGTGTTACTGATATACAAACAAGCTGTCTTCACTAGCCCTAAATTAGGGTAAAACCTCATCTAGTATGCCAGGGGACACTCTTTCGATTGTCTACATATCGGCAACACAGTAACTTGCACTTGTATCTTGTGTATTGTGCGACCTGTAAAAATAGCCTTTTAGCAGGACTCTAAAATTAATAATTGCATAGTTCCTTTTAAAAAAATTAAAATTAGAATGTCCCGGAAAAACCTGACTGTAAGACGGAGCATTGCAGCCCTGACCAGCAACTTCGATCCCAGCTTTTAAAATGTGAAGAAAAAGCCCTGAGACCGAAATTAGCTGCCCAGTCGGCCTTACATAGTAAGGTAGCTGCGAACCCACGAGGGAAGAGGGCCAGGATGCCAAAGTTTTCCAAAACAGACAGCAGCAGGTTGTGCGGCACCTTTCTTTAAGTCTGGAAAGATGGCGTCAATCGCTTGTGAGAGAGTATAAGAGGGCAGTTAATTATATTTTCGCGGGTATCAGTTTCTATGCCGATTCAATTATGTTTACACCATAAAAAATCCTTAACAGTTAGGCGATAATCGTCAACTTCATCTTCACCGATAATATGTGCCCAATGATTAGTTATTCAGTCTCGTGGGCAACTTCACTGCTCGCCCATTTTTTAGTTGTATGGGCGGAATCATACAAGGAATTCTACGCTCTTGCAATCTAAATTGAATAGAGACTACCCTCCTTTCTAGGTTAGACAGCTTTTTTATTTTATTCATTTATTTTTTGTCTTTCTGGTTCAAAAACAAACAAACAATCAAAACCACACGCAGGCTAGTCCCGCAAAAACCTGATGCATGTATTTCAGACTTTGTACTGGCTGAAAACCTGGGTTAAATCAAGCTAAAAAGATAACGTAGCCCAGACTGTCAACAATTCTAAAGTCCATTACGAAGGGCTTGCTGCCAAATGCATAACGATCACAACCTAAAAGCACAAAAAGTTTGTTGTTGCGGGAAAGGATATTACGAAAAAAATTGTTAACCGTTTTAGTCATTTCCGCATCAAACCCAAACCCCCGGAACCCAACCACCTTTCTCTAGCTATATTTGTTTGAAATCGTTAAAGGCTGTCACATTTTTATCACTTTTGTGGAAACTGGTTGTTACTTTCATTTCTATGTTTTAATTAAGATCTCGCAGCCGAAAGCGAAAAGAGTCCGGCAAGTCCTGAAGAATGTATCAATACAACCTTACTTATCGAAAGCCTGCAAAAAAAACTCCCCTTGTAAGTTCGTACTTTACGGTACAATCGCAATGCAATAAATTTCTATAGATTTAATATTCCTATCAGTTGATTACAAGGCCGAGTGGCAAGTTTACTGTTATGTGTACTCGGGATTGTCGCAGTGGATTGTGCTTAAAGCGCGCGTGGTGTTCCGAGTTCTCATTAGACTGGCAGTAGTCTCTAATTTTGGTGGTAACGATCGTGGGGGCGGGCGAAACTACACACGCGCGCGCGCGAAATTCCGGGGAGACGCAACGCTCACCGGAATTTCGCGCGCGCGCGCGCGTGTGTATTTCGCCCGCCCCCACGATCGCTATCGCCAAAATTAGAGACTACTCGCAGTCTAAGTTCTTATTAGCCTGCGTGCAGACGTCTACTTTTTCCTTTGCTTCAAAGAAAATAGAAGACGTCTGCAGGCAGGCTACCTTGTTCTTATTTTCGGATTGTGGTAAACGTAATATGACCGTATATTACATCCTTTCGCATGACAGCATTTTGTTTGTAAGCTGCAGTGAACGTGCGGTAAGCTTTTGTGAACCTTGCTGCGAAATCTGTGTTGAACGCCAAAACGTACAGTGAAAAGAAAGCCTTGTATCATAAATGTAGAACTTTTCGCCATGACAGTTTCTTCTTCGCGGGGGTAAGTGTTACTTCACCCACTCATCAAACGCACGTTTAGGTTTATCTTCTAAGGGCGCAAGACTGTTTTCTCTGAATATGCATGTAACATAAGGGGAAACCCTAAATAATCGTACAAGGTGACTTGTGGAAACAACAGTCAAGCTGGGTAACATTGGTGTGACATCTGCATGTGTATATGATATGCTGTAAATTGCCGCTGGGAGTTCTGCTTTGAAGGCCAAAGGCGCTGTTACAAGTATACCCCAGCCAATTTTCACTTGCAACTTAGTCTCCTACGTAGCCATTATTTAGGTCGTCAGGCAACACTCCTCCCTGTGATGACCCAAGTAACGGCTGTGTAAGAGACTACTTGCAACCCTTCTCGCAATTTTGTTGAGACACAAGTTGGCCTAAGAATTCCCTTGTTATATACTCTGAAACGAACATGTCTCGCAATCTTTTTGTTATTACCGCAATCGTTGTAAGAAGTACAAGTCGGTTCTACTTTACGCAACCACAGGCAGCCCAAAATGGCAGTATGTGTACTAGAAGATTTCTTTGACAGTCTAAATATAATAAACGAACAAGTTGAAATGAAAACACAAATAAAGAAACGTGTAAATAAAACATTGCTTACGTTTTATTTGTTGTTGCTTGATGTGTCTTGACTGTCCTGGGAGCTATTTACACAAGTTTTAAATTTTGCTGATTAGTACCGTATGTTCTGTCCTTTATATAGCGAAGCAAGGCTGGCGGGTGAGAAACGAAGAGACTTTTCAACGAAGCTCGACAAAAGCACTCAAAATACTCCCACCTCCACAAAATCCGAACCAGTACAGTCCCGCTTGCATTACTTTCCTAAAGTTTTCTCTTCGGAGTCAAAAGTTCACAATAAGTGGGGAAAAATGTCGCTGTTTTCGCCACAAAAGCGGCCTTTCGTCTTTCGTCTTATCCGCTCGCCGATCGCTGCCGACACGGGTAGGCGCCATCATAACAAAATTGCTCCCGACCCCGTTAATTTGACCCAGCGAAAACTGCTCCCGTGTGGGGGCCTAGAGAGTTTAGAGTTAGCTCCTAGTAGAACTGTTACGTAGCAACAATTTTCAGGGCAGCACAAGAGAAGAAAATGAACACTACCAACCACGATAAAAGAGCACCGCACGAAGCAAAATGTTTTCCTTCAAGCCGGCAAAAATTGTTTTCGCGCCGAGTTCGCGCCAACTCTGTAACCTTGACCTGTTTCACATGCTTCGTCTGTGCGCGGGGTTAAATTCTAAACTCTCTATGCCCCGACACGGGAGCAGTTTTTGCTGGGTCAAATTAACGAAGCCTACCGGGGGTTGGGAGCAATTTTGTTACGATGGCGCCTACCCGTGTCGGCAGCGATCGGCGAGCGGATAAGACGAAAGACGAAAGGCCGCTTTTGTGGCGAAAACAGCGACATTTTTCCCCACTTATTGTGAACTTTTGACTCCGAAGAGAAAACTTTAGGAAAGTAATGCAAGCGGGACTGTACTGGTTCGGATTTTGTGGAGGTGGGAGTATTTTGAGTGCTTTTGTCGAGCTTCGTTGAAAAGTCTCTTCGTTTCTCACCCGCCAGCCTTGCTTCGCTATATAAAGGACAGAACATACGGTACTAATCAGCGAAATTTAAAACTTGTGTAAATAGCTCCCAGGACAGTCAAGACACATCAAGCAACAACAAATAAAACGTAAGCAATGTTTTATTTACACGTTTCTTTATTTGTGTTTTCATTTCAACTTGTTCGTTTATTATATTTAGACTGTCAAGGAAATCTTCTAGTACACATACTGCCATTTTGGGCTGCCTGTGACGCAACGAACCATGCTTTTTCAAGCTTTGCGTAGGAATGTTTAATACACTAAGCAACCTTTCGTGTAACTTCTCTCGCAACGGCGTACAGTGAAAATTGAACAGTTACAACTAAATAGAAATACAACTAAATTGAATTGTAACATAGGCTCAAAAGTGTAAGGAAAAACAATTCTGGGGGAATCAGCGCGCTTTTTTTGAGATTACTGTTCAAAACGCTGACTCATCATATATACCCTCCAGATAATTTAAATAGGCCCTCTACGCCGTTTTATACGATGGCAGGGTGTGTTATCCGGTTGCAGGGTGTGCTTTCTCGGAATGAGGGGAAATCCCCTTATCAATTTAAAACACTGGACTTTGCGTTTCATACAATAGTGACAGCTGCTGTGTGTGTGTGTGTGTGTGTGTGTGTGTGTGTGTGTGTTTGGTTAACTGACAACTTCACACAGGCTTTTCAAACTTGTGAAAATCTTACTGGCAGCTCTGCAGCTTTTCGTATAAGATCACGAAGAAACCACGAGGCCCATTAGTCTGAATTGATCGCCACCAGCGAAGCCTGTTTATCGTATTTACCCTAGGCTTGGATAAATTCTGCTCGTAAAATGGCTTATTCTGCCTGCCGGCAGTGCTCTTAAAAATCGCTTATTCTGCTCGAAATTCTGCTGGGACGCCCTTATTCTGCTCGAATTCTGCTCGGTAACTGAAAAATTTTCGGCCCTACGGGCCTTATGTATTTTCCCAAACATGGAAGGGAGCCTGGGCCTAACCCTAAATACTCATTAGATTTTCATTATGCGTAAAGAAATTGTAATTCATCTCACTCTATATCAGTAATATTAGGCGAAACAGTGAATTTTCCATTAGCATCTTGCAAAAAGTAACATCAAACAAATGCATAGAGACTGTGTAATTATTTTTGTACGTATTTATTTAGTTTTCATTTTTTCTTACAATTGTTATGCATATCATTAGTGTCACTGATTTTCCGTTATTCTGCTCAAATTCTGCCTATAACTGCCGGCAGAATGCTCGCCTCAAAAATCGCTTATTCTGCTCTAAATTCTGCCGGCAGAATTTATCCAAGCCTAATTTACCCTCAAGGGTACTTCAAGGTTCACGAGGGAAGCACGTGGCGTGTCAGTGTATTCTCGGAATGTGGGGAAAGTACCTTATTATTATAAACTGTACAATTGAACTTCCCCTGCGATTAAAGTTCAGTCTTCAATTGAGAGCTTACGTGTGCTGTGCTGATCGATCGGTTTTGTCTTGAAAAAATCGCTACAAGCTTATCGCGGTTTGCTCTCCTTGGAAAAATTCACTTGGCGTCTTGGGAGTATTTTGTGTGTGAGTGAATGGGTACTTAGTCATGGGTTTAGCACAGTTTTGACTTTAAAAAAAATCAAAAAAACCCGCGTATTGTCAATTTCATTCGATGGCTAGGTCAAATAACAGCTAAGAGCATGCGTATGTGGTATGTACTCAGACAGCTTGTGCTCATGCCCGCTTCATTACCCGAGTACATAGCCTCGACCATCCACCCAACTGCGCTGTTTTGGCACGTATGCTTACGAACGTCTTGTTTACATTAGCGCCCACCACGCAGGCACCGTTTCGAGAACAGTGTTTGGGCAATAAGTGCGAACGCCGCTTTAGAGATGTTCGAGACCACAGCGCCGATTTCACCCGGTTAAAACATACGCGAGTTTTACCTGGACGTCATGGCGACGACTGGACCTAGTAATTAACTAATTGACTATCTTTTCTTGGTCTACACTATTATGGACCATAAAAATGACGTCATAGAACGTTCGAAACTTAAGTGGAGCAACGAGCGTCAAGTAGTCCACTGCTATATGATTCGCCTGTCATAATCCAACGAGATTCCGGTCCGGTTCTTTATGATTGTTTATATCTCAGGATGTTAATACATTTGTTGTGACCGTTTTATTAAGGATTTCGTGACATAAACAGGATTCTGTGACATTATCCGGGACATTGGATATGTAAATGAACCTAGCCCATGTTACCTAGCGTGTGCTGTTCGGTCGTCGATCGGGGACGACAAATTTGTAATCGAGTTTATCGGTAGTTTTCCTAAGTTTACAGTCAATAAAATCGTTGAGTTAGATCAAGTTAATATTGGAATCAACAACATTTCAGGCACAAACTTCATTGATGTTTTGTGACAGCGGTCACAAAATAATCATGGAAAGTTGTGCATGTAAGTATAGAGAAATGAATCACATAGCGTCCAGAAACATGTAGTAGAGATTATCTCTTTGACAAACATAGCAGCGAGGATGATCTGACCACGTAGAACGATTAACTTTGCAAGACATCAACACGATACTGATAGAACTTCAACACAGCAGGGATGCAGGTATACGGGCAGCAGTTTCGTTTGCGGTCCTTTACTAATATTGTTCTATTATCTCTTTGCTCTGTAAGGATTGGACGTCATAGAACTTTCATTTTACGTCCCTCGTGAGCGCCGTAACGGATCTTAGCGCACTATCAATCGCAAATTATCGACTAATAAAATCTTATCTACGATGTAAGTGAATCAGATCATAGATATTTTCGTATTTCCATGAACCTTTCTGTTTCTGTCGGGCCTTGCAGATAGTTTCAGTTTCTTAACGGCGGATTGGTAATTTGTACTTTAACCTTTCACTCTCTCCTTGTCCAGAAAAGACGGAAAAACATCTAAAATCGTTTCAGTTCCCAAAATATTGAAAAAGCAGAGGGGACCGCGAAAGAGTACTCCTCAATAGCTGTTATTTAAATGATTATATTAAGATAACCAATTGAAAGTAAGTGAAACCTTTATTATTTTGGGGAGTGAATGGGAAACACTATTGCACCTTTGAGCAAACATGAGCGGTTGAAAGTAGTGTGTAAACAATTGAACCGGCCTCATAATGGTTTGATTCATCAGATCGAAAAATTTAGCCGATATTCATTTTCTAATCTTAGTCGAATTATGAGGCATTTACTTAAAAGTAGAAGATAGACCCCAATTATTTTTAACTTTGATCCGTAAACTTGAAAGCTTAGCTAAAAGTAAAATGAAAAGCCAAGAAAGGCAGCACGTGAAATATCACATGACTATAAGGCTTTATAAAACTTGTCAATTCCAAAGCGCTGTTCAGTAACAGCACAGTATGCGTTCTTATTTAAGGTTAATTGCACAAATTAGGCTACCCTAGCAAAATTAATCGATGCAATAAGGCTGGTCATTTCAAATGTTTCAGTTTTAAACGTGTAGAGAACTGTGCAATTCAGTGGAAACTGTAAGAGAATACGAAGTTTTACCAGCTGCCGAAATGTCACTGGGTTTTGACGAAGATACTTTAAGAGGTGAGAAAAACAAATTTCCTTCTCTAGTTATTGTAGTGTCATGTTTCTTTAGAAGAAACATGTACTGCCATATTTCTTTTTTCGGCAATGCTGATGCAATTGCCCTGCAAGGTGGACTGTGCATAATCTTTAAATTGACATTTGTGGCTTTAACCTTACAATAAGCATGCCATCTGTACTTTTTTGTGTCCTTCTGGAAGGAATAGAGTGCGGGCGAAATTCTGTGAGGGGCGGATTAGTTTAATAAACTTTTTCGAACAGCTAATGGTCTAAATTTTCCCACCATACATTTTACTTCTAGCTTATTTTACTGTGCTGCGCGCGCTACCGTGAACACCAGACAAAATTTTTGACCTTTTTTTGACATATTTTTGACAAGTTTGATGCTTGATATCCTGCGACTGGCCAATCACAGCGCAGATAACCTTGTAAGTCGGAGTAATCGAGCGTGAACTCCAAGAGTTATTTTCAGTCACGGCGGCCTACCAGGTGAAGGTGAAGTACGGGGATAAGCTGATGCAGGAGATAATTAAGAACTGCTTCCCGCTTGCCCACTTACCTGCTTTAAACATTCGTGTATTGTATCGCGACGACGACGGCGATATGATCAATCTATCGGCAGATCCAAGTGGTTTTGCTTTTGGGGAAATGCTAAGGAGTGCGAAAGAAGTAAAAGATCGGAGTACAAAAAGATTTTTCTTCAGGCAAGTGAAATCGATTCACCACTACCGAGAAAAAGTAGACGAACTGAGCTGGAAACGCCGATTTCTTCGGCTTCTGTCGACCACGAGTCGCCTTGTTTACAACCGAAGTAATTATCTTTCACACCAACACCGGCTACGTATCCCGCCGCAGCGACAGCTCCAAAACATGCTGAAAAAAGTCCTTTAGACTGCCAGCGACAGGAAATGGAAGAAAATCTTCAGGTTTTGAAAATACAAATTGTTAGTGCCAAGCAAGAGCTGGACAAATTGAACAGTGCATCCAGACATTTTCAGTCTCTCAGTGATATTCGAGCTCGACTCTGTAACAACTGCCACTGCAGTGGGCATACAAAAACAACGTGCTCAAAATCTCCTTGCACGGACATTAGTTTATGTAAAGTGAAGGAAAAGCACCCAGAACACAAAACTAAAATTACCCAACTTCAGCGTGAGATTAGATCTCTGGAAAACAAGGCACAAGAAGAAGAAACTCATCTCAAGAGTTTCACAGCCGCACGTGAGCGCGCGAAATCTTCATTTTTCTGTGTTATGAGACCTAGACTAAAAGCACAAAACCAAATAAAGTACGGGAACAGAAGTCGGCTGGATAGGGATCTGATAATTTTACAAAGAGCGCTAAAAAAGGTTCCCGAATGGTGGGAAACAGAAGACTGGAGACTTCCGTTGATTATAGAACAATACGAGAACTCAAATGTAAACATTTATTTTTAGAATTGAAGTGTATAATGAGCTAAGCATTGTGTTTTTCAGATTCATTTGTTGATGTTCCTGAAATGAGTAAACTGATGAACTTTTGTTGTGTTCGGATACATCTTGTGGGACTTTCTTGGTTCAAATTTCGGAACTGCTTTTCTACAAACTCTTACAGTGCTTGAAATATGCATAGAGTTTTCAGCAGTAATGTTGAGCACCGCTTCCGCTATTGCGAATTTGGTTTCGTTGAAAGCCAGCACTTGGTGGCGACGTAAAAATGCCTTTATCTGGTTGAAGCAATACTCAAAAGTGTTGAAATGTGGTGAGTAAGATGGCTGAAATAACAGTCTTACACCACAATCCGCCAACATGGCTCTAAGCACAGGTTCAACGCGATGGCCGTGGTGGAAGCCACAGTTATCCATGACCACGCAGTCCCCGCGTTTAAGCACTGCACTCCCGTCAGCTCGCACCTCTTGAAGAACTTCATCAAAGAAGTTTAGCAGTGCTAATCCATTAGATGGACCGTCTAGTATATTGTAAAAGTCCACGCCGCAAAAAGAATGCAAAAGATTTATTATAAAATTCGCATTAGATGCATAACGCTGAATTTCAAAAGCAGGTTCTCCAAGTGGCGCGCTCCCGTATTTTCTGTTTCCTGTAGTTTTGATTACACTGGACTCATCAAAGAAGTGCAGAGTCGTTGGATTGATGTTAGCTATTTCAGTGAGAAAATCATCAACTGCTGCTGTTGCTGCAGGGGCTGTGGATTCAAGTGGGATGGTTGTAACTTTCTTTCTTGTCATTACAAGATCTTGTCATTACATTGATCTGGGATACGCTGGGTAGGTTGGCAGGGTGAACAACACCGTCTAGTAGAAGTCTCTGTCGCATTTCGCTCGAGTAAATGCTCGGTTTCGTTAGTTTCTGTACTTCTCTATACTCCAAGACGGTTGTACTCCAAGGTTGTAACTTTCTTTCTTGTCATTACATTGATCTGGGATACGCTGGATAGGTTGGCGGGGTGAACAACACCGTCTAGTAGAAGTCTCTCGTCGTATTTCGCTCGAGTAGATGCTCGGTTTCGTTAGTTTCTGTACTTCTATATACTCCAAGACGTTCTCGTCGATTTTTGGCTTAGGAAAGTCAACTCGTACGTCTCTAAGGGATGTGTGTTGTACATTGTATCCGTCTATCACTTTCTGTACAAAACCGGGAGTCGATCGATTTTCATGTGCGATTTGGCGGTGACCGAATCCGTGGTGATAAAGGTCTAATACTCGTTTTCTGTACATCGCTGGTAGGGGTCTTCCATTATCAAAGCTTCCACCGTGCCTATTCAGTCTCAGTTGAACATCAGCTGGTGTAAGATAAAGTAAAAATATTTTTTATTTGGAAGACAATTACTGTAACAACGTACAACCGTGATTACTCGACTCTGACTATTTGAGACTAAGCAAAACTTACAAACATTTGTAACCCGAGCGTGTAGCACTGCAACACTCCTAAGGACTTCACTTGATCAGTATTTGTTGAATTACTTTCACAAACCGTGAACTTGGAAAAAAGCAAAATCCAAAACTTAAAAAGTGTCGATCGAATGCTACAGTTTTCGATCCACAACATAAAAAAGACCGCCGCTCAAGATCAATCAATGGCGCCGAGAGTTTACGCTTCAATACTCCGACTTACAAGGTTATCTGCGCTGTGATTGGCCAGTCGCAGGATATCAAACATCGAACTTGTCAAAAATATGTCACAAAAATGTCAAAAATTTTGTCTGGTGTTCACGGTAGCGCGTGCAGCACAGTAAATGATGAGAACTTTTCCAAATAACGTTAAGTTTCTTTATTTCCATATATCTATTTCTAATGTAGTCTGCCGGTTTTGGATTTTTAACTCAAAGTTGAATTGGTTGTTCTGTTTTAGAGAAGTATATCCCTAAGATTTTAACAGGGTCTCGGCGGTCCAGGATGAAAGTAACGCCGGGCGTGGAATGATTGTTTGACCACCTTTTTGTTTATTCTTAACTCCATCTTTTGTTTACAGACTGGCTTTGAAGTTGATTTTTATAAGGTTTTTCTTAACTGGCAAAACTCTTCATAGTTTGTCTCTGCTTCCCGAAATCCACTAAAACGTGACTCGAAGTAATGTGTCAGTCAATTCTGGCGTTGCCAATACTCCCTCTACGAAAGCCGTGAGGCATTTGTTCACGTTGTCAGTCCCGGGGGTCGGATAACAGTCTACCCCGGGGCATTTGAAGGCCCTTATGATAAAACGTTCGTGGCTTTGTTTCCTGTGTTAAACCCATCAACAAAGAAGAGAGATTTGTGGCCAAGTTACTGTAAAGGAATCGCAAAGAGAAAGAACGGCCATTAGACGGATGCATCCAGACAATCAGCACTTCTCTATGCCTTCGTCAGTTTGTGCTGAGTTGACTTTTGGTAGTATGTTACATTGATTGCGAGCCGAGTAGCAAACACTTTCTCTCGCACCAATTTTCTCACGAAACCGTCGTCCCGTACCGATTATAAGCTCCTGGGGCGGTACCGAATTATTCTAGAAATTTGGTAAAATGACTGCAGAATTCAACTTTTTTTTCATTTTTGGTTTTAGCAATAGCGGAAGTATACAACAATGAAGGTGACGACAACTTTCAGGAAAACGAATACCTTAACGCCGTGCACTTCTACACGGAAGGACTCAAAGTGAACTGCAAGGACGACGAACTGAATGCCGAATTGTACATTGGCAGGGCGACAGCTCACATCTCTCTGGGTGAGATTTGCTCTCTTAAAATTTGTAGAAATCTTCATTCTTTCAGCTGCAGCTTTTACACCTTAACAAAAGATGGCTTATTAGTCTGTTTAATAATTTAACTCAAAACTTGTTTAGCCTGCAATGCAGCATTTTTTTGACCAGCAGGCGCTGAATTTCCAATCTTGTGCTTGAGCCCGACATCCCCAAATTCAGAAAACGGTGGAGGGCTAAGGCAGTCACCTAAGATGACTTAACGAGTGGAAGTTGACAATTGCCAGAACTGCTCTTTGGCTCACCCAATCCAAGATGGCTGCTTGAATACCGGTAAATAATCCTGCCTTGCCCGGTCAAAGCGACACAAAATAGTGCTGGCTGCACACAAGGAAGTTTTTCTTGATAAGTTGGTTGGCATTTTCATTGACAAGTTGTCCTTGACAAGTGGTATTTGCTCGTGTAAAAAAACTTGGCAAGCTAGAAATTTAGAACGGTCTTTATCACGCTGGCACTATTTCCTTGTCAAGGTTTTACCTGAAGCTTTCTATGTCTTCATACTATGACAACGATAATAACACGTCATTCCTCATGGTTCCAAGATTTTGTAGAGAGAACCCCAGTTCTGATTTTGAGGCAGTGAATTCAACGTTGATACTAAGGCCACCTTTTCTTTTAGAAAGATACTCCCAGACAAGCTTCGCTATTTTAAAGTGCTGTTTGGAGCCATTGCTAAGTTCATTCATTGTTATACAAATTAAACATGTTTAAGGTATGATCGTAATTTCATGGGTTTAACTTTTTCTTTGTCTGTATTCCAAAATTTAACGTCGTCAGGCCATGCCAGTGATCACATGAGTAGTGAAGAAAGTCTATATCTTTGTATTATTCTGACTCTTCTTCTTGGTGGCTGAATGATCCTTATGCATGTTCACATCTATTTTTCACGTTCGTTAATTTGTTTCTGTTGTTTCCTTTAACATATTTTCCCTTTTAACACAAATGTCTGTTGTTTTCGTTAGCAATGCCGCATAGGCAACTAAACGAGACACATTGGGCCAATATGAATTTCGCATTCTACTTTTAAAGAAATTTGACAGGTAAACCGGGCCAACAAACGGGGCAAATTGACTTGACTTTGTTCTCTAATTAACAGCAACTTTCAAAGGACATCGTGATTGGCTGCATTTGTCATGACATGGCATAAAACATGGTATGACACGAACAAGTCTTTTGATAGTTTCGATCATTGCTGCTTGCTTGAAAGACGTTGGCCTCAAAAATTATGAAAGTTTAGGAAGCAGTACTGCGGATACCGAAATGGTATTGTCTTCCCGATGTTTGGATAACATGAAAGGTTATCTAAAAGTAGACTTCCTCAATGTACGTTTTTGGCATAGCCGTGTCGTGTCATCTCGTGTCGCTCGCGTTTCGACTTAAGAAGTCGACTTGAGGCAAGTGTAATATAAAAGTTGTAAAAGGATGAAAAATATCCCACAGAACATTTTTTGGCTTGTTTAATGCAGCTTTTGAACTTTTTTCCATTTTGTTAGGTAATTATCAAGAATCACTGAATGATGTAAGATCTGCCGTTGAGTTGCATCCAACTTGCACCAAAGCCATAGAGAGAGGTAAGGCTTGCTGTCTTGAAATTAATCTGCCTATTCCAGGGGGGAATAGATGCCTTACCCGTAATATTTGTTCTGCCGTTTTTGGAAACTGTTTGTTTATCCCTTAGACTCGTTTTAGCAAAGATTGGTGAGAATCGAATGCTAGGATTACGAGATAGGACTGCACAAGTAACATGAGCTCAAGCCTATTTTAATAAAAATGCAAGTTTTCAAAAAATACTGAAAAAACGCAGGGAAGTGTTTACATGACATGTACTACATGTCTAACATCAAAAATGTTCCATTTCGGCAAACATTCGATAAATTATGATTTTGAGTATAGTAGAGTCCAAAATGGTAACCATCTTGGACACCATTTAAGATGACGTCATACACCCCCTCAACATGGCCACAACCAATAATAATAACCTAATCTCGTAGAACACAGCATGGTGTTTCCATTAGCGGTAATTAAAAATCTTTTTAGTTTATTGTAACACAATGAAAGCTGTTGGGAAGGGGTCCCATCTACCATCCCTTGGTACTCCATACAAAGCTGATAGCGAGCACAGAAGTACTTACCGTTCACAAGCACACGAAGGAACATTCAAAAGCACTGGGACGATTGTTCAAACAACGTTTAGTCAAGGTTTAACAAAACCGTGGCTTTACTCTAAATAATCCTGGTCAACCCGAATGTGTTAACGTCAACTTCTGAAAGAAATGTAACACAGACTAGAAAAACAACAAGCAACTTAGACCTTCTTGTGAAAAGTACTTAAGTGGTCTTAAACCCGATCAAACTGAGACCTTGTGTAAATAATCTGCCCATTGTGTTTGTGGCGATTTTCCCCCTCATTTTATTAGATAACCCTCGGACGTACAAGCAAAGTCACACCCCCACCGTGGTGCAAGGGCAGTTGTTACACCCTGTTGGGTTTTTGTTGTGTTGCAATATTTCAAAAAGATTTTTACCCTTAGTAGAAAGCCTGTGATGATCTCTAAAGGATGAGGTATATATGGGGGGCCTGTTGGGGATCTTTGACGTCATCCAAAATGGTCGCCATCTTAGATTTAATCTAAAGTTAAAAATTACCAAAAACGTCAGAAATTGAAATTGTTTGATGCTGAACATGTAGAATATGACAAAATTAACACTTTGCTGCTCTTGTCCACATTTTGTTCTCTTTTCACCTAAAAAAGGGTTTTAAAAACACGCTTTTTTCTTCAAAGATGACTTGACTACGCACGACTTATGACGTCATATCTCGCATCCATAGGAAACAATGTCACCAAGTTTGAGTCGAAATGCGTCTAAGGGATATGCACACAGTCACTGTAAACGGCAGCTGCAGATGATAAATTGTCTTGGAAAAATTCAAGAAAAAGCTTATGGGGCGGGGGGCGGGGGGGGGGGGGGAACTATCCCTTCTCTCGTACGTCCAAGGGTTAAACAGTAATGTGAGCATGAAAGATCAATTTCGGATGCTCTATGTTCTCACTATGCTATGGTAACACATCAGTGATTTATGGGAACATTATAATGTTTCTAGGAGCGAGAGCTTGTGTGGAGCTTCGTTTGTACGAAGAAGCCATTACCTGGTGTGACAAGGGATTAGCAGTATCTTTTGACAATGTGGTCTACACTCTGAGGCAGTTCACCTTTGTTAATTAATGTGTTGAGCAATCAAACCAAGGATCTAGTGAGGCAGTTTGTTCTTATCCTTTGATGGCCGTATCTGTCAGATACGCCTTAAACGTTTTCACCCAGATAAGAAAGTACACATCACAAATTTGTTCCAGATCGATTTAATCGCTTTCCCTCCAGAACAAGAAGACCTTCGCCCTCTATAAACCAAAAATGCGTTTAAAAATGTGAAGTAAATTTTAACTAATGTGGAACAAAGCGTGTATTTTGGCATCTTTACCGAACGTGTTTGCTCTTTTAATTCAAGATTTTATGGTACGGTTGATATTTCCTTTTTGCAAATGTTATGTTTTATATCTTGAACATATGAAGATTACTACAAACAATAGGATACTATTGGATCTTAAGAGCACTTCCATTGATGAGATCAAACGATTACACAGAACAAAAGAAGAGAGTGAGAAGAATTCGCCTGAGGGTGCGACGCTAGATGTCCAGGTAAATCTGAAAAATATACAACGATCTCTTGGGTACATTGCACCTTACCATCACATTGCCAGTTTTCATTTAGATGGGGTGTCCCCAACTGACTTGGCGACTTCAATTCAATACCACCACCACCTTTGTTCTTGATTGTGTAATATTAACTTGGAAAGAGCGGTTGTAAGTTAGAAAGCTCTGTCAATTAGCAAATGACCTGCGAAAAAAGAAACGATCATTACACTGTTGTTTTTGTAAGAAACAACTTGGAATTCTTTTTCACAGGAAAGAGAAAACCACCTCGTCGAACAGCAAGATGAAATCCAAAACATTGTTTTACTTGAAAGCTGTCTCAAAATAGCAAAAGAAAGTGGCGACAAGTTTCTGGAGGGAAGGCTGTGTGATGACTTTGGTGACACTTATTTCTCTCTCGGAGACTTCAAAAAAGCAATAGACTACTATGAACTGAGTCTAAACCTTGCTAAGGAAGTGGGAGACAAGTATAAAGAAGGATGTGCGTATGGTAATCTTGGAAAATCTTATCAAGAGCTGGCAGACTTTAATAAAGCTATAGACTACCATGAATTCGCTCTAAAGCTTTTCAAGGAAATGAAAGACAAGCCTGAGCTAGAAGGGCTGGCATATGTAAACATTGGCATGGCTTACGAAAGTCTTGGAAATAATAAGAAGGCAATTAACTATTATGAAAGCTTCCTAAAAATCAGCAAAGAAGTTGGAGACCGGGATAGAGAGGTACAGGCGTACGTTTTTCTTGGAAAAACTTATGGTAGTCTCAAAGACTTCAAAAAAGCAATAGAGTTCTATAGGCAGGGTTTAAGAATTGCCAAAGAAATTGAACACAGTTCTTTAGAAATCAGTCTCTATGTTTTTCTCGGCGGCACTTACGAAAGTCTAGGAGATTTCAAAAATGCCGTACACTACTACTATGAGCTCTTCTTGAAAACTGCCACGGAAACTGAAGATACCAGTGAAGAAGGTGACGCGTGCCAAATTCTTGGGGGCACTTACTACAAACCTGGAAATATCATTAAAGCCATAGACTATTACAAAAAGAGCTTAAAAATTGCTAAGAAAGTGGGAGACAGACACAATGAAGGATGTGCGTATGTTGGTCTTGCCAACTGTTATCAAGAATTCGGGGATTTTGAAAAAGGCATAGGCTACCATGAATTATCTCTAAAAATTTTTGAGGAAGTGAAAGACAAGCCTACAGAAGGACAGGCTTGTTTTAATCTTGGCAACACTTACAAAGGTCTCGGAGATTTCGAAAAGGCAGTACACTACTATGACCGCTATCTAACAATTACAAAAGAAACTGGAGACAGGTCCGGAGAGGGACGTGCGTATGTTTATCTTGGAGATGCTTATAATAGTCTTAAAGATTTCAAAAAAGCAATAGAGTGCTATGAACATGGTTTAACAACTGCCAAAGAAATTGAAGACAGTTCAGCAGAAGGGTGTTTTTATGATTGTCTCGGCGACACTTACAAGAGTCTAGGTGATTCAATAAACGCCATATACTACTATGACCTCCGTTTAAAAAATGCCACAAAAATGGGAGTTATCACTGAAGAAGTTGGCGCGCGCAGTAAGCAAGGGGACACTTACTACAAACTTGGAGAGTTTGATAAAGCTATAGACTGCTATGAACTCTGTCTACAAATTTTCACGAAATTCGGAGACCGAGTACGACAATGTGCTGCATGTAAGGGCCTTGGTAAGGCTTACTACAATCTTGGAAAGTTCAAGGAAGCAAGTGACTACTATACACTCTGTTTAAAAATTGTCGCAGATTTAAAAGACAGGCCTACAGAAGCTCGCGTGAATGGTGATCTTGGCAACGCTTATTACGGTCTCAGTGATTTTCAAAATGCCATACAACACTATGAAGCCTGTATAAAAATTGCCACAGAACTGGGAGACAGGTCCACAGAAGGTTGCACGTATCGTAATCTTGCCAACGCCTATTATGATCTCGGTGATTTTAAAAACGCCATACACTACTACAAACTCTGTATAAAAATTACCACAGAAATGGGAGACAGGCCTGAAGAAAGTGGCGTCTATGGCAAACTTGGCAACGCTTATTGCAAGCTTGGAGATTTCAAAAAGTCTGTAGACAGTCATGAACTCCGTATTAAAGTTGCCAAAGAAATAGGAGACAGATCAGAAGAATGTATTGCGTATGGTAATCTTGGCAATGCTTTTTTAAGTCTTGGAGATCTTAAAAAAGCCATACACTACCATGAACTTCGTTTGAAAGTTGCCTTAGAAATGGGAGACAGGTCGGAGGAAGGCGGCGCCTATGCCAATCTTGGCCACGTCTATCACAGTCTTGGAGATTTCAGGAAGGCCATAGACTACCTTGGACGCTCTTTAAAAATTTTAACAGTAGTGGGAGACAGGGATTCAAAAGGTAGAGTGCATTATAATCTTGGTTCAGCGTTTAATAATCTGGGGGATTTCAAGAAAGCCATAAACAACTTCGAACACTCTCTAAGAATTGCCATTGAAGTGGGAGACAGGGATTTAGAGGAGGAAGCGCATCATAATCTTGGCAAAGCTTATCATGGTATTGGCAATTTCAAAAGAAGTCTAGATCATCATGAACAACACCTGCGAATTGCTAGAAAGGATGGAAATAGAACTGCTGAAGGACATGCGTTACGCAACCTTGGGAGCGCACTTTTTTGTCTTGGTGATTTCAAAGCAGCCATAGAATACTTTCAACTCAGCCTAGAAATCGCCAAAGAAGATGGAGACCGAGCTGGGCAAGGGCATGCTTTAGGCTGTCTTGGCTGTGCTTATGAAAATCTCAGTAATTTCAAAAAAGCTTTAGAATACTTTGAACTCCAACTACAAATTGCCGAGGAAGTTGGTGCAAAAGATCAAGAAGCTTTTGCCTATTGTAATATTGGCAATGCTTATCTCAACCTTGGCAACTGGAAACAAGCCTTATACTACCATACAATCCAACTAAAAATTTCCAAAGAAATGGGAGACAGGAGAAACGAAGGACAAGCATATGGTAACATTGGCTCTGATTACTACAAAGGCGGACATTTAAAAGAAGCGATTCAAAACCATATTCACCATTTAGAAATTGCTAAAGAACTTGAAGATAGAGATGGAGAAGGAAGAGTGTATGGTAATCTCGGCAACGATTATAGAAGTCTAGGTAATTTCCAAAAAGCCAAATACTACTATGAATTGAACTTGAAATTTGCTAAAGAAATGGGAGCAAGGGCTCTAGAAGGAGGAGTATATAGTAATCTTGGCATTGTTTACCGCCATCTGGAAGATTTTAAAAAAGCAGTACAAAATCATAAACATCATCTCAAAATTAGCAAAGAAGTTGGGGACAGAGCTGACGAAGGACGTGCTTATGGCAATCTTGGTCTCGCATATCAGGATCTTGGAGATCTTGAAAAGGCCCTCGAGCACCATAAACTGTGTCTAAATATTGCCCAAGAAGTAGGTGATAGAGCAGGAGAAGGACACGCGTATGCAAATATCGGCGACGCTTACTACGCACTTGGTAATTTGAAACAATCCGTAGACTACCATGAACGTCATTTAAAAATTTCCGAAGAGGTAGGAGACGAAATCGGAAAAGGACTCGCTAATTATGAACTTGCACTTGACTTTGAATCCATGGGCTCCCTTTGTGAATCTTTTAAATATTACGAATCTAGTGTAACAACACTTAATGAAGTGAGAACGCAACTGGAAGCAAATGACGAGTGGAAAATAGGTCTACGCAGCCTTTATCAACAAGCTTATGTCGGATCGGTGAGAGTTTTGATAAACCAAAACAAGATTGCCGAAGCTTTATCTGCTGCTGAGCAAGGGCGCGCTCAAGCTTTGATGGACCTTTTGGGAGCAACCTATGGTTTGCGATCACATACACCGAAAGAAACGAATGATGAAATTTTAAGCTTCATTCCTTCAAACGCAGTTTTCACAGCAGTCGATCCTTACAAGGACTTTATTTTTTCTTGGGTTTGTGAAAGAAAGCAAGTTCACTTCAGGAAAATCGAAGGCAGTGACTGCATCTTACAATCATTAGTGGAAATAGCTCGCGAGACAATTGGCGTGAGAAGTATGCAGTGCGAGGATCGTTCATTGGATAAACTCAGAGATGAAGAAGTAACGAGTGAGAGATGGGATCAGTCCCAGCCTGACTCATTAAATCATCAGGAGAATCCGTTAAGAACCTTGTATGACTTAACTGTAGGTCCGGTAATAGAGTTAATTCATGGTGATGAGATCATCATTGTTCCTGATGGTCCATTCTGGTTGGCTCCGTACGCTGCATTCATCGACGCAAATTCAAAATACCTGTGTGAGTCTTTTAGAATTCGAGTGGTTCCTTCCCTGTCCAGCTTGCGATTGATCGCAGATTGTCCAGAGAGTCACCATAGTAAGTCTGGAGCGCTGCTTGTTGGTGATCCATGGGTGCAAGACGTGGTAATTAATAAGAGCAAAAAATTACAGCAGCTACCATGTGCCATGGAGGAAGTACGGATGATTGGGCGAATAATCGACAGTGCACCCCTCATTGGAACGGAGGCAACAAAGAATGAAGTGTTGAATCGAATCTCTTCAGTCGCTTTAGTACACATTGCGGCTCATGGTCGTATGGAAACAGGAGAAATTGCTCTTTGCCCAAACCGTTCACGAACATCCCGGCTACCTGAGGATAAAGACTTCCTTTTCAAGATTAGTGATGTGTTGAATGTTAAACTGCGAGCAAGACTGGTTGTGTTGAGTTGTTGCCACAGTGGCCGCGGGGACATTAAGGCTGAGGGTGTGGTTGGTATTGCACGCGCAATTTTGGGTGCCGGCGCTCGTTCTGTTCTGGTGTCACTTTGGGCGATTGATGACGAGGCCACTCTGGAGTTTATGAAAACTTTCTACCAACATTTGGTGGAAGGAAGAAGCGCCAGTGAAGCTTTAAATCGAGCCATGAAGTCCACGAGAGAATCTGACAAGTTTAGTGAAGTGAAATACTGGGCCCCGTTTGTACTCATTGGAGATGACGTCACGCTGGACCTTGGTAGACGCGACTGCTAGATGTCTCAAGCTGTAAGTAGACCTATGATGAGCTTTGAAATTAAAAAGAAATCTTTATTTTCTTCTATAAAGTGTCACACGTGTCACAACATAATGAAACAAGATTGGGCTGAACTCTCTTTATATTCCCTATTTAATTCAAAGCTGAGTGATGGATTTACAAAAGCGTAACTGACTTGAAAAAATTAAGGAACATTAAGACAAAGTAATATAATTTATCTTCGCAGAATAATAGTCTTCAGTCCTATCAAGGAACAAGCGAAGCTGCGCGTGCATGCATGGCTTGTGACACTGTCCGTAATTTTAAACATTTATTTTTAAAAATTGTGAACCGATAATTCCTTTTCTTTACCAATGTTCCACGCGTATGACAAAGCAATGGAGCAGTTTACTGACAACTTTTACTGAGAAAAGCACGAACGTTTACGTTCCTTTTTACTAAACATGACAATGTGTCATCGTAATTTACGAGAGCTCTGATTATTCAAACTGCTACAGCGTGTTATTACATTTGCGATAGGAAGGTTATTACAAAATACGATAGCGTTTATTAAAATGTACTTACGTTGTCACAAATCACGATGATAATTACTATAAATCACACCCTCTCCAAGAGAGGAGAGCACTGATTATTCGAAGACGTCATTTACTTACTAATTGGTGTTGCAGATTAGTGCGTCGACATTGGCATTGCCAAAAAATTGTACTAAACCGTTCCCATACCTGTTCTTTATCTTACAGTCGTTTTATGCAGAGACAAGCTAGATGCAGTTGCTGCCCTTGATGAACCTAGAGGCAGAGAAAGGACTGGACACTTGCGATGAGGTGTGAGCAGGCGCATGCTCAGATTTCTTGCTGTACACGAGCACCTCCAAGATGATTTAGTTCACTTTATTGAACTTTCCTCTCTAGCAAAAAATACACAGTTCATTAGTTGCCTAGTACCTAGATTCTCGATCTTGTATCGTTGCCCGCTTGAGGGCTGTTGTGGAAGCGGGCAAGTGTAATTCGTTGAAGCCACCTAACAGTGATTTTACGACGCCTTGAAAGACCTGCAACTAGCTGCTTATCCAAAAGTGTTTAACAACGCCATGTAAGGGAGAGTTTTCCATGTACAAAACGATTCTAAAAAGTCAAAAGAAACTGCCTTTACGGCAGAACTTTGGATTATAATTATCTACTGCAAAACGCCATTAATGCCCTGGGGATGCTCATTTAAGTTTCGTTCGAGGAGGCTCCGCCGTTCAAACCCTTATCCTTCAGTGCAATAATCTTCATTTAGAATGTTCCCCCTTAATATACCTGGAACAAAAATCGCACCTCAACTAAAAACAGTAGATCCTCGTGGATTTAGGTCACTTGAAAGCTTCAGGCTTTCACATGTTTTTGCGTTGTGATTTCAGCCAACATTTTGCAAACCTATTTAGTGCTTAGACTTAGCTGCTCTCTTTTAGTTTATGATGTCTTGCAGCCACCTTTTAATGAACTAAAACAGTAAATCTTCCCAGTCTTCTCTATACTGTGAGCGCAGGTAAGGTACCCCTTTCAGGCGGAGCCTCGAATAGCCCACTATAGGGGGATCCTCTCAGACATTAATTCCTTAACAACCAAGGAAGAAAGCCTTTTTTGCAAGACGCACGCTGTGAACTAGTTTTGCATAGTTCCTTCTGGAAACATTTTTCAATTGGTTCACTCAGTTTTCTAGTGTGCGCAAATGCGAACAAAGTTTCATAATTTTCTCTATGTCTTGGCCCAATAGATAAGTGTTTTGAAAGTTCAAAAGTCACTTTCCTTGAAATTAGTGGTTGTTGGAATCGTTGTAAAATTTAAACTGCTCAGAGTTCTAAACTAAAGCCTTTCTTGTAGTAGTTTACCTTAGCTGTGCACATTTCCTTTCCGAAAATTTTTTTTATGTGTAATAAGTTTCACCTTCTTCAGAAAGGAGTAAAAGTCAAGGAAGGTTTCATTGTTATCACTGCTATCTTTCGTTGCAAGGGACAAAAGGGTGATATTGTTTTGCTGTCCATCAAACAAATGATATAGCAACTCGATAAACACTGATCAATGTCCCAGTGAAGCTTTGGCACAAGAAATAAACGTATATTCTGTACATAGCCTGTGGCTTATTTAAAGGGTTCAAAAGAATGTATGATATATTTTTTTTAAAAAATTGCTTTGTGGTGTTATAGATAAGCTTTTAGCATTACTAGATTTTTTAGTGTTCCAAGACCTGTACGACTATAGATGTTGGACCCCTCGGTGACATTGAAAATGATTATTAAACTCGACCTGTTTCAATCAAACATCTTTGTTTTCAATGTTATTGATGTATGTTGTATCTATATGTATTACGTTCACTGTTAAGTGACATTTTCATAGCTATCAAAATCACTCTCAGTAGCCCCTCTATTCGAGAACGAGAGGGGGATCGAGAACCATAGCGAAGTGAACGCGCGCAAGGAGAGCGCATCCTCGAGGCAGGGCAGGAAATAGGCCATTTCCGAGTTGTCTTGTGCCTCTTTTTCAAAGCGAGGCTGGTGCACAATCTTTCTTATGAAACATGTGAATGAAACTTATTTTGATATGAAAGGCTGAGCACCAAGACTCGCTTTGAAAAAGAGGTACACTTCTACTCGGAAAAGGCCTATTGTCGAAAGGCTTGGCCACGCAGCAGCATGTTTCGTTTCTCAGTAGCCTTTGGCTTGGTGACCTTGGCCCTGTACGGCTTTTTTGAGGCCTTCTCGGTCGCTTTATTGTTAGCAGACAGCGTACGAGATCAGAAACAATCGGGACTATGGTAAAATTATTTAAATTGTATTGGGTACATGGATTTTGTTTTCGCACAAATTGTACACATTTGCGCATATAGATCTGTAGGGAAGCACAAACGGAAGAGCTGTTAATCGAGTCGAATTACTCGTCCTGCGAAGTTATGATGCATAAGTAGAATATCCCGGGTAAACTTGATTGTAACACGGAGTGCATTGTGGCCCTGACCAGCAACCTCGATCCCAGCTTTTCCCTTTTAAAATGAGAGGAAAAAGCCCTGAGATCGAAATTGGCTGCCTAGTCGGCCTTACGTAGTAAGATAGCTGCGAAACCCACGAGGGAAGAGGATCAGGAATGCCAAAGGTTTCCAATACAGACAGCAGCAGGTTGTACGGCACCTTTCTATAAGTCCAGAAAAATGGCGTCAATTTTCTTACCGTTTGCGTCCATCTAGTGGGCAAGTTCACTGCTTGCCCACATTTTTAGTTGTGTGGGTGGAATCATACAACGACTTCTTACGCTCTTGCAGAGACTGTCTTCCTTTCAAGGTTGGACAACTTTTATATTTCATTATTCATTCATTTTTCTCTTAATTTCTGGTTCAAAAACAAACCAACGATCAAAAAACACACCTAAATCAATCTTAACTAATGAATCTTAAAGTATGACGTTGCCCAAACTGACAACAATTTAAGTCCATTACGATACGGCTTGCTGCCAAATGCATAATGATCGCAACCCAAAAACACAGAAAAGTTTGTTTTTGTAGGAAATGATATTACGGCAAAAATTGCTAACGGTTTTAATAATTCCCGCATCAAACCCAAACCCCTAGGACCAAACCACCTTTCTTTAGCCGTATTTGTTAGAAATCATTAAATGCTGTCACATTTTTATCACTTTTTAACTCGTAAATTTGCGCTTGCATCATGAACGGCTTATAGAACAACAACAATTTATTCACAACAAATTCACAAAAATACGCAAATTATTAAATCCAAGAATTATTAAGTACTAGATACTCATGAATGAAGTTTCGGTTCCGCCCGCAAATAGCAGAAGCTAAGCGAGGCGGGCGGAGATACAAAGGTACAGCAGTCCGTCCAATGGTTGACTGATAAAAATAACTAAATGCAGGAATTACAGAAAACTAAATACAAAATTAATAGAGGAGAGGAAGAAAGAATACGAAAAATAGGAAAATTGAGCAGTTATGCTACATAGTTTGCAATTTTCTGTAGCAGAATAGGAGCGTCAACATATATAATCTTCCTCTGGCTCCCCATAATTATCGAAAGCAATTTATTATGAATATGTTTTTAACGCTCTCTTGGGGAGTTGACGAAATTTATCGTAAATGGAGTTCCAAAGTTTAGCTCCAAATCTGGCAAACGACCCTTGAGTTTCACTCAGTCTCGAAGCTGTGATGTAAAAGTTACAGAGGAAGATAACCTGGCCTTATGCATATGCTTTTCTTTAGCTTTGATAAAGAGATCACTGATGTTAGACGGTACAGTCATACGTGAGACATCACGCACGGTCAAGAACACATATAGGAAAAAACTGTTTTTAGGCAGCATGAACACAAAATTACTCTGACTTTATTTACCAAATATTGACTTATGCATGGTTCAATTTTACCTGTTACCATCCCCCCCCGGGCAACCCCCGGGGCAAGTCCAGCCCTTCGGGCCCGGGGGTGGGGAATTGTCTGAAACGGTTTTGTCCCGGGGGTAGGGGGGCGGGGCAAATCGAAAATAACTTCTCATTTTTCTTGTGAAGCACGTCACTAGCTTATCACTTCTCAGTTGACACAATGGCGCCGGACCGCGCAGAGAAGACTGCCTATTTCCAGGGAAAATCTCTAGAATTTGTAGTAGACTAGTTGGAGAAGAATAATCTCTCGAAATTAAAATCTGTATTCAAAGGCACGTTTATTATAAATTGTTAAACGAAGGTGCGTCTGATGCGTACTCGAATGGATGGCGAATGGATCACAAACATAGAAATATTTCTTCAGCGTATTTGTATGAAACAAATGCACAGCTTTATATTAGACAGAGATCTCAGTCCAGTGTTCTTGTGAAACAAGCTAAGAAAAACTCCTTTAAAATGCTGTCATCAATTTGCTCACCGGACCTCTTTTGTGCATGTGCTATATTTAGAATAAAACACGCGATGAAGAACATTTCTTTACTCGCCAGCCGAATGCCAGAGCGGTTCGACTTTTTCTTCAGTTTTCTTTTTCAATGTAGTGTCCATGTTTTTTAATACTATGTAATATCCTTCGTTCAGTAAACTCTAGAAAAGCGTTCAAGTTCTTGTCAAAACGTCTGGTTGTGCTATTGTATGGAAATCAATTTTGAACACAAAACAACGTATTTGTGGTCGATGAGGAGTCCCGGGGGTCGGGAATTGTCTCTTTCTGCGTGCCCGGGGGTGGGGAATAGACCGCCAAGTAAGAAAAAATTGCAAATCCCCGGGGGTGTGCCCGGGGGGGGGGATGGTAACAGGTAGAATTGAACCCTGCATTACTACATGGCTCACGGGTCCCTTGGAACTGGTCTGAGACACCGATGACCATGATCTAGATGAAGTTTCTGCTCATTTCTTTCCGCGAACGGCCTCAAACTATCTTGTTTTAAACTGAATAGAGGAGGATTGTTGAACTGCACCCGCTTGCTAAGCAGAGACTGAGGTATCAAGACTCTGGGATTGCTCTTCAAACTTTATTCCATTGTAGATCACATCTTTAGACTATAACTCGTCTCTCAGCTATTGACAACTGACTAGTGACAACTTCAAGTTGTCATTAGTTAGTTGTCCATAGCTGACAGCTTCTACTGACAGCTTCTACACAACTTCTTCTGAACTACAACCGCTAATGCAATCAACTATATACTGTTGCTGTAGACATGTGTGGGCTTCCAACCTCAAGAACCTGGCACTTGATATAAAGAACACCAAAATATACTGACCAACCGGACAAACCGGAAAACAATCGAAAACTAGACATAATTGAAAACACCGGATAATTTAAATCAGTAAGATCCAGAATTCGTCATGATCAGTCCTAACGCTAACCATTCATGGCGGTCTTTGGCCAAAGTCAGGGAATTTTTCCAAACGTGCACACAGCTAAACTTACCGATAACTCTCAGACAAGTAGGAAATGACACTAGACGGCAACGAAATCCTTCGTGAACATTATATCGCTACTAGTTAGGTCATAGCAGGAATGATAAACTAAGCGTCACGAACAGAGATTAGCAAAATTTTCCAAATTCAAATAATAACACTACAAAATTAAACATTCAATTTTCAACTTCCTAACAGAATACTTTCGCTACGAAGGAAAACTTCGGTGCCAATTTGCCGAGAAAATCAACCCTGACACATTTGCTGTCAAACTTCTCCAATTCATTGTATATTTTTGAAACCGGAGGTACATTTAGCGTTATTCGGTTCTAGTTGCTTTTAGGGCTGCTTCGCATACACTTCGTTCGATTGCAGTAGCCTTACACTAATGTACCAGTCAAATTGAAGCTTCAACACCCCCCGGGCAACCCCCCGGCATTTGAACTTTTGAAGATTGGCTTGTTCAAATTCCCTCCCCTCTGCATGGGCAAAAAAGCCGTTCAAATGCCCCACCAATTAGTGCTGAAATAGCTCTCCTCAAAGACAAATGTCGTCTTCAATCAAACACTGTTTACGCTTTTCAGAGAGAGATATGCCATAATGACATCTTCAAACTTCTTTTAAAGACCGTTTTGAGAGAGTTATTCACCAACAAAGGCGAAATTCTATCTCGGAAATCTTTCAAACCCTGCAAAACCGAAAAAACTCACTCGTGTATAACGCAGAACAAGAGGAGAGGTAAATCTGGTTCAAATTCCCCACCCTTCCAAGGCAACGTTCAAATTCCTCCCTCCCCTGGCAGGATGCACAGTCAAATGCCCGGGGTATGCCCGGGGGGGATGTTGAAGCTTCAATTTGACCGGTATATAATGTAGCAAAGAGAAGGGAACTGACAAGTGGAAAACAGATAGCAGGTCCAAAAAAGTGAAAAATTCAACTATTCCTCCCTTCAATTCTATGTCCCCTCGCTCGCAGATTCGACGATAAAGGCCCCAAGATGAAACGCCTGCTGAAACGTCGCTTGTCAATTCTACATGGCTTTGCATTTACCGATAGCTTGGCGAGAAGTCCGAAAAATATCTAAATAATATAACGTATCAATCGTATGAGCTTTCCGATCCACGATTACAAACGAAATGTCCTCGGCGCAGCTACATGTCTCTTCGCCGACAGTTCGCTTGCATCCGTCAGAACAAGGAAAATCAGGGATATCGACAATTCGTCTAGACCTGTGCATTACGAGCAACGCAAATTTTCTGCGCCAACTGCATTTCTAAGTTCGGTTGTCCGAGCAATAATTGTAGAACTTATCGCTGCGACAGCTGCTACATCTAGAGAGTAAGTGTTACATAACCCACTCATCAAACACACGTTTAGGCTTATCCTATATAAGGATCCTAGATAAGGCCGCAAGGTTATCACTGTTTTCTCGGAATATGAAACATGTCTAAAATCAGGGGAAGCCCCTAAATGTGAGTAACACCGGTGTGACATCTGCATGTCATTGTGTGCATGATATGCTGTAAATTGCAGCTGGGAGTTCTGCTTTAAAGGCCAAAGGCGCTCTTACAAGTACTATCCATCGTATGTCCCTCCAGGGTTTTCGTAAATATCGCGGAGTTGCATCAGTCTAAATTTATCGCCACCGACTAAGCCTGTTTATCATATTTACCTTCAAGGGTACTTGAAAGATCACGAGGGAATCACGTGGCGTTTCAGTCTTTTCTCGGAATTTGGGGAAGTACCTTATTATTTATACAATTGGACTTTCCTCGCTGTTAAAGTTCATTCTTCTGCGAGAGATTAAGTGTGCCGTGACGACCGACTTCTCTTCTCTCAGGTCAGTGTGGTTTTCCTATCAATTCCTCTGACATTTTTTCGTCCCCATGTCTTTCTATGCTTTTCCTAATTATATATATAAACGTTTGTTGCGGTGACTCTATGGCTAAAGGCAAAAACGACGAGAATGTAGAAGGTATCAGTTTCATCTTAAAAGATGAATAATCGATTGAGACCAAAACGGCTCTTTAGGCGGCATAAATCTACAGAGCTTTCATGGGGAAGTCCCCTCCACATCCCCCATATGCTTTTCTCTCTGACGAAAGCTAGTCAATGCAAGAGTGTAGTCTTCTGTAGTCTTAACCTGCTCCGTCATCACGAACTGAGAATTTGAATAAAAATATAGTCATCAAATTTTAAAATCACTACATGACTCGTGATTTACGAGACACACCAATATTTGGTGACCGATATTTCGAAATGAAGGGGAAGCCCCGTAATTGATTATGAAATTTGTACTTAGGCTTACGTATTAGTGTTTGTGGTGCCAAAACATCTGTAGGTTTCTGTCTACAATATCAAGGAATGCTTTGAAAATAACAAGCTAGTTTATCGCATCTGGCTCTCAAGGCTAGGTTTATAAGATTATGAGGCTTATCACTTGTTTCTCGGAAAGACCAAATTGATAAGCCCAAGAAAAACTCTCTATGGTGGACCGTCGAGGCTGGGTCCAAGTGTATACTTTTTAGAGGTTAGAGTAGTTAAAATAATTCGACTTTTAATCGCATCAAGAACATTCTTTATGATAAATTGTGGCCATGTGATGGGCAAGTTGTGCCCACAGGTTTGTTGTAGAATGTACATTTATAAGTGTCAGTTTAATTTGTTTATTTTGTATATATGATTCGGTATGATATAGTAAAAAAAATTCGTTCCGCATGCTGCCTTGGGATAAGCGTAAACTTTTGTGGCTTTACATAAGTTCTGGTAATATCATGGATACAAAATAGTGTCATTGCTATTGAAAACTTAGAAATACGATTGTTAACATGTCATAAAGGCTCTATTACCCCCGGGGAGCTTATCTCAGGAACTGGGGGATTCTTAGGGAGGGGAGCTTAATAGAGGGGGGAAGCTTATTTCAAATCTTTAAACATTTGATTCTTAGAATAATTTTTGCCCAAAACTCAACTGGTTAGAGGTGAAAAACAAACCATATCCAAAAATTTAATTATTTGAAAGATAATACAAAATTTAACAAAACTGCAACATATGAGAGCTTCATTCCGATTAGGAGCGAAGGAAACGAAGAATGAAGTTGGTTAGTATGCGGGTTGTTTTCTGTCGATTTGTGAAATTTGAATCGACAAGATCGCGTGCTGCGATCTAAGTGAAACTAAGTGAAAATTACGAGCGAAATTTTGACAAAAAGACCGTGAAATACTTTCGTATTACATTTCTAAAAGCAGTTGACGACCGCTGTTTCGAATCTTTGGCCTTTCTTGGGCCTTACAATCCATCAAGAAACTGATTTGTTATCTGAGCTTCGCGTACCACAGCCATAACTCAGCATGAAACTTGTAACGCAATACGCGTTGCTACACTTTAAGAGCGAATGTTACCAACGGTCAAACATTTGGTGGCAACAGGTCAAAAATCAATTCCGCTCATATTCTTATGTTAGGTAGACCTTAATGTGAAACAAATCACTGCATAGTTCGTTTGGCTGAATATCGATTTATTTTCAAGAAAATCGATATTAACGGAATTCGCTCAAAAGACCGCTTTTGAAGCTCAAAATTTAAGGCAAATCTCGAAGCTTCGCGTGACAAAATAAAGCATTCCAGAGCAATAAAAATTAACCACACTTGTAGAACGATGTTTAAATATATGTCAAAAGCAATTTCAGCAATTTCTGCTCATTTATTTACGAGCTCTAATTAAATTTATCCGACATACTTTTGACTAGATAAAAAGTATATCAAGTTTAAGCCCTAAAAGAAGTATGTGGTACCGAATATTATTCGTCAAGAATCTGGATTTCAAGAGGAGAAGGGATGTTCTTTTCCCTCCTAATTTATTGACGCGATGTTATAGAATTTTAAAGTTGGACAAAATGCGTTGATTCAAGCGATCAGAAAAGTCATCCTAATTAACTCAGTGTACACATACACAAACAACTTCACGTTTACCGCAGGTTTTGATCAGCCAACAACCGATTTTAACACAAAATCCTCTAGCCTTCATGTTGCTGTATCACAGATGAGAGCTGTGGTCCTTGTTCATGATAAAATTCAAGCAAACTGCAAGGAAACTTGACAGGATATCGCAACTTGCCATGCCGTTTCACCGAACATCCGCCGTTTTTGATGTGAGGATTCTCTTTTCCTATTTTCGTTGGAAAGCAGGCTTAAGGTGTTGTACATAAGATGTCTTTCCTTTCAAACTAGCTCTGAACTGAACAGCAAAACAAGAAGTCGTTAATACAAAAACATCTGTTACGTGCTTTGGGTGATGCCGCTAATTACTTTAGAACGAGTTTTAGTGAAATCGACTACTGCATGCATGCACCGCGGTAACGAAATTTTGGGTGCATCGGGTGACTTTGGGGAATTAGGTTAAATTTTTTTTTCAAATAAGCTATGTGTGTCTTCCTACGTTTACTACTTTAAGGACTGAGCGAAGATTCTCAGTACATTGGGTTCGATGAGTACTTTGAAATCTGTGCAACTAAAAAAAGCGCACGTTGGTTGCGTGACATACCCGAGACTGAGCTTTTACCTGATGGGCAGGGCGAAGGGGGTTTAAAAATATATGCTCTGTTGGTTTTCCAAGAAGTCGCACAGTTAATGAACGCTATATTATATACCATGGCTAGATTAAAATACAAAATCAGGTATGAAAATTTCCTGTTCGGTCTTAAAATTCTTTTTTCGTTTTTTGGGGGTGAGGGTGGGGAGGGGCTGGGGCTATAGGTTTCGGGGAAAGAAGTTTTAGAGAACACTGAATCGACTGATTGTATCGATTCCTGGCATTCAAAGACTTTCAAATAAGGCAGTGGTGATACCTTAAACCTCCTTTTTATTTTTACCTGGTTCTTGTTCGTATTTACGTGCTAGTGTACATTTAACGCTCAAACACTTATTTACGGAGAATAGACATTAATAAGAAATCAAAACTCGTACTGGTTCTCAGGGAATAAATTTAATGATCTGTAAGATTGTTAAGAGCTTCGTCCTGTGGCAGAAAATACAACCCACTACGGGCTTAACTTGGATGACTTTTTATAAGTCTTGGGTTTTCCGCTTTCGATGCTTAACAGGCACCAACGAAAAACGACTCTACTCGACTGACACTATAGTCCGTGCAGTCCTTTTTTAAAGCTTCCAACAGTGAAGAAAACTACAAAACGGTTAACTGGGGGGTTCAACGTTCTATTCAACACCGATCAACGCTGTTGAATTTTTAAAACAAGTTTGGCCTTCCAGCTTAATGATGTTTCGCAATTTTGCCGACTTTTCTTTTGTTCTCAGGTGTGCCACCCTGTGCAATGATGTTCTGTAATATTGATTCAACTTTTTCTATGTTCTCAGGTGTGATCAAAAGTATTGAATTCGTTTGCCCAACTTGTTCAACATCGCACAACGAAAAACGCAAAAAGCGTGAGCCAACAAAATGAGGGCGCAGCCGGGGTTGAAGGCTAAGAGAAGGGGGAAGTTTGAACCCTTAATCCCCCAACATGAAAAGGTTTCCCCTTAAGGGGCCGATTACATGCGCCGGGCTGGCCCGGTTAGCAGTGCTGGCTCTGTGTACCGAGATGACTGCTCAGCCCGGTATTACACGAGGCGAGCCAGCCCGCAGGCGGCTAAATTTAGAAGCTGTCGTGTGAAAAGATGGCTACATCAAAGAGCATGAACCAAGTGTTTTTATATTTGCCAATTCATTATTTGGGCGTGTTATTTTCAGTTTTACGTAGCTTTATGGTCTGATAAACCTTTATGTGTTATATAGAAAGAGAAATATCGATCTTCTGGTGAGCCATTTTGCTCTGAAGCGAAATTTAGTGACGAGAAAGTGTTGTCCCGGCTAGCCAGGCTGGCCCGGCAATCGCGATTACATGGTAAATTTTCAGCCCTGCTAGCCGAGATCCCGGCATCGCGATGCCGGGATCCCAGCTAGCCGGGCTGAGATTTTTCCATGTAATCGCAAAGTTGATTTTTAATATGTTTCACAGACATGCCGAGATCCCGGCAAACCGAGCCATCCCGGCTAACCGGGCCAGCCCTCCTCATGTAATCGGCCCCTAAGTAGGTTTCGAACCACCACCCCCACCCCCCACCCACCTCCCCCATCCTGGCGAAAGTGGGTCGGTCGGTCGGTTGATCGGTTAAGCAAAAGGGAAAGATAATTCCAAGATAATAATCCCAAGCGAGAATCGATTAAAAATTAAGTCCTCAAAACTGTCATTTTACAACGACCCGCTATCACTCTTAAAGGTGTTCGAAGACCTTGATATGAGGGTGACTTAGATGTCCAAGTCACCTCATGATGCCTTTAAAGAATATTTAAACGCACGAGGAAAGGGTGCAGGCACGGACTAAGTATTTCTAATCGGAGCCTTTTGGGTCTGTGAAATCCAGTTTTCGGAAAATCGAGAACCTGAAAATTCCTTTCCGACCCGCTTTTATAATTACTGAACAAAGCTTTATCACATGCAGGTGGCTGGCTTGAATGTTGTGTGATGCTTTAAAGCAAAAGGTTTCACTTCTGCATAATTGGTACATTAAAGGTGGGTTAGGTGAGTTCTGAAACAAGAGATGGAAATGCTCCGCCTTATTTGAAAATCCTTTAATGCCAAGAATCGTTTACTTACACTATCACTTTCACCCGGGCACTTGCAATCAGCCGATTTAGTATTCTCTTAAACGTCTTTTCAAACACCTTTAGCCCAAACCCCGCCCCACCCTAAACAAAAAGAAAGAAAAGATTCTCAGACCGAAAAGGAGTTTTTCATGTCCAACTTTGTATTTTAATCCAGCCATACTTCATTAACTGTGCTACCTCTTGGAAAACCAACAGAGAATATATTTCTTAAATCCCTTCGCCCTGCCCACCGGGAAAAAGCTCTTGGGTTAATGTCACGCAACCAACCTGCGTTTTTTTTCATTTTCACGTATTTTTAAGTGTTCATATGAAACCAATCTACTGAGAATCTTCGCTCAGTCCAGAATAGCTTATTTGAAAAAAACAATTTAACCTTATTCCCCAAAGTCACCCGATGCACCCAAAAATTTCGTTACCGCGGTACAGGCATGCAGTTGTCGATTTCACTAAAACTCGTTCTGACTGAATTAATTAGCGGCATCACCCAAAGCACGTAACAGATGTTTTTGTATGAACGACTTCTTGTTTCGCTGTTCAGTTCAGAGCTAGTTTGAAAGGAAAGACATCTTATGTACAACACCTTAAACCTGCTTTCCAACGAAAATAGGAAAAGAGAATCCTCACATCAAAAACGGCGGATGTTCGGTGAAACGGCATGGCAAGTTGCGATATCCTGTCAAGTTTCCTTGCAGTTTGCTTGAATTTTATCATGAACAAAGACCACAGCTCTCATCTGTGATACAGCAACATGAAGGTTAGAGGATTTTGTGTTAAAATCGGTTGTTGGCTGATCAAAACCTGCGGTAAACGTGAAGTTGTTTGTGTATGTGTACACTAAGTTAATTAGGCTGACTTTACTGATCGCTTGAATCAACGCATTTTGTCCAACTTTAAAATTCTATAACATCGCGTCAATAAATTTCCCCAAAAAATCCTTTTAGGAGGGAAAAGAACATCTCTTCTCCTCTTGAAATCCAGATTCTTGACGAATAATATTCGGTACCACATACTTTTTTTAGGGCTTAAACTTGATATACTTTTTATCTAGTCAAAAGTATGTCGGATAAATTTAATTAGAGCTCGTAAATAAATGAGCAGAAATTGCTGAAATTGCTTTTGACATATATTTAAACATCGTTCTACAAGTGTGATTAATTTTTATTGCTCTGGAATGCTTTATTTTGTCACGCGAAGCTTCGAGATTTGCCTTAAATTTTGAGCTTCAAAAGCGGTCTTTTGAGCGAATTCCGTTAATATCGATTTTCTTGAAAATAAATCGATATTCAGCCAAACGAACTATGCAGTGATTTGTTTCACATTAAGGTCTACCTAACATAAGAATATGAGCGGGATTGATTTTTGAGCTGTTGCCACAATATTTTGAAAATGTTTGATTTTTGGCAACATTTGCTCTTAAGAGCCATTTTATGAGAATATCGAGAATCGATAGACACTCACAAAAAATCGAATTGTTTTTTATTTTGCCAAAACATCCCTTTGGGTAAGCTAATTCAAGAAAAAATAATCCAAAGTTCCAACGAGTTATTTAACGGACGAAAATTTAAAAAGTTCGAAAAATGCATAAAATGGCGGTTTTAGCGTCTCTAAACGGCTCAAATTCTCACTCAACTTTAGGAAGCAGGTGAGAGCGTAAAATAGATTCTTTTAAAACGAAACAAACCACGAACATTATTTAACCTTTCTACTTTAAAAACTGTGTAATAAATTTACCAATGTTTGGTTTCAAACATTTTCAAGCGGCGTTTTTATCGAGCCGCTCTTAACCTCGTTTATCACAAGGAAAAATGAAGGCCAACTTCGGCCGCTTAAAACGGCATCTGGTATGTATCGTTCAATGATTAAAACTACACAGAAAGAAAGCTCTGTCGTTGTACTTTTCACCAGGAAAGTTACAGCTTTGGGAATCAAATACTTCCCCGTCAGTAAATTTTTACTGTTTAGTGATCTGAGCGGGTAGAATTATATGCAATTACAGATTTAATTCCTGAAATACTGCTAACACTTACAAAGGTCGTTTAAGACAGGCTCACCATTAGGGGCGTCAACAAAACCCGGAACATGGAGCATTCCGGAACATCCCGGAACATTTCGGAACATTCCGGAACATCCCGGAACAGGGCAAATTATCACAAAATAAATGAAAAAAAAAAGAGAAAGAAAGATTGCAAGAGAAAGCGATTAAAGAAACAACCAAAAAACATACGAACAAACAAACAAACAAAATTTAAAATAAGGTGTAACAGTAGTACTTTCCCGCCAATTTTATCACGTGATTTTCTTCCGTGTTGGTTTCTTGCCTTATTCTTGGCCTCCCCATGAATTTTAAAAAAATGGATTAAGCCACATGGTAGCCAGTGAGAGTTACCAGATGTGTGACAAAGATCTGGATTTGCAGAAAAACTGAACAAAAGTAAAACTACATCAAATTAACTCATCATTACGGCGGAGAAAAGACAAAGGCAAGAATTTATAAAAATAATAAATAAACTAAAAAACCGATATAATTTTTGTGTCGGATATTTTAGTTTGAAACACAAACCTTCACCGAAAGCGGTACCTTTTTTCAGTTGCAGCGTAAGAAGGGAGGGAAATTTGTTATCTTAGATCCCTAAGTGTAGAACAACTGACTTTTGGAACGAACAGAAGAGATTGTGTAGACGAACAAAGAGAATAATTAGCAGCTGGTTTGACAAAAGATATTTAATGTAGGGTGGACTCCCGTTTTTTTTTTTTTTTTTTTTTGGTTAGTATAATTTAGGTTCATTCATCTCTGCACACTTTTACTTTGAAAATCAACTTAAAAACAAAACGTCCTTAAACAACTGAATAAACATGAGACCAGGAAACACCATTCTCGTTCCCAGAGCCTAAGATCTGTTCTGCCAGCGGTGGGATCGTAGGGCTCTGGTATCAGCCATTACCGGATGTCGTGAAATTCACGACATCCGGTAGCGCATGTCTAATTCGTTAAGGTGCTATTGCGCCTGCTCTATTCTCGTCCTTGGAGCTCTGGGCATGACAATTCTGACAGCCGAGAAATCTGAATTCCTATCGATCGAGTCATGGTGTCAAATCGACTAAAAGCTGTTCGGGACCCTTCAAATCTCCCGCAATTAGCGGAAAACCTGGAGCTTTAAAAAGGACAAACTTAAGAAGCTGCCTTTCGTGCCGTAGTTGTTCAGAAAAACGATTGTCCCTGCATTTTGCTCACGGGTTTTGATATTTGCATCTTGCCTGAATAAATGGAATGGCATTTGCGTTATACTGAATTGTACAGTTATTTTATTACATTCTTCTGGTTTCTGATGTGTGAGAACGTCAACTGTGCATTTATCGTTTCGCCACTAAATGCTACACTGTATTACGTTTTCATCGAAAATTTCCAGAAGCATTTGGCGCCCAATTTTATAAACAAGTATTTAAACATCGACATCAAGAGGTCGTTACAAAAGTTACATGTAAGTTTGTTTATGGACAAGCTGGAGTTTTGTAGAAAATGCTGTAGCGAGAAAAGAATCGCTGGCATTTAGCGACAATCTCTAACACTTTGAATTCTTACGTGCTTAACCAAACAGCAATATTTGGTCGCTTAATCTGCCCCAAGCCACATTCTTTGCGTGGAAATTGATCAAGTCAATATATTAGTTAATGCCCTGATTAATTCAACCGGAAATAAAACGTTATGCGTAGAAGCCAAAAGTTTAACGTTATTGCGCATACAGTTTGAATCGGCCAATCAAAAAAAAAATAAATTTTTGGCCGTTACAAGAGCTACAAGAGGCGGAATTTAAAAAAAGCCGCGTAGCTCTGGGGACGGGAATGAGGAAACACAAAACATCGCCCAGAAAAACGCCCAGAATGCTATTGTCTTTTGCGACATGTACTTACAGCGCCTGATTTTAGGACGCGCGGCATAATAATTTGCATGTTCAGAACAAGTCGGCTGTGATTGGTCAGAAGACCTTGCCTTTGGGAGTGCCTCGAGTCTCTTCGCGATTCCACTGCTGTCAATCAAACGGTTGGAAGTGTGAAGCAAATTTCAAGGTGCGAGAAAGTGAACAATCGGGCCCTAATTAGGCCGCGCTCTCTATTCAAACCTTTTGAATAGAGAGATTCGTCAAAGAGTTCGCGAGCAAATTTTATCATGGACTGTCTAAACGTTATCTGAAATAGTTTATTCAAACCAAGCGGTTTTAAAGCGGTTGAGGCCAGCGCGAAGCATTACCTGCCCTCCACGAGAGAAGCGCCAAAAATTATTTCTCGCGCTTTGCAGGAATTGCATTCGCAAAAAGACCCCGGGCTGTCGGTATGTGTGTTGACTAGCGAGCTTGAGGCGCCAAAGGTTAGCCACGCGCGACTTAAAAGGGCCAAAACTTTGACTCACGCTTTGCAAAAAATCATTTGCCCTGTTTGTCTACAGGCCTGTTTGTGTCTAGCGAGCTCCATCGCGCTTCATGAATCAGTTCAGCGCCAAGAATTAAACCACGCGCCATGAGAACCCTCATAGAGCATTTTTTGGCTCGCCTTTGGAAGCCAAGTTGCTATGGACGCTAACATTGAGATAATTAAAATTTTAGAAAATCCAATTTAGTAACTGCATCGTTTAAGCCAATCACAGAGTGAAAGGGAATTTGATCTTGATGGTGGTTTTCAACGCTCGCAGCTGGATTTTGTTACGAGCTAAACCATGCATCGGTATTCTTTCAAGCTCTTGTTTCACCGTCTAATTTGAAATCCTGCGATGGAAACCAGAGCCGAAATAAAAATGACCAAAGAAATTTCACGAGTCGCTTAGTATTTTGGTTGGTTGGCTAGAAATGTGTACCGTTCAAACAGTGTCGCTCCTAAGATCTTTCCGTGAAAATTGGGAATATCTTTATTTTCCAAGAAGATCGAAAGAGACTGTTCACAGGGTACAAAGCGTACAATTTTCGTCGCGTGAACTGAATTATTTCAGATCAAGAATAGCACGGAAAAATAACGTGTTTCGCTATTTTTTTTTTTTTTTGCCTTTGCAGAGTATTTTACAACAGCAAATAATAATCCGTAAAACTGCAAATGCAGCTACTCTCTCAGTCAGTACTCGCTTCAATATTTGAATTAATTCGTGCGCACAATTCCAAGGGAAGATTTCATTGTTTCCCCTCCGGAAAAGTCACTACACCGCGGAAAACAACGTTATGGATTTACTCGTAAAGCAAGCCGCTCTGTGAAACAATGGTATCGTTTTAAAATCGACGATACAATTCCGATATTAACACATGGGATCACTCAGTAGACAGGCAAGCTTAATCGCGGATGGTCTGTCCGAGGCAACCAATGCAGTCGTGTCCGGAATTATCTCAGAGAATGAAGCTCAAAAACTTCGCTCAGGGTCATCACGATCAGTGAATTCTGCTTTTCTTTTTTCGATGACCTCGTTCTCTTCCTCTTGAGGCAGACAAACGACGGGTGTAGATCGCCTCTCATTCTGCTGCTTCGTTTCATCTATCCCAACGGTATAAATTTTGCTCTTATTCAGAAGGCAGAACGTTGGGTACTGCTTAGCCGATACAAGACGCTCCTTGTTCACCAACATGTACTTTTCTCTGCAGTCGCCTTTCTTTTCTCTTTTCCTCATTGCACCTCTTTTTCTACACCTTTTTCTTTTTCTTTCTGTGTTCCTTTCCGTGAAGATAGCGGGGACGAGTGTGACGATTGATTTCCCCTCAGTTTCTTCAAACATTCCGTATTAGTTGAATAATATTCCTGAAAAATCAGTCGAGTAAACGCGAGTCTGTATGATAACTATTTCGCACGTTTTTATTTCCAGTGTGGGAAAGGGGGTGTGGACTGGCGTATATCACGACTATCGCATCTCACTCGCTTACAACAAAACTGTCAATTCTTTGGCCTGTATTGGAAAACAAGTGTTCTCATGGATAGTATTGGTTTATTTTTTATCGTTAACTGAGAGCTCCTGCCGAAATGTACTTATTTTTTTTAAATCGAACTACGATGTCTACGATTCAAAAATGCAAATATTAAATGATTGATTGACATTTCTTTGTTGCTAGCGCGTGTGAAATTTTCTTCACTTCCGTTCCTAGACACATCGGTAGAACTAGACTTCGAGTCAACAATGAACATGTCGATGATAACTGCAGAATGTTTCTCTTGCAAAGAGAATTCACAACGCTCTATTCCCTAAAGAAGAACACAACACAACATCACGACGATGTAGATGACGACGGGATAGTTCCAGATTTCAAAGACAGCACGGGAAATAAAGTCGAGATGCCCCAAGCTCGTAACACGCTGGATGCCGAAAGCCAGCAAGCATATATGCTGTCAGGGTTGATAGAGAGGCTGAATTCAACCTTCCATCCTCGTTTACCAGTTAAAATTGAAAATAACCCCTTTAATAGGACTGTAATTAATTATGATGACGATGATTGTCATAATTACAGACCGTACGAGCTCATCTGAAAACAGGAGAAGATTGACACATACATTATATAGGTGCATGCATTCTATTGTTGCTCCTAATAATTATCTTATCCTTTTCAAAGTCCGATGTGCTCTTTGCTGGCGTTTTCAGTGAATTTACAAAAAACGACAACCGGTCTTTCAAGCAAACCGTCTTGAACTTTGGAGTGACAGGTAACACAACATTGCATTGTGCAGCGTCAAAAATGTCACGCAGGTCACACAACGACACATGCATAATAAAGCTGGGGGAGATAATCATACAGTTCCAGGCGTCATGTGTTCAAATTGAGAACTGTAAAAAACATTCAGAATTGTCCAAAACTGAATTAAAAGGGTTTCAATATTCAACTATAACATGCAATCCAAAGCAAAATTCACTTGTAAATGTTTTCTTTTTTAAGTTTTTTGTGAATTAGATAGACCACATTGTTAAAGTTACAGAATCAGTGTTTCTGTTGCAGTTAAACAATTGCTCTGAGTTGTTGACATCACATTATCAAAGACCTGCTAACTCAAGCATATTTTCCCCTTGTTATGAATAACATCACATTACGTTAACAAAGTGTTTGATAATGCCACAGCATCTTACTCACAGAATCACGGGCGTGCCACCTGAGTGTTTCTGTTGCATTTGAATAATCGCACTTAGGAGTTTTAGACATCATGACATTACCAGAGACCCACCAACTCAAACATATTTTCCCCTCAGTATGAACAACACCAGATTAAGTTAGCAAAGTGTTTGATAATGCCACAGCATCTAACTCACAGAATCACGGGCGTGCCACCTGAGTGTTTCTGTTGCATTTGAATAATCGCATTTAGGAGTTTTAGACATCATGACATTACCAGAGACCCACCAACTCAAACATATTTTCCCCTCATTATGAACAACACCAGATTAAGTTAGCAAAGTGTTTGATAATGCCACAGCATCTAACTCACAGAATCACGGGCGTGCTGCCCGAGTGCTTCTGTTGCATTTGAATAATCGCACTTAGGAGTTTTAGACATCATGACATTACCAGAGACCCACCAACTCAAACATATTTCCCCCTCATTATGAACTACACCAAATTAAGTTAGCAAAGTGTTTGAAAATGCCACAGCATCTTACTCACAGAATCATGGGCGTGCCACCTGAGTGTTTCTGTTGCATTTGATTAATCGCACTTAGGAGTTTTAGACATCATGACATTACCAGAGACCCACCAACTCAAACATATTTTCCCCTTGTTATGAACAACACCAGAGCAATAAGTTAGCAAAGTGTTTGATAATGCCACAGCATCTAACTCACAGAATCACGGGCGTGCCACCTGAGTGTTTCTGTTGCATTTGAATAATCGCATTTAGGAGTTTTAGACATCATGACATTACCAGAGACCCACCAACTCAAACATATTTTCCCCTCAGTATGAACAACACCAGATTAAGTTAGCAAAGTGTTTGATAATGCCACAGCATCTTACTCATGGAATCAGGGGCGTGCCACCTGAGTGTTTCTGTTGCATTTGAATAATCGCATTTGGGAGTTTTAGACATCATGACATTACCAGAGACCCACCAACTCAAACATATTTTCCCCTCGTTATGAACAACACCAGATTAAGTTAGCAAAGTGTTTGATAATGCCACAGCATCTTACTCACAGAATCACGGGCGTGCCGCCCGAGTGTTTCTGTTGCATTTGAATAATTGCACTTAGGAGTTTTAGACATCATGACATTACCAGAGACCCACCAACTCAAACATATTTTCCCCTTGTTATGAACAACACCAGAGTAATAAGTTAGCAAAGTACTTGATAATACCACAGCATCTAACTCACAAAATCACGGGCGTGCCGCCTGAGTGTTTCTGTTGCATTTGAATAATCGCACTTAGGAGTTTTAGACATCATGACATTACCAGACACCCACCAACTCAAACATATTTTCCCCTCGTTATGAACAACACCAGATTAAGTTAGCAAAGTGTTTGATAATGCCACCGCATCTAACTCACAGAATCACGGGCGTGCTGCCTGAGTGTTTCTGTTGCATTTGAATAATCGCACTTAGGAGTTTTAGACATCATGACATTATCAAAGACCCACTAACACACACCACAAAATCTTGAATTATCACTGACTGACAAGTGTAGACCAAACCTGCTCATCCGAACCAAACAAATTACATCTGAGACAAGGTTGGTCAAAGCCTTTTTTATTTGTGGTGGCACCTAAAAGAGCCGTTTTGTTGTGTTACCCGTAGTGTGCTATGTGGCATGCTCGACCTACAGGATTTCCCTGCGTTGTGCATTGCAGGGGTGGGTGGTGGTGGTGTGTGTGTGTGTGTGTGTGGGGAGGGGAGCCATTTGCCTTGGCTTCTGGTCACTGCAAGACTGCCTCTCAGTTAATCTGCAAATGGTCTTCAAGGTTGACTCTAGAAAAGAAAAGGAAGGAAAACAGTGTTTATTAAATAATGAGTTAAAAGTAAGGGACAACCGTAGCTAGTTGGCATATATTTCACAGCACTGATTTACTGGTCCCTGCAACAAGTCACACACACACACTAAGGGACTAGTCCTTGGAACTAGTCCCAGGGAAAAGTCCCCTGTGGTGTCTACACGAGGGGACTAGCACTTGGCAGGGACAGTCTGATTTGCTCTTTTAAAAAAAGGGCAGTTCACACAAAGGGCTCTGGGCTGATGATGTGTCACCATTTAAAAAGGATACTAGGTGCACATTGATTGATTGAAAGCAAAATGCCATAAAATTAATAGCAATGTCATGGTAAATTATGCACATAATTATTATGAGCAATAATTTAACAAAAATAGAAAGCTTTCTTTCCAAGTTTCCAAAATGTTATATTGTAATACTGATAAAGTTTGGCTCTTTCTTTTCTTGCATATTCTATTTCTAAATTCTTTTGATTGTGTCAGTAAATATTTGTAGTCTGCGTGGCCTATCATATTTCTATCAGTGGACATCAATTTTGTACTTTGATTTTGTTGTCATTTATATTTTTACAATATCAGAACAGGAATTTTTAACCAGGCGATACGGAAGAACATTGTACAAACACTAACCAAAGAAAGGGCGCCCATCAATCTTGAGATTAAAAACAAGCTCATCAGGGAGTGGACCATGGAGCCGCATATCTCTGATAACCCAAGTGGTGACATTCTTGAGGTTGACTTCAAATCCAGGAACTTGAGGAGGAAGCCTTTCAATACCAAGTAGATTACTGGTGACATCAAACTGGCCCTTTCGTAATGCAGCCATGTTATTCTCCAATGGAATAATGGCCACATCAGACTTTTTCTGTGAAGTTAAAAATTGTATAACATTTTCCATAAAATTAAATCCAATCTCTTCTGATATCAGCTTAAAGTACATCTTTTTTAAGAGAGCAAAACCAAAAAGATTGTTCAAAAATTCATTCACTTGTGAAAGATAGGATAACAGAAAGCTACGATGGTCTATTACCAATGCAGTGTTTGCAAAGATCAGGGTTGTCACAAAGATTTGAAGTAAGTGACTAAATTATTGGAGTACACATAGGCAGCTGATTTTGCCAACTTTTTATAAGGAATCAGAACAATGGCCCAGTAGAAAAGCTGACCAAGATCATAAAGTAGGAGGCAATGTTTTGCTACTTGTGACATAAAGTGGTGATGCAAACCAAAAATTATTTTTTCAATAGAATCAAATCTGAACAAACCAGAAAAACACTAAAAAATTTGGATCTGAGCAAAACACAGGTTAAATACTTGGGAGGGTGTGGGGTGGTGCGGAGTTGGGGATAACTAACTTTATTAAAACCAATCCAATCAATAACTAGTATCGTCCAATCAATGAGAATCGATAGTCACAAGAAAAATTACATCGATTGTTTGTAATCCCCTGGCACTGATGCAACTTGGTAGAATCTCAATTATCAAACTTCACCTTACTGGTAAGTCTTGTTCAATTTTTCAACTATCATTGATGAAAATCTATGGTAATCGATGAAAATCGATAAAATTAAAAGTCACAAAATTTTCCTTCATCAATTTTCATTAATTTCTGATATCATTTGATTACTGGTAATTAGCATTGATTGTTATTGGTTGATATTGATTATCATCAATTTCATTGATTGGTTAGACCAGGATTGCCAAGTTATAGCAGATTGTTCACAATGAATCAAAATTATCACGTATTTCAACAACAAGCTTATTTCAATTTTAAAATAAGGGAAGTCTAGAATCAAAAAGCAAACAATTCTTGCACCACAAGTATTATGCATCAGTCAATTCCAGCTGCGCCCATGCCCCCCCCCCCCCAGGCTAACCCCCGGGCATTAGCATTTTTTTTCTCTTGGATGGCAAATTCCCCAGGGGTGGGGACACTTAAGCTACCAAATGCCCCGCGGTGGGGACGAAGAAAGAGGGCAAATGCCCCGCCCCCGGGATCGTACGTCCCCAATCAACACTGCAGCAGTTTTCATTCATTGCACAATAATGCCACTTTCAGCATTAAATGTGTGATTTGTTTTCTTTCTGTAGGCCTGCCTCTCCGTCTTCTATTGTTTGTAATGGCACTATCCGATGTTAATAAACTTAATAACGCCAAACATGGTATTTTAATACTTCACAGACAACACTACATGATAGTTGACTGTTACTTAAATGTTTGAAAACAGTTCGCTAGTAAACAAAAATCAGTTGACATTGTAAAAGTCATCCGTTGTGAATAATATGCAAAAGTATAAAACGTCGATCCCTATACACGTTTTTAGAATTTAATAATCGATCATTATAGTTTAAGAGTCATCGCGACTAAAATAATTTTATTTAAATCCTTGAACAAAGAAGCATGCGTACGTCGATTCACGTTGATGGTTCCCGATCTCGCTATATATAGTGATAGCTCAAGTTGTGCCTTGATAAGCAATGAAGAAATGCATAAAATCGAGAAAACCTCCACTAGTTTGTCCAGTCCATGGCGGTCGATCCGATCTGCGACGAATTGCTGGTCCTTTGCGATAAAATCCTCCATGTTTGGATTCCGAGTAGGAAACCACGAGTGTGTCAAAACCCCGCGGAAGGCAAATGCCTGACCCCCGGGCCATGCCAAATTTGCTTATGCCCCACCCCCGGGACTGACAAGGTGTGCAAATGCCCCGCAGTTGCCTGGGGGGGGGATGGGCGCAGCTAGAATTGACTGATGCATTAACATTACCACCACCCCCTCAAAAATACTAATATGGACCAGGGCAAAGTGCATTTTTAGCAGAGACAAATAAAAATAATCCAACAATTTATTATGATAACAGAGTATATAAAGATAAGATCAAGAAGTTCAACTTACCCCTGCCCTTCCCAGTTTTGTGAGATAATTGTCAGGTCCTTACTTCAGTTTAAACAGGAGGTAGACCCAGTCTGGCGCACTCTCTCCATCCACACGTCCTTCTGAGAGTAGCTTCGAGAAAGCTGTTGTGATTCCTTTCTCCTGCACCACTGAATCAAACACATTCGAGACCACTTCCCCGGCATCTTGACCAGGCTTTCCAGTCAAAGAACAGCACTCCCCGAGCACAGTACTAAGCGATTCACCATTACGTTTACACACTCCGGTGATTTGGTTCAGCAAATTTACCGCGGTTTCCCGCATTTTCTTCTTTTTGAAGGCAGGAGACAGGTCTTCATCGGCCCTAAGTTCGTTTAGGCTTCTCTTCCTCTTTGATGTGCCTTAACTCTTGGTTGTGCTGAGGAAATGGCACTCTATTTGGTTTTGGCGGGCTCGGAGTGGTAGGAGGAGCTGGCGGGAAACTTGTGGATGCAGCTCCAGAGAGACAAAATTAAACCCATTGATCCAAGCCCTGATCAATTGGAAATCCTCCGTTTGAAAGAATGGGGCGTCTAGTGTCTTTTGGCGCAGGATTCCAACGACAAGGCCAAAGGCTGATGCGACATACACATTTTCTGCTCGACGACTGGAAGCCGAAAACCAACTGGCGGGCGCGGGAAAGCCATCGCATCCGACCAGATCATCTAAGGCGATTTGTCGGTATTCGTCTGGAAATACCTGGGCGAAACCTGACGAACAGAACCTGGAAGGTTTGCCCCCACATTTCACAGAATTTAGTGCAAACCACGACTTCTCTGCATCAAGCGAAGCGGACAATACTCGATGTAAAAGCAGATCGCTCGTTTCACTGCCACTACTGTCCTCCATTCTCTCTAGAATCCACTGACGATGTTGCCGACGATAAATCGCGATATATATTTTTGAATGCGGCGCCACTTTGCGAAACCAGTACCATATAAAGATAAATGCAATTACTTCCATTGTATAGTTAGTTGTACTTTTACATTTACTAGCCATATTTGTGAAAACAAGGTTAATATGTTTTGGAACGGTAGCGAGCGCGTACTGATAACAAGTCAACCGCATTCCACTAACTGTGGGCGCATATGCGTCGGACTGAAACATTTCGACGAATTCTAGAATTGATTCGTTCGAAAACATTCAGGCCAACATTTAACACCGGGCTGAAGTTGTCTGCCAATTCGATTTGAGCGAGAAATAGTAAAATTAGAGCTGAGAATCAGTAGAAGAACTATAAAATACGTGTATAAATAGTTCCAAAATACTTCAAAAAGATTTTTCAAACGCAGTCAGCCGTCCCAAAGGAAGTATATTTGTTGTGTGACATAGCAATAGTGGAGTATCATTTGCATTTTATTTAGTTTGATACAGGTTTAGGTACGGAATAACTCGTAACGCAACACATCACCTGTTAGTAATATAATTTTATTGTTATTCTTACCGCACGTTTAGCTCATCTCAATGCCCTTTACATCCAACTCAACACTTTTACTGCGAGAAAGACCTTCACAAACATCGCACATTTATTACGACTTGAAACTTGTATGCACGTTTCGGGTAATGAAGAACTTTTCACATGACGTTTAAGTTATCAGTAAAATGGCTTTATTGTAAACCTTACCGTATATTTAGCTTATCTCAATCACTTTTACACCCAAATCGATAACTTTTCTATAAGAAATGACGGCACAAACATCGTACATTTTCTAACACTTACTGACCTTGTATGGTTATTTCCGGTAGGGAATAACTTTTCACATGACATCTCACTTATCAGTAAGACAATTTTACTGTAAACCTTATCGTATATTTAGCTCATCTCAATCCTCTTTGCACCCATCTCAACACTTCTGCTACGAGAAATAGCGACGCAAACATCGTATTTCCTAAGGCTAAAGCTCGTATGAGTGTTTCCGGTGTGCAATAACTTTTCACTTGACATTTTAATCATCAGTGAAATAGTTTAACTGTAAACCTTACCGTATATTTAGCTCATCTCAATGGCCTTTACACCCATCTCAACACTTTTACTATGAGAAATGGCGACACAAACAGTGAACATTTACTAAGACTTGAAGCTCGTATGAGCATTTCCGGTATGGAATAATCTTCCACGTGACATTTCAGTTATTTGTAAAATCGTTGTGTTGTAAACCTTACGTATATTTAGTTCATTTCAATGTCCTTTGCACCTATCTCAAACATATTTTTAACAGAAATGGGGACACAAACATCGTACACTTACTAAGAGTTAAAGCAGGTGGACTTAAAGCTTGTATGAGCGTTTCCGGTATGGAAGAACTTGGCACGTGACACTTCCTTTGACGCAACGGTGAATTAATTGGAATACTTAGCGGCTTTGGTGCTGTTCGTTTCAATGCTTTCTACATCCATCTCAACGCGCCTATTTGAGAAACGGACACACACGACAAGACTTTTTTTTTTTTAACAAAGCCCGATTTTATTTGGAATCCTACTCATATTATCCTACTTCTCCCCAGAGGCTTCTGTTACACATACTTCAACGTCCTAAAAACCTCATTAACCGTTCTTTTATAGTGACAGAAGCTACAATAGGTTTCTCTAAAAAAGCGAGAGATAAAGCTTTCATCAGTAGACTGTAGTTTGTGTCGTGATTCGTCGGTTCCGTCAAAGGTTTCAGTACGGTAGTCAAGTATTTGCACAGTTGGTAAGTCAGGGACCCACAGAATGAGACTATGGGTCGCATGGGTATGTTAGGTTTGTGCAGTTTCGGTAGTCCGTAAAGTTTCGGTGGTTGTGGTACACGGCACCTCAGTCTGTTGTAGCGTTGAATGTCAATAGCGTCAGTTTTCTTGAGGTCAAGTAGTTTGCTGTTGAGTTTGCGTTGAAGTGCTGGCGTCAAAGTTCCTTCGATAACAATTAGTATGCCTTCGAGATATTATTAGATGTTGGCGCCTAACTGTCTACCACATATAAAAGGTTTCCTTTACTGAGAACGTCTTAAATTAAAAATTTCTGACCCACAACGGAGATTTCTTAGCAAATCACTGAACCCATGTAGCCAATTATCCAGCTGACGACGGGTTACCATTCACACCCACAAAATTAAATTGTTTTTTGAACAGCTATTTTTGTCGCACTTGTATCTTTGAAAGTAGAAGGTTTAGTTACCACGCCGAATTATTTTGTATTCGCCTTTGCTGGATAGTCACACTTAAACTTCCATCCACTTTCATCCAAAACTTTAAAGATAGCCCTGTTGGTAACCTTTCAAAGACAGAAGAACCTGCTCACCAAACGGATATTGCTCTGGTACGCATTCAATGTCTTCTGACCCAATTATGATAAAGAAAAACAATTAGGGACCACATGCAATGCCATCAATAAAGTATGACTTTTTGTTTGTCACGTAAATTAGGGCATGTCAATGAAGTACTCATTGTCATCAGACGTCAGTCGGTTCAGGACTAATCTGTGATCGAAGCAAAGGTGAGTTTTCAATTCTGTTGCCTTTTAGCTTTGAATATGCGCAAGATTTCTTACTCAGAAAAAGAAAATCTTTCTGGGCTCAAACTTTGAACTGATTACTTCTAAAGTGAGGCGTTCTTATTACTTAACGTCATATTTTGGCATGTGAGTTTACAAATAAAATCCTAAGAGGGACCATTTCTATGAAAGGTTTTGTACGATCTTTTACTGTGGTGTTGTTATCAATATAATCTGATACATGCCTTATCTTTCCCTCCCCAACCTCCTACAAATTCCTCACTTTTTTGACATATAAACATCTTGTCACGTTATACCAATTTTGAAAGTAAATAACTATTTTGTTGCAGTTTTCCCGGTAGCAAATGACACATTCTGTTGAACAAATTTGGTTCAGTTTGCCATCTCTTGATGTCTGAGTTTCGTCTCTTTACCTTTCCGTGTGATAACATGCTCTGAACTTCACATAGATTTCCTTGTTTGCTCGCCATGTTGTCACGTAATACCACTTTTGAAAGAGAATACCTATTTTGGGGGAATTTTGCAGGTAACAAATGACAAATCGTGTTAAACTAATTTAGCACAGTATTCCATCTCTCGATGTCTGAGTTGCTCTGAACTCCACATGGATTTCCTTACGTGGTCGCCATCATGTCTCGTTATACCGCTTTTCAAAGTGAATAACTGTTTTGTCGGAGTTTTCCCGGTAACAATTGACAATTCCTGTTAAACTTCTTTGGTTCAGTATTCCATCACGCGATGCCTGAGTTCCGTCTCTTTACGTTTTTGTGTGGTGACATACTCCAAACTTCACATAGGTTTCCTTGTTTGTTCGCCATGTTGACACGTAATACAACATTAGAAATTGAATAACTATGTTTTGGGAGTTTTCCCGGTCACAAATGACACGACATGTTAAACTACTTTGGTTGAATATTCCATCTCTCGATGTCTCAGTTCCGTCTCTCCTTAAGTGGTTGCCAGGCTTGTTACGTAATGCAACATTAGAAATTGAATAACTATCTTTTGGTTCTAATTTCCCGGTAACAAATGACACATCCCGTTAAACTACTTTGGCTCAGTGTTCCATCTCTCGATGTCTCAGTTTCGTCTAAAGTTACCTTTTCTTATGATAACATGTTCTGAACTTCACATACATTTCCTTAAGTGGCCGCCATCTTGTCATGTAATGCAACTTTTGAAAGTGAATAACTATTTTTTGGGAGATTTCCCGGTGGCAAATGGCACATCCTGTTAATCTACTTTGGTTCCGTATTCCGTCTCTCGATGTCTGAGTTTAGTCTCTTTACCTTTTCTTATGATAACATGCTCCGACCTTTATATGGATTTCCTTAAGTGGCCGCCATCTTGTCACGTAATACAACATTAGAAATTGAATAACTATTTTTGGGGAGTTTTCCCGGTAACAAATAACACATCCTGTTAAACTACTTTGGTTGAGTATTCCATCTCTCGATGTCTCGGTTCTGTCTCTTTACCTTTTCTTGTGATGACATGCTCCGAACTCCACATAGATTTCCTTAAGTGGCCGCCATCTTGTAACGTAATACAACATTAGAACTATTACAGATATATGAGCAACTTTAGAGCTTTAGAAGTTTTAGAAGGATTTGAAAGTTGATAACAGACACGATAAATTCTTGAGCTTTAGAGGTTTGAGAACGATAACAACAGACATGAGCAATTCTAGAACTTTAGAAGTCAGAATTTTAGACGTCTCATAAGACCGATCTTACACTCGTTTCATATTCTCAATGACCTTTTCTATCTAGAACAATTCTAGAATGCTATAGAACCTTCTAATGCCAATACCTGCCCCCTTATGGATTGTATGGTGTACTAAAGCTCGGAAAGTTCGTCAACTACAAAAAGTTTTGAATCGCGTGGTACTTCCCAACAAACATCGAATACTCCAGGGAGGTTTATTTTGAATAAGAGTTAATTTCTGCACTAATTCTGTGAGTTTCTCACTACTGTCGAGGACATACCAACGTTTGTAGTATGCACAAGCTTTTTTCTGAATCGCTTTACAATACTAAACAAATAACGAACGTTTCCAGGGCGTTTAAACAAACGTTCCGTTGAAATTCTTGGAAAATTTCAGCCACGGTATAATTTGTTGTCATTCCGTATAAACTTGATTCTTTAGTCACAATTTTGGGCCATTCCGCAAATCATTCCATAATGCCATTGTCCGCAAACTCGTCAGTTGCCCCTCTTACCCTCACCGGTCTGTACAGGCCTTGTCAAAGTGTCTTCGATAACATTTAGTATGCCTTCGAGATATTATTAGATGTTGGCGCCTAACTGTCTGCCACATATAAAAGGGCTCCCTTTACTGAGAACGTCTTAAATTAAAAATTTCTGACCCACAACGGAGATTTCTTAGCAAATCACTGAACCCATGTAGCCAATTATCCAGCTGACGACGGGTTACCATTCACACCCACAAAATTAAATTGTTTTTTGAACAGCTATTTTTGTCGCACTTGTATCTTTGAAAGTAGAAGGTTTAGTTACCACGCCGAATTATTTTGTATTCGCCTTTGCTGGATAGTCACACTTAAACTTCCATCCACTTTCATCCAAAACTTTAAAGACAGTCCTGTTGGTAACCTTTCAAAGACAGAAGAACCTGCTCACCAAACGGATATTGCTCTGGTACGCATTCAATGTCTCCTGACCCAATTATAGACATGCATAAGAATAATAAGGAAAAAATTTAGGGACCTGATAAACAATGCCATCAATAAAGTATGACTTTTTGTTCTCACGTAAATTAGGGCATGTCAATAAAGTACTCAACATATGTTCATTTAACTGCAGTTAGTCATCAGACGTCAGCGGTTCAGGACTAATCTGTGATCGAAGCAAAGGTGAGTTTTCAATTCTGTTGCCTTTTAGCTTTGAATATGCGCAAGATTTCTTACTCAGAAAAAGAAAATCTTTTTGGGCTCAAACTTTGAACTGATTACTCCCAAAGTGAGGCGTTCTTATTACTTTATTTCATATTTTGGCATGTGAGTTTACAAATAAAATCCTAAGAGGGACCATTTCGGTGAAAGGTTTTGTATGATCTTTTACTGTGGTGTTTTTATCAATATAATCTGATACATGCCTTATTTTTCCCTCCCCAACTTCTTACAAATTCCTCACTTTTTTGACATATAAACAAATTCACCCAGCCACCAAAGAGGACGAGAATATGTATAATTTTCCCCTACTGGAATAAATTATCAGCATGAAGTTTTGCCGCCAAGACAGTCAACAGAACAAAGACCTGCGTTAAAGCGGAATATTGTCTCTACAACAGGTTTAGAGCAAGTGATTTTACTTACCCGTAAAATAGACAGTTAAGTAGTACGGTCCGAGTAAGCAGATGCCACAATTTTATTAGCCAAACCAAATTCAACGAATTACGCAGTTCGAAGGTTCGAAAGTTGTCCCAGCTAAGTTTGGCTCAGTGATTCAGTGTACAACTACAGACGCTAGGATGCTCCTCACTACAAGAGTAGTTACGAAAAACCGGCTGAACTGCTATAAACCAGTTCGTTCGCTTCGCTCCTCGATCTGATCGCCTACTTTTACAAGTTCCTAATGTCTCAACAGCCATCTATGGTCAAAGGACTTTCTCTTTCTGCGCCCCAAAACTTTGGAACACTCTATACCTCAAACTGTAAAACAAGCTGAAACTGTAGCCATTTTTAAAAAGAAACTTAAAACGTTTCTTTTTTGTGACCATTTCAAACTTTAGGTTTATATCTTAGTTAGTCACATAGAGTAGTTATAGCTACATCCAAGGTAGGCTAGTTATGTTACGTTTTTATTCTTAGTTTATACTGTAAGTGCGTTGCGAATGTTTATTTTTTATTATTATTATTATTAAATTTATTTGCATATTTCACACATACAGTTACATACATACATAGCATATTAACTCACTCTAACACTCAGTAACAATAACTCACTCTCACTCTCACAATAACAACATTAACTTACTCTCAATCTCACTCTCACTCTCACAGTAACAATATTAACGCACTCTCACTCTTACACATAAAAACATTACATTATTGCATATCCGTTTTAGCCTTACAATGTATGAATATACCTTTATAAAATAAATAAATCTATAATAGAGTTACAATATCCATTTTTCTCTAAATTTATCTAAATTGTTATTTTTGGTACAAATATACTAGACCGGTGCGCGACAAATTTTGACGCGCGTCATTTTATGACTTTACAAGCGGATCGCGGTTATTGGAAATTACGCTCGCTCCCTTAGCACCGCTTAACTGAAGTCCTGAGGACTTCAGTTTACCAAAATAGTCTTATCAATGCAGGACGACAAAGAGAAAAGTGAAATAAACACGCTTCTATGCGTGGTCAATATGTGCGAGGTGTTCGTTAAGCTGTTTATGACCGCAGTTATCGTGGAGACGTAACATCTGCGTAACATACAGCGATCGCGAAAACACGTGTGTGTGTCTTTTTTTGGGGGGATTTTTTTTTTTGCGGAATTCTGGTGTTATTATCAGTTTCTCACACTTTACTGACTCACACCGCAATACAATGCTTAATTACAATGGCTTGCGCTCTATTGTTTATGGAGGCAGAGTTATGAATTCATTAGAACACTCGCGGGAAGTTTAAAAGTGGTCAAATCAACTCCCGTGGGGGGCTCTGTTGGACGTATTTGCATGTAAGTTCAGTTTTGCGGGAGTTGGTTTCAGAAAAGCTGAAATCGATAACACTTCCAACTGTCAGATTTGCGCGAAAACTCGGCAAGTGAGTCTTTAAATGTCAAGCATAAATAGCCATATGAACGCTAACTTGCTTACATCTTATTTCTCGAGATTTTCAATCTAAAAGTGTCGGTCCCATACAGACGGAGCGTAAAAATAGCTACATTTGAGGTCGAAAACGATAATGCTTCCCAAACAGCTACACACCTAAAAACAGTCGCATTTGCTTTGTTAACATCCCTTCTACAAAAGCCATATGAACGCTAACCAGTAAACTTAACCGTTTTCCCGTAAAATTAAAACTTCCGAGTGGTGCTGACCGGTTTTGCCCAACTTTCTTTGTTATTTTGTGTACTTTCGCTAACGAGCTTTCAAATGTTCGCGCGAGAAAGGGCGTAAAAGTCCCGGATGTGTCGCGGCATTCTGGGCGATGAGCGTGCCAGGAAAGTGGAACTGCGTGACTGCATGCGTAGTCTCCTATGCAGCCGTTCTTAGTGTCGTCATGCAACACCAAAGGAGACTACTGCATGCGTGACTGAGAAAATGTTTTAATTTTCTCATATCAAGTAAACCGTCTTTCGATACCCAAAATAAAGCCTCAATGTTATCCGAGATATTTTTCAATTCAAGAAATGAGGCGCATTTAGCCAGAGTTGGTATATTCGTTCATTTAGTCACAGATGCATATATTTATTTATCCATTTATTCTATATCGTTTATTTCATGTTATTTTATTTCATTTTATTCTATTTTATTTTATTTATTATCTTTTATCGACGATCAGAATTTTTTAATTACTTTTTTTTTTTATTTTGGGATAATTTGCCCTGTTCCGGGATGTTCCGGAATGTTCCGGAATGTTCCGGAATGTTCCGGGATGTTCCGAAATGTTCCATGTTCCGGGTTTTGTTAACGCCCCCCCCCCCCCCCCCCCCCCACCAGGGCGTCAACAAAACCCGGAACATGGAACATCCCGGAACATTCCGGAACATCCCGGAACAGGGCAAATTATCACAAAATAAATGAAAAAAAGAAAGGAAGGAAGAGAAAGCGATTAAAGAAACAAACAAAATTTAAAATAAGGTCTAACAGTAGTACTTTCCCGCCAATTTTATCATGTGATTTTCTACCGTTTTGGTTTCTTGGCCTCCTTCTGAATTAAAAAATTAAGCCACATAGTAACCAGTAAGAGTTACCAGATCTGTGACAAAAAACTGGATTTGCAGAAAAACTGAACAAAAGTAAAACCACATCAAATTAACTCATCATTACGGCGGAGAAAAGACAAAGACAAGAAGAATTAATTTATAAAAATAATAAATAAATTGAAAAACTGATATCATTTTTGTGTCGCATATTGCAGTTTGAAACACAAGCCTTCCCCGAAAGCGGTGCCTTTTAACAGTTGCAGCGTAAGAAGGGAGGGAAATTTGTTATCTTAGAAGGTGCGATCCCCAATTGTAGAACAGCTGACTATTCTCAGTACCGGAAATAAAACAAGAATATTTCCATAACAATAGATATCCCACAATCCTTAGCGTTGTATATATTACCGCCTTTCTTTGTATTGTGTGCACTTGTCTAACAACGTCTCTCAGTTAAGACAACTCTTTTGCTGTTTCGTGCACGCGTCATGGCCGAAGCTGAACCGCTTGCTCAACGACCCATAGACGTTCGTCCTCAAGAAGCTTTGAACGAAGCTCGAAGGGAAGTTCCTATCCAGAATGCTCCCGCTGCGGTTCCAGTTCAAATTCCTCCACCTGCTGTCGTCCCAGCCGCTGCTCCACCCGTACAGAATCCTGGCGCCCAAGTTGTTGCTCCGCCACTCGAGGTACTTAGTTTTGCCCTGCTTTCTTGTTTTGCTATTTAGTTTTCATCCTGTTCTGGTATTCAGTAGTTTTTTCATGTGCGCCGAGATACAACATGGTGAGACACGTGCGTGAGTGGCTCGGTCACCGCACCAGAATTTTGTGATAAAGAAATATGTACGTGAGTGGTTCGGCCACCGTACCAGAATTTTGAAGATGAAAGAATTTGTGCGTGAGTGGCTCGGCCACCGCACCAAAATTTTAAAATGAAAGAATATGTGCGTGAGTGGTTCGGCCACCGCACCAGAATTTTGAAATGAAAGAATATGTGCGTGAGTGGCTCGGCCACCGCACCAGAATTTTGAAGTGGGAAAATATGTGCGTAAGTGGCTCGGCCACCGCACCAGAATTTTGAAATGAAAGAATATGTGCGTGAGTGGTTCGGCCACCGCACCAGAATTTTGAAATGAAAGAATATGTGCTTGAGTGGCTCGGCCACCGCACCAGAATTTTGAAATGAAAGAATATGTGCTTGAGTGGCTCGACCACCGCACCAGAGTTTTGAAAATGGAAGAATATGTGCGTGAGTGGTTGAAAATAGTTCGTGCGTAAGCTGTATGGCCTCCGCACCAGAGTTTTTTAAATCCAGGAAATGTTAAGAGTTTTAAAATGTCTTGTTTGTGCATAATTGGTTTTGTTAATCGCCAAAGTGTTTTACTGCTAAGTTATATGCTTGCTGATGGGCGTTTCAGCGTCCTCGTGGGATTTTTTATTTTCTTTGCCTTCGCTCGCTCGTCAATATGTCCAGCTTTGTGCGGTCTTTGTCTTAGTTTGCAGTATTTATACTGTATGTGTTTTGTTTTTGGTTTGGTTTGAGCTGGTATTTGTGCTGTTTAATAGCGTCATAACGGTGCGATTCTATCGTGTTTTGATTTTTGACACGGCTACGGCGCTAGTTTTTGCGATGGAATCTGTTTATATATTCCGGCTATACAGTGTTTTGATTTTCTGCCTTCTGTTTTCTATAGCAGTTTTCTTTACGTGTTGGAGAGCTTGTCGGAAAGTTCTTTCTTTATTTCCCAGTTGTGTTTTTGCCTTTTGCATTCCGATTTAATTTTTTCTCACCTCAACGGAAAGCTTTGCGGCGTCTAATTAAGGGTTGCTGTGGTTTTGTTTTGTGAGTAAACGTTTTGTTTCTTTTCCGCTCCGGCCGTGTTTTTTTTTTTTCAAATTCTTTGCACCCCTAATTAGTAGCGCTTTTTGCGTACTTCAATGGCATAGGGCTGCGCCTGGTATATATTTGTGCAACTTAATTAACTGGTGTTTTCCTATGGTGACCAGTGTTTTCTTTTTCTGTTGTTTACCTTTCCAGGCTCAGGCCAATTTGAGTGTTCAAGCACTTGAGGAAAGGCTTAAGAAGTTGGAAGGCAAAACTGAGACTGATTCTGTGGAACTGGCTTTACAGGCTCTGCACAGAACTCTAGATAAGTCGCGTTTTGACCCAGAGGATGCTGTTATGGATCTAGAGTCCTTGGTAAAGGTGGCAAAGATCAACAATCACGCCAAAGCGCGCGAATATGAGTGTGTTCTGGATGAGGTGCAAAAACACTCCAAGTCTTTAAACCAGAAGTCTCTGCGAGATTTGCTGGTCGCTCTTGTTGGTGACCCGATAAGGAGCAAGGTTCTCGAGAAGACCCATAAGCTCCTGAAACATACTACCCCGGAGAATAGGTCAACATCTTTCCCGAGCTGGAGGCGTTACAACAATCGCTTCACCTATCATCAAGGTGGTTCCCGTGACAACCGTGGCCGTGGTGGTTTCCAGGCAAGCCGTTCGGCTTCCCCGTTTGCCAATCGTCGCTTGCGTTCTTCCCCGTGTTATTTTTGCGGGTCAACTGAGCATTTCATTAAAGATTGCGCTGAGTTTCAGGATATGAAGTCTGCCAGGGCACGTAATAAGTCAGCGTAAATGTTGCGCACAATGTTTTCGCGCAGCTCAAACTATTGTATTTTTGTGCTTTCGGATGAATAAAGCCTTTTCTTTTCGTCCCTGTGTGTACGAGTATTATCTTTGTTTTTGTTTTCTACCTCCCTTTAGGTTTTCCGTTTTTTATCTGGTACCAGTTTGGGTTGAATGTGGCTTGAAACAGGAGTAAAACTCTCCTCCCGGTTTATCTGGGTCAGGCTGTCATTCCTCCTTTTCTGGTGGCCGTAGTATCCGTGGTTATTTCTTTCTTTTCTTTTTTTTTTTTTTCCGAAGTTTTCATTTTTCCCCGTTTTATGTTCTCTTTTGTAGAAGAAGCGAAGGATGCTTCCTTCTAGTTCCCCGTGTACCTTTGATCCGATGCCGTGCGTCCAAGTTTCGCACACAAGGGTCTCCCGTTGGGTAACCATGGATACGCGGCCACTTGATAGAGGAATGACAGCTCCCCGCTTTGACCGCGTTTTTGTTCAGGATATATGTGCTGGAAAATTTCTTCCTGATACCGCAAATTTGCCTCTTCGTGACCCAGACGTGTTCATAGCTGGTCAGCTTCATCAGTTTCCTGAGGTCTGGGAGCAAATCGCCGCCTTTAGCTCGTATGACAGAGCCGAAGAAGTTTTGGATTGGATAAAGTTTAAAGTTTCCCTCGCAAAATTTTTTAAACCTTTCAAAGGAAATTTTAAGGGTGTTTCTTATGACTCGGATATACCGCCATCCGTGGAGTTTGGAAACAATAAGTCCTGTGATGGTTTTCGTGACTTTATTGACAAAACTATTCTCGAGAGAGTCTGTAGCGGCGCGATCTCTGTTTGGGGACGAGTTGGTGCAGTAAAGCCTCCTCACTTGGTTCTTCCTTTGACCGTTGAACCAACCAAGCCACGTCTCTGCCACGACAACCGTTTCCTCAACCTGTGGATGATCGATCGTCCTTTTAAGTTGGATAACTTGTCACACTTACCCAGATATGTAGGAAAAGGCTCTTTCCAGACCACTTTAGACGACAAATCCGGGTACGACCACATTCTCCTTGATGAGCCTAGCCGCGCCTTCTTCGGGCTTCAGTGGAGAGGATGGTACTTTGTTTCTAATACTATTCCTTTTGGATGGAAGATTTCGGCTTATGTCTACCATTCCACTGGTTTGTTAGTTTCTCATTATCTACGCTCAATCGGCGTGCCTTGTTCCTTATACATTGACGACAGACATAACGGTGAGTTACAGGCTAACAGTTTTCACGCTCTACAAGCCCCCACAGATTCTGAATTTCGCCTTAACGCAGCAAAAGCTGCTGTTTTCCTTGCTGTTTATACCCTAACATGTTTGGGTTATACCCTTGGAATTAAAAAGTGCGTTTTCCATCCACAAAAAAAGATCAGATACCTCGGTTTCATCTCTGACTCAGATTTACAGGCCTTTTATTTACCTGTTGACAAGCAGGAAAAATTTCTTGAGTTGGTAAACTCGATCCTTTCCGGTAACTCTGTTTCTGTTCACACCCTTCAGCGTCTCGCAGGGAAATGTATCTCTTTTCGTCTTGCGTTGCAGGATTCACGCCTCTTTACAAATGAGATCAACCTTGCTATCGGTAAAGGTATAAAATCTTCCAAGCTTATTCATATCACCCCACCCTTGAGAGCTGAAATTCAGCACTGGGCTGATCCATCCGTGGTTGCCAGGGTTGGAAATTGGCGCACTGAACGACATCATCAATTTGTTCTTTACTCAGATGCGTCACTATTCGCATGGGGAGGCGTTTTTCCCAAGGAGAGCCATGTCCCCATCTCTGATTATTGGCCTATTCCTATTGTTGATTCAGATATAAGCGTTAAAGAAACTAAGGCCCTTTCTAATACTCTTCTCTCCTTTGGGGATAAGCTTCGAGACGCGCGAGTGGATGCGTATGTCGACAATCAAGCCCTCGTTCGAGCATGACAGTCCCAGGCAGCCCGATCTAGTCCTTTCTCTGACGCGCTAAAGGAGTTATCTAACACTGTTTTGAGCCTTAATTTGCACCTTTCTGTTCTTTATGTCCCTTCTCGAGAGAACCCTGCTGACCATCCTTCTCGAAGGCTCTCCCCGGCAGATAGCAAATTAGCTCAGCACCTATGGCTTCGCCTTCAAAGTCATCCGTGTTTTGGTGGTTCAGACGGCCATTCCGTGGACCTTATGGCTCTTGACTCCAATGCCCAGTCTGACGGTGATGGGGCTATTTTGCCTCATTTTACTCCGTACCCAACTCCTCTCTCGTCAGGCGTAGATTTCTTTGGCCAGGATTATAGCCAATCTTTTTTAAAACCTCTCCTTCGCAATCCCTACATCTTCCCGCCTATTTTATTGGTTGGTCCAGTTCTGAATCACCTGCGTACCATTCAGTTGCCTTGCACTGTTGTGGTTCCTGACGTTCATCCAAGGCGTTATTGGTGGCCTATCCTTTCTCAGTCCGCCAGTTTTTCCCTCAAGCTTTCTTGTAAGGGTGAGTCGGGAGCAATTTTAATGCCTTCTAAGCATGGTTTTTCAGACACGTTTAAATTACCTTGGGATCTCTGGGCCTTCAGAGTTTGACTGTAAATTGGATTGTCTCTTTTTTGTCTGCGTACAAGACTTTATTTATATATCTACGTTCTTTTAAAACATTATGAGCTACCTAGTGACTTTTGTTTTGGAACAGTTTATTCTGGACAATTTTAGTTACGTGCTGTAATCTTAGTCGATTTTGTTTGTAAAGATTTATTGTCTTAGGCGAATTATGGTGCACAAGGTATTTGTACTTTACTAAGTTCAAATTGTGAATATAATTAAAACACGACTTGTAATTTGACTGCTTCTTTTCTTTGTTTGTTCACTTTAGCCTTTGCCAGTGGTTCCAAAGCTTTTTACCCAATCGGTATCCTGCCCTTTGTGTTCATATCCTAACGATGCTTCGTTCCGTTTTTGCCAAAGTTGTGGTTATCAAAGAAAAGTTCTAGTGGATGTCCCTGCCTCAGGTTCCAGTCTTCCTCTAGATGTTATTACTCTCGACGATCGTTTATCGCAGATTGCTAGGTTTTCTGCTAGTTCCAGTTATGCCAAGCAGAAGTCTTCTCTTCAAAAAGAGCTTGAGCTCTTTTTGTCTTCCCTTCCTTTTCCGAAGGATGTCTCTACCGCCACTCCCCGTGAGCTTTGTCGCTTCCTCGTTTGGAAAGATCGCAAGGGAAAGACTAAGGTCCACAAATCTTCGTGCCAATTTTTCGGACGGAAAGGGTCGTTTTCGTGCCCTTGTCCAATGCGCCTCGCCTATGGGACAGTGGACTCCCTGATAGGAAAACTACGGGCTTTGTTCAACGAGTCAGGAAGGAGAGGGGAGTGGGACCCCAGGCTTCTCATTGGCAACCCAGCTACCGATATTTCTTTGAAACAATACTTAAAGGCTGTTACGGCGGAGCAACTTCAAGCCCAAGTTACCCCTAGCCAGGCTACTCCCGTTTTTGTTCATGATCTTGTGCGTCTAAGTCACATTTTGGATAAAAAGCTTTTGTCCGATAAACTTTCCTCAATCGAGATGTTTGTTCTCATTAGAGACCAAGCCTTTTTTAAAACTCTGTTTTTCAGTGGGGATAGAGCAGGTGATCTGGGGCGGGTTAAAACCCCTGAAATCCTCCGTTTCCCAGATGGCGATGGTCTTCTTTTCAACCACATCTGGGGAAAGACCCTCCGCGACGGTTCGTCCAACCTCTTTGGCTTACGCCGTAATAAGAATCCAGACATCTGTCCGATCAGAGCTATTGATCTCTATGTGGCCTTCGCTAAACGAATTGGAATCGACCTTACGGGCGGTTTTCTGTTCCGTTCTACGTCTTCAGATGGCACTGTTGTTGACAAACCTTTTCCTCTTCGGCTGCGGATGCCCGCCTTAAATATTACTTGCGCGAGGGCGAATTTGGTGACACTGTTTCACTACACAGCTTCAGATCTGGCTGTGCCATCACCCTTGCCCTTTCGGGCTCAGAACTTCAGGATATAATGGGCCATATTGGCTGGCACAATCGTTCCACCGCAGCATATTACATGCAACTTTCAAAAGTTATGTCCGCTAGTTCTCCTTCTTCTGTCCTTACTGGACAGACAGTTAACATTGAAGATCCGGGCATTTTCTATGACCAATGCAATAACCTCAAGCGTTTCACTCCAGCTTTTCCACATTGACCTTTTTCTTTGGAGAATGGGAGAATAGTGTACCTTTAGACCGGTTTTCTTCGGATATTTGACTGTTTTAGCGGTCGAGCTGGTGGGTCTGGGGACCATTTTCACCCTTCCATATCTCATTGTTATATTCATGTGTATTGTAGGTAGTGAGAATATTTTACTATTCTCAGTACCGGAAATAAAACAAGAATATTTCCATAACAATAGATATCCCACAATCCTTAGCGTTGTATATATTACCGCCTTTCTTTGTATTGTGTGCACTTGTCTAACAACGTCTCTCAGTGACGACAACGACCCACCCACCACGCCCCTGGCCATGACGCGGTGCACTACCTTCAATGCACGTGAGTATACCGCTGTCCACTTCTGTGGACAGGGACCATTTTCACCCTTCCATATCTCATTGTTATATTCATGTGTATTGTAGGTAGTGAGAATATTTTACTTTTTCTTTTGGTTAGTAGAATTTAGGTTCATTCATCTCTGCACACTTTTACTTTGGAAATCAGCTTAAACACAAAACGTCCTTAAACAACCGAATAAACATGAGACCAGGAAACTCAAAAGGGTGCCATGAAAGTGGAACTGCGTGACTGCATGCGTAGTGTCCTACGCAGCCGTTCTTAGGGTCGTCACGCAACGCCAAAGGAGACTACTGCGTGCGTGACTGAGAAAATGCTTTAATTTTCTCATATCAAGTAAACCGTCTCTCGACGCTCAAAATAAAGCCGCAATGTTATCCGAGATATTTTTGAATTCGAGAAATGAGGTGCATTTAGCCAGAGTTAGTATATTCGTTCATTTAGTCACAGATCATATATTTATCTATCCATTTATTCTATATCGTTTATTTTATTTTATTTCATTTGATTCTATTTTATTTATTATCTTTTATCGACGATCAGCATTTATTTTTATTACTTTTTTCTTCATTTATTTTGTGATAATTTGCCTTGTTCCAGGATGTTCCAGAATGTTCCGGGATGTTCCGGAATGTTCCATGTTCCGGGTTTTGTCGTCGCCCGAGTTCACGGTACGCTCAAGCTCGGAAACTTCGTTAACTGCAAAACCAAAATGTGCTTTTGAATCGTCTGGCAAAGGAATATGAAATACTCCCAGAAGGTGCGAGGGGAACTCGGTGCCAAGCTGCTGGCCATGTCATCTTAACACGACAAAAAATGAAAAGTCCTAAAAAGTACAACAAATCACAGTTTACTTAAAGAAAACAAAATACCAGTCTGCATAGTCTACGTAGTCTGCATGGTCTGCAGTCTGCACAGTCTGCAGTCTGCGTTTTAACATGACCGCAATGACTGTCCTCTCCTCAAATTATTATCTACTACACTTGTTTCTTTCACATCTTGTTGTGACCTCGATTTATATTCTTCAGTAATATGCAGACAATCATTAGTTGACCTTAACTGAGGTTTCAGTTTTAGATTTAATTTGAAATTTTTATGCAGTCGTTTTGTTCTAGTGTCAGTTTGACTTTTTAGCGTGTAGCCTACTAGCCCGAAGGTTGCTCTATCTCCAATTTTGGTCCAACTGGGTTTTTAGCGGGATGTTGTTTGCATTCCAAGGGTATTGCTGAGTAAACGAAAGAGCTGTTTTAGGCCCAGTTCAGACGTCGACCTCTCATGGGCCGTACCAAATACATTTTCGCTCCGTATTTAAGTGGCAAACTTTGCCGTATCCTGAGAGTTTGGCTTGCCTAATTGAAATCTGTCGAAAAAACCGAACAACTGCCAAAAAACTACGTACTACTTGGTACGGCACATGGAAGGTTGGGGCGTCTGAACTGGGCTTTATGCACTCAGGTGCTATAGTGGAGGGGGAAGTATCTGCAAGAATATTCGGGTGTGTTGTTTTGTCCTCAGAGTATGTCTTACAAATTGCAAATAAGCGAGGATAAGACTTGCCATTTCAACATAGGTCAAGCACGCAATGCGTGCCTATGTTTTCAAGTTGCAACTGATCCATTTCCAACCTGACCATCCGTGGCCAAAGGCACTTATTTACAGTTTAAGTGCACTAGTAGAGTAGTTTTAAACAAAACTAGACCATTATTTTGGGTTGCCATTATTACAAACATGTCTTTTGGCTTCTCAAATTAATGCTAAAAATTGGTGACATAGCCCCTTTAAGTTCATGGACTCGTAAAAAAAGGTAAAAGCGGTATATCTCCAAAACGAAATGATACCATCAGCTGGATATTTCAAGAAATTTGAACTTTTTAATAAATGAACAATCTTTCGTTTCTTGAGCCCGCGATTTAAATGTGAATTTACTAAGGTGTGAATTAAAAAAAACTCGATGCCCCAAAGGGCAAAAAATAAAGCCAGAGACAAGGCACGTGATGGTATAGGGTGAGCACACGGCCGCTCATCCAATTAGACGTCCCAGGCCGTTTTTGGATGAGCGTGTGTGGGTACGGCTCGCCCTTCATCAACATGTGCGTTATCTCCAGATTTATTTTTCTTAATTCATTTATTTCTCTCTTATGTTTTTTGACACTTTGCTCCATGTCATAATTATAGGCATGCAATGCGCGCATACTGATGACGTTTTTTGGAAGAGCGTGCTCACATGCACATTTGACATGCATGATGAACTAGTCACGCTAGAAATAAAGAAGTGTATTAGTCACACAAAACGCGACTTCTTAAGATTGGCCATTGAAGCTCTTTCTTTCTGATACGATTTTTAACATAGCATAATTAATTTTTAAAGTCACACTTCTTAATTTTGTAAGTTCCAAAATATATCTGTACTACAGTAGAATCCTGTTTAGAAAAGTCGAGTTATCAGAAGTCTAAATGAAAGGAAAAATAAGGGAAAATGCCTTTGATTTGAGTTAGCGAGAAGTTTAATTTGGGATGCTGGGGTTCGAGGTGTCAAGATTCCACATGTTTTCCCACACGTCCCGTCACTCTCGTACCGTCTCGAAATGTTTTGGCGTTCAGTCGCACTTTCTAACTTTTTAATAGTGATCACACTTTTTTGTATCTATAAGAATATCAGAACTTATTTAGAGCCTCAAAAGTTTCACTCATCCTAAAGAGATTAAGAAACGCGTTTCACTGTCAATTCCATTGTTCATAGTCTTTTATGTTGAAAACAGTCTACGTGTGCAAGATTGTAGCGACTGTAATCAACTTCTATTTTTTTTAGCCGACGACGTCAATGACGTTAGAGGTTAAAGTTACAGCCTAAACGATCGGCAATGGTGGATGTCTCACGCCTGTGAAGCCCGGGGGTAGCACACTGTGCGATTTTGGGGGGGGGTGTGCCACAGAGACTCTGAAACCCTCACCCTGTACCATAGACAGCAGCACCCCCCCCCCCCCCATAGCACATAACTGGGAGAACCTAGTCATATTTTAGTCGTTTAGCAAATGATTATTAGCCCAAGAAAGCTTTCTCTCTCTCTCTGCTTTAACGTGTAATATGTATGCGTCGAAAGGTCGTAAAATGAAATGCCAAAAAATAGATAATTTTGGCCAGGCAATCTAGCAATGCTAATTATTATATAGACAAGAGTGTTTTCTCGTAAAGTTCATACAAAACTACATCCGGGACTCGAGTGGCGTATTTTCCATATCCTCACTAGTGAAGATATTGATGACGTGATTTCCCGATTTTACACTGTTGTTTGTGCAAAAATACTCTCGTCCATATAATAAAAAGAAAATTACACACTGGCTTGAAGATATGAATTTTATTTTCTCGTGGTAAAAGGCAATACTTTACTCACTCACTGCGCTCTTTTGTAAAATATTGTTTTTCTCACTCGAAAAAAAAATTCATATATTCGTGCTGCCGTGTAATATCCTCTATATATGATAAATATTATTTTAAAAATTGCTGTTTAGTAGACATCGCGATTCTGCACACCAGTCATGGAAAGCGGTCTGTTGAAAGCTTCAGCAGAAAGAGACATCACACAACCTCCAGAAGAAAAACTGGATTTCGATGAGGACACTTTGAAAGGTGAAAAGAGTATTCATTTATAATGTATTTACTCACACATCGAAATTGACTTAATTTCTTTCACTTCAAGTTGAAACTTAGTGGATGTCAATCGAAGAAAACGTATTAATTCACTGATGTATGAATGGCTTAAGGCTATAAGGTTGGATTATAAAACAGTTATATGCAGGGCAATTTACCTTTGTATCGTTTGTTTAAATTTCTAACTGGCTTTGAATTTGATATTATATAGTTTCCCTTTCTAAACTGAAAGACTCTGCATAGTTTGACTCTGCTCCCCGATGTCCACCAAAACGTGGCTTGACTTGAAGTAATATGTCAGTCAAATCTAGCGGTGCCAATATTGCCTCTCCAAAAACCGTGGAGCATTTGCTCCCGTTGTCAGTCCCGGGTGTCGAGTATTAGTGTACCTCGGGGGATTTGAAGACCCTGGTGATTGGAACCCATAGAAACGTTCGTGGCCTTGTTTCCCGTGATGAACTCTTCGACTAAAAGACAAGAGATCTGTGGCCAACTTACTCCAAGGGAAGCGCAAAGAGAAAGAACGACCATTAAAAGGATACAACAGGAGAATTAGCACTTCTCTGTGCTTCGTTTCTCTTGGGTTAACTTTCGGTAGTACGTTGATGTCGAGCCAAGTAGCGAACACTTTCTTTCGAACACATTTTGCCCGTGAAATCCTCTCTCTTGCCAATTATATTTATTTTATCAGCTCTTGGGATGGTCCCGAATTATTCTAGAAAATTGGTAAAATGGCTGCGGAATTGAACTATTATTATTATTAATTATTATTGTTTATTTATTTTTTATTTTCATTTTTCGTTTTAGCAATAGTGGAAGTATATAAGAATAAAGGTAATGATGAATATCGGAAAAAAGAATACATCAACGCCGTGCACTTCTACACGGAAGGACTCAAGGTGAACTGCAAGGATGACGAACTGAATGCCAAACTGTACAGCAACAGAGCGACAGCTCATTTCTACCAGGGTGAGGTTTAACTCTCTCAAAATTTATAGAATTCTGCGTCTTTAAGCCGCTTCCACCTTAATTAAAAAAGCTCCATTAGTCTGTTTTAAACCACTTTGATACAAAACTTGCTTAGCCTGCAGGGCGCGATTATTTTGTCCATGAAGCGCTGAATTTCCAATCTTGTGCTTGACCCGGAAATCCCCAAATTCAGAAAAAGGTGGGGGGATTTGGGCAGTCACTAAAGATGACCTAGCGAGTGGATTTATTGTGCAATGCATCTCATGAACCTTGGCCATTTTGACGTGTTAGGTAATTATCAAGAATCACTGAATGATGCAAGATCTGCAATTAAATTGCAACCAACGTTCATCAAAGTCATAAAGAGAGGTAAGGCTTGCTGTCTTGACAAAATTAACCTGATGACGTACAAGGGGAAATGAACACCATCCCCCGTAAGATTTCTTCTCCACTTGGGAAGCTGTTGTTCATCCATAAGGCTCATTCTGGCAAAGTTTAGTGACAAACGGTTTCTACGATAACGGATAGAAATTCATAAGTAGCCTGAAATTAAGCCATTTTTTAACGAAGATCAGCGTTTTCCACCTTTTTTCGGTGCAAACAATGCATGAGAGTAAATGGTGAGAAAACGCAGTGAAGTATTTAACTATACAACGTTCTAAATACCTTGCATGAAAATTGGCAATCTCTGGATTTTTTGATAAAGTCCATTAGGGCAGCCATCTTGGGTGCCATTTTGGATGACGCCTCAACCCACAATAACTGTTGTAAGGTGCATCGTGGGTTATCAATTAAAATCAAAATCTCCTTGAATTATTGTAACGCAGCGAAAGCTCTCCGGGGTTAAAGGGAGGTGGGGGGGGGTCCGTCTACCCCTCCCTTTCACCACGGTGAGGCTTTCGGCTTGTTTGTACTTCAGGGTTAAATAGACTTGGTACTCCACTTAAAGCTTATAGTGTACGCGAAAGTTATTTCCGTCTCAGTTCCGTCTATAAGCACACGAAGATACGTTTAAAAACACTGGGCAGGTCATTTAAGCGAAGAAAGAAAAACATGGCTTAACTCGTGGCGTAACTGGTCAGCCTGAATGTGTTGAGGTCATTTACCGTAACAAACAACTTTATCAAAGGAAATGTAGCACAGACTAAAAAACAACTAGCAACTCAGACCGGCCTTCTTATGAGTGTTTTAAGACGTACTTAAATACTACCTAAACCCGGTCAATTTGAGACCCGTTTAAATAATCTGTCCGTTGTGTTTTTGTGATGTTTTCCCCATTTCCGTAGTTAACTGTGACAGGCATGAAATAATTCGACTGCTTTTTTCTCCCACTATGCTGTGGTAGCACATCAAGGCTTTTTTGACACATTCTGGTTCTTTCTTAGGAGCGAGTGCTTGTGTGGAGCTGCGTTTGTACGAAGAAGCCATATCCTGGTGTGACAAGGGATTGGCAGTATCTTTTGACAATATGGTCCTACACTCTTAGACAGCCCTACACAGTGCCCCCCCCCCCCCCCCCCACTCCCCAAAAAAAAAGATCTCGAAAAGTATGAAAGCTCTTGCGATGAAACTTGGCACGTTTGTAGCACGTCATTAGCTTAACAGACTGGGCTTTTGACGTGTCAACTATGACGTGTCGTGACGTCACAATAACGTCACAAACCCGCCATTTTGAATTTAAGGCCGCCATCTTGAATCCCAAACCTGCAGTTATGTTACCCATCATGCTTAGTGTAAAGTGTTCTTCCCATGATTCTTTGTAAAAGTTGTTCTCTCTGTTGCGAGCCGCCATGTTGCCTCGCTTAATAAATTATAGTTGAACTCTCGACGGCTGTTGACTTATTACATGGTGTCAGGAGTTCTGTAACTCACACCTTCCTTCTTGGAACCTCCTTGCCTCTCGCCGACAGGATTTTCCACTCTCGACCTCATCGCATCGCTTCAAAATCACAGACATCTTACGCCTCCACCGTGCGTGGCTAGATCGTTCGTGTCGATTCTCTGCTTTGTGGGTCTTTTTCTCTCTGCGCTCGACCTCTATTGGAACCTCGACTGTCTCTGCATCATGGGCAAGGATAGACCTACCTTCGATGCCACCTCAGCGGATCGCCGCCGTGCTTTTAAGTTTTTCGTGGCGAACTTTAGAGATTTTTGTATCATGGAGGACTACATAAACCCCGCCAAGCCTGTCGACAGCGATGATTACTGGATAACAGCCAAACGGCCTAAAGCAATGGCCGCTCTTCGTCGGGCTTTTCCCCAAGCCGAATGGGACGTTCTCACCACTACCATTGACGCACAAATATCGGATGACGAAAAACAAAACCCGGCTCAATGGCTCACTAAGCTCTCCCAACACTATCTCGGCGGGGAACCGCTGATGCAAAGCACACACAACTTTCTCCGTATGCTGAAACAAGAGCCAGGTATGTCCATACAAGCATGGCACACACTCGTGCGTTTGGAATACCAAAAAAGTAACTTCCCCTCGGCAGCAGACGATAGATTGCAGAGAGACATTTTTGTTATTGGTTTAAATGACTCTTTCCGCCGTTTTCGCAGTGAGATAATCTCTCGCGAAGACCTAACTTCTCTAACCTTTGCCCAAGTCATTTCCAAGGCTCGTGACTTCGAGGCTAGCATCCAAACTGACTCTGCCATCACCCAGCAACACCTGGACGAAGCTGCCCATAAGATCACATCCAATGGAAACAAATGAAAATGGCCCTCTCGTCCTTCGCGACGTCCAACACCTCCTGCTTCTGGAAATGCTCAATCCAACCCTTGTATTTGGTGTGGTCGTGCCTCTCACGCCAATCGTCGTGACTGCCCAGCATCAAATGATATTTGTCATGGTTGTGGAAAACGCGGCCACTGGCAACAAGTGTGCAGGGGCTTCTTCTGCAAGGATGGTCTCCAGTGTTGTTCAGGATTCTCACAGTGACCCTCAGCCACCCACTTACCACATCACACATGATGTATATCAAGTCTCATCTGCACCAAAGGGAATCTTTGTGGACCTTGAACTCAGTCCTCCTGTACTCTCATCATGTCCTCAACGGCTCCGATTCCAGGTTGACTCTGGCTGCTCTTGTAACACTATACATGTCACAGACCTCAACAAGCTCTCCCCTGTACAAGTGGACCCATCTCCTGTCCGCCTCCTTGACTACTCAAAGGCAGTCATCCCAACTTCAGGGAAAACTACACTACAGTGCACTCGTCGTGGGGAAACATATGAGCTTGTAGTCCAGATCATCACTGCACAACGCTATTATGCCCCTCTCTTAGGCCTGGCTGACAGCACCCGCATGGGCATCATCCATTATGATGTGGACAATGCTAATCACCTTGAGTCTACCCCACCATCACCACCACCACTTGGTGAGTTATCATTAGATTTTATCAAATGTACTTATCCAGAGCTGTTTGAGGGCCTAGGCAAACTTGGCAAACCCCTCTCAATCACCCTTAAGCCTGAGGTGCAACCTATCCAAGCAGTTCCGCACCGTTATGCCGCACCCAAACTGCCTATCATCAAGGAGGCACTAGATAAGCTAATCCACTCGGGTCAGTTGGTGCGAGTGAATGAACCCACCCCTTGGATCTCCAACATGGTGGTTCGTGAGCGTCCTGCATCTGCTACCAAACCAGCTAAAGTGCGTATCTGCTTGGACCCGTCCCAGACAGTCAACAAGGTCATAATGCGACCTGTGTACCCCATACCTACTCTAGAGGAAAACATTCACCGATTCAACCAAGGGAAGGTTTTCTCAGTGTTTGACATTAAGGATGCCTTCCAAACTATTGAGCTAACCCCTGAGTCTTCTCCGTTGACGACCATGCACACCCCTTGGGGTCGCTACCGCTGGACTCGACTTCCATTCGGTGTCAGCTCAGCTCCTGAAGAATTTCAACGCCGCCTTCACGATGCCCTCTGTGGACTCGACGGTGTGGTAAACATTGCTGATGACATTCTTGTCGTCGGTAAGGGTGAATCCTTAGCAGATGCCACCAGGGACCATGACAATACCGTCATCAATCTACTGAATCGCCTGTCCCAGCATAACCTCAAACTCAACCCTGACAAGATTAAGTTCAAAACGTCCACTGCACCGTTCATGGGTCACATTCTCACCCCCGAGGGACTCAAGCCCAGCAACGAGATAGCTACTGCAATCCTTGATATGCCTCAACCTTCTGACAAGGCAGCAACACGTCGTTTCCTAGGAACAATTACCTATCTATCCAAGTTCTGCCCCAACCTCAGCGAAGTAGTTCGTCCTCTCCATGACCTCACACATATTAAGCAAGAGTTCCTGTGGTCTGAACAACACAGCAGAGCCTTTTCACAGGCTAAAGAATTAGTCTCTAAGGCACCTTGTCTCCGCTACTATGATGTCAATGCCCCCGTTATACTCCAGGTGGATGCATCTGAATATGGTCTGGGTGCTGCGCTCCTTCAGCCTGCTACAGACACCAACTCTGGCAGCATTCCGTGGCAACCAGTGGCCTACAGCTCCAGTTCCCTTTCTCCAACTGAACAGCGCTATGCTCAAATCGAGAAAGAAACCCTTGCCATTGTCCATGCTTTTCACAAATTCGATCAGCTCCTGTTTGGTAAGCCAGACATAACTGTCCACAGTGATCATCAACCTCTGGAGACTATCTTCAAACGTCCATTAGCCTCAGCCCCACGTCGCCTACAGAGCATGATGCTTGCACCGCAGCGTTACTCATTCCATGTCGAATATCGCAAAGGTTCCTCACTCCTCATTGCGGATACTCTTTCTCGGGCTCCTTTACCCACCACCTCACACAAGACAGTCCGCGAGGAGTTGGTCTACCGAGTCGAGTTTGAGTCCAGCACTCCTGACCTCTCTGGCTTCCAAGATGCCACCCTTCAGGACATCAGAACTGCAGCTACCACAGACCCTGAACAGGTTGCTCTCTGCTCTCTAATTAGCACAGGGTGGCCTAATGACAAAGCTGCTGTTCCAGAGCTTGCAACACCATACTGGTCTCTGCGTCACGAACTCACCTATCATGAGGGATTGCTTTTCAAACAGGATCGCATCATCATCCCCTCTTCTCTTCGCACAAGTCTCTTACACAAACTCCATGCAGCTCATCAGGGATCCGAGTTTACACTGCGCCATGCCTGCAGCTGTATGTTCTGGCCAGGCCTCCACACTCAGATCACAAACATGTGCCAGTCCTGTGTCATTTGTGCTCGACATGCGCAGCAACACCCTCGGGAGCCACTTCAACCTTACCCAGTGCCGACTCTACCATGGCAGCTCGTTTCCCAAGACCTGTTTGAATTGAATGGTCGCGCATACATGGTAACAGTTGATCATTACAGTGACTTCTATGAAATTGACCACCTCCCAACTATCCAGTCTTCAGCTGTCATCCAGGCCAGTAAGCAGCATTTTGGCCGACATGGGATTCCACACACCCTCATAACAGACAATGGTACTCAGTTCACCTCTGATCTATTTAGGACATTTTCCAGGAAGCACGGATTTAACCACGTCACAACATCTCCCTATTGGTCTCAGTCAAATGGACGAGCTGAAGCCGCCGTCAAATCAGCAAAGCACATTCTTCTTACTGCTGAGGATGTGGATTTAGCCCTTTTATCTGTCCGTAATACCGCACCAGCGGGACATACCTTTTCGCCTGCTCAGCGCTTGTTTGGCCGTGTGCTCCGTAGCGATCTTCCCCAGCCTGCATCTGGGTTGGAGCCCTTCACTCCTCCCCGTGACACAGTGGTGGCTGACCATGTCCAACGCAAGCTAAACCAAAAGAACGCGTATGACAAACATGCAAGTGCCTCACTGCCGGATATTCCTCCTGGAAGCTATGTATACGCAAAGCCACCACCCACCTCATCGGCCAAGGCCTGGATTCCAGGACAAGTGGTTGGCCCTGCTGGCCCTCGATCGTACCTTATTGACACAGGCGGCAGACGAATCAAAAGAAACCGCATTCAAGTCCAGCTTGCCCCCTCTCCACACCACTCGATGGACTCCTCGTCTGGCAGCCAGCCTGAACCAACTCTGCCTGACAAACTGCTGCCCAACTCATTGACAACCATGACACCGACATCTCAGCGTCCCCCAAGAACTGCAACTACTTTCTCAGCGACTCCACCATCAGTACCCGACAACCCTGTGTCATCTGCGGTGGATGAAACTTTGCTGACGGCATCACCCTCTCCACCCCGCTCAGTTACACGACCACCCACACTGCCTCAAGTATCTCCTATCAGCTCATCGCCTAGTTTGCCTAGACCCCAAACTGTAACTCGAAGCGGTAGAGTCATTCGACGCCCTGCTCGATATGCAGACTAATACTGTGATGTTAATTACAGTGAATTTCTTGTCTCAGGTGCAGAGTTCCCTTTGCTGTAGATCAGTGTGGACCATGCATATTCACTCTGGCAGTAGTGACAATACCCCAGGATGGGGTCATGGACATTATCATTGCATGTTCATTTTACTTGCTGTGTTCCAGTTTGTTTTTTTCTTATATTTGAGTTATATGGTTCTGTTTGAAGAAGAGGGCGTGTTACCCATCATGGTTAGTGTAAGGTGTTCTTCCCATGATTCTTTGTAAAAGTTGTTCTCTCTGTTGCGAGCCGCCATGTTGCCTCGCTTAATCAATTATAGTTGAACTCTCGACGGCTGTTGACTTATTACAGTCATACAGCTGACAATGACGTCACCAAAAAATAAATGATTTTGTTCTAAGAAACATACTTAGTCAAAACAAGGACACAAAAGTAAAAAATTATCTTCTTCTTACAAACGAAGGGGGAAACCTGAAAAAAGACTGAAAAAAGACAGAAAATAGTCAAAATACACTTCTGAGTAGACGGTTGCTATGGAAACGTCAATCATCATAGACACGTCATTGACACGGGAAAATTTTCCCTGATAAATTTTAGGAAAAGTCACGAGATTTGGTGATTATTCGTCTAGCCGTTTAAAAGTTATAATTCGTTAAAGTCAGCACGGGCACAGTGTGCCTCCCCCCCCCCCCCCCCAGGCAGAATAGGGTTTACCCTTGATACTCCTTAACCGTTTTCACCCAGAAGAAAACAGTCACATCACAAATTTGTTCCAGCTTGATTTAAACGCTTTTCCCGAGAACAAAGGGAACTTTGTCCCTCTATAAATTACAAATGGTTTTAACCCATATAAAGCCCCAATAATGATCAGTAGCTAACTTCTCCTTACAATGTCACTGCATAGGTAAACATACAGGTCATGAGAATGAAGGAAATGATCACGTGATAAAATGTCTCGATGTTTAAATACATTCCCCCAACTTGTACCAGGAAAAATATATGAAGGCTAGTAAGAAGAATTTACGGGCTTTACCGGGTTAAAAATGTAAAGCAAATTCTTAAGAGCCGCCGTCAGTAACTTTCGAGAATCCGCGGTCAGGAAGCGAAAATTCGAATTTTCTTTTTTTACGCCAAAGACCCTTTTAATGAACCTTTTAAAAAAATGATACGCAAAAGTTCCAGCGACGTCTCATTTTGACAAAAACGGGGAAAGTTCGAAGGCCGAAGTAAATTATGCAAATTAGCGTATTTTCAAATCGCCAGAACACGACAACAAAAGTTCGCCATGAATTCATCTTTTCACCATTTGTTAGCCATCTCTTGGACGTCTTTTTAAACAATATTTCATCTCCATGTTAAAAATTTTTGTTTGCTATCCACACGCTTAAAAACTATAACATTCGCTCTTCAATTGATTTACCAAATTTTACCTTATTTCGGAAGATCACAGCGCCGGGGGTATACGTATATACAGGCTAAAACAGGGTTTTATTTAACGGGCAATTATTGTTCCTTATCATACTGAAATGGTTAGTTTGGCCCGTTAAAAGCAAGCGCGCTAGAGGGAAAAACGTAGAGCCCGTTTTCACACATTTCGCCATTTTCTTTGTTGTTCTCATATTGCAAGCTGCACTTCATTTTGAAACAAAAAACAATGATATTGGTGAGTACTCCCACTTTCATTTGTTTAATTTAACACTTTTTAACTGTAGCAATAACCTGACTTTGCTTTTCAGTTAACCCAGACTATTTTCAAATAAGGAAAATGTCAAGTACTGAATAAACAAATCGCTTACACGTGTGGAGGAACATGAAGCCGGCGGGGCAAAACAATGCATATAAGATATCGGTTCAGTTGAACGTCTCCGACTCGCTAATTTCCCACTTCAGCGACTTCTAATGCATTTTCAGCTGATGTCTTAACTATTAGGCGTTGTAAGCCTTAAGCCGAGGAATTTTGAAATGAAAATCGGTGTATTTGCCCTTAGCGGGTTTCAATAAAACCGTCACTTGATAAAAAGAGTATAAGACTGTATTTGACTGCGAAAGCAGCCAAAACGAATTGTGCACGTAAATGTAAGATGTATTCGCAATCTTACACGTGGACGTGTGCAGAGTTAATTTAGCTTTCACATAGTCCCGATTGTAAACTTCCAGTCACTAGTCAGAGAAAATAATTTGGCGTCCTACCGTATTCTTTTAATACATTTGCACATAGTATCATTCGCCCCTAATTTGTCTTTGTGTAATTCTGTAGGCCCAATTCGACTGAAAAACCATAAAAAGCTGACTTACCTGTTTAAAGGTTGGATGTTTTGTGCTAAATTTGCTGAAGACATCGATTTCCTCGCGAACCAAAGATGGAACAAGACTGCGATTTTTGTATTTCTAGTCATTGTGCCAACAAGACGTCACGTTGCGTGACAAGTGAAACGTGATAATCTTACACTGCGTGGGAAAATGGCCAGGAACATACTATGTTATTATTATATGGCCGTGTCTCAAAAGGACTGGAAGCAACCAAATAGAAGAATTTGATTAGCTAAAATCGATATTGACCGCGGTCTAGCTCCGCGGTCTAGATTTTTCCATCTAGACCGTCATCTACACCGATGTTGTTCTAACATTTGCCCTCAAAAAGTTACAAACAAAAAAGTAAAAACAAATTGGCTTGTTCCTGTTAGTAATACTAAATGGAAGAACCAGTAGACAGCGAGGAAATTTAGCAAGTAAAGAGAATGAGCAAACGTTGGCAAATTTGAGTTCAGCCGAGGAAGCTACGCGCGAAGATGAAGTCGAAATTGAGAAGCTTTTACAAGCACAGAAATCCAGAAACACTCAGTACAAAACTAAGAGCGACTGAAACGCATGGACGAAATTTTGTGAGTTACTGAAAGAGTCTAGAGTAATTGTAAACATACCTGCCAAAGAGCTCGTCCTTCTTTTGTCCAAATTTTTCATCTCCGTTCGCAAAACAAGATGACACCGAGTACGAACCGTGTATACATTAAGCCAAACTCGATGACACAAACAAGAAGAAGGTTTCTAATCACTCCGTTAGGAGGACCAGTGTTGGACGACTCCTCGAAGCAGACGTTCAGCCAAAATTCGTTGCACAGCTTAGCGGTGATAAAAATTTGAAAACCCTCGACAGCTACATTCAGCATCTCTGAAGCGACAGCGATAGATGTCTCCTGTCTTGAATCGTGGGCCAGGTACATCCGCTCAGTCCGAAGAAAACCAAGTCAGTGCTTCCGCTACAACACATCAAAATGTCTTCACAGTCCAACAAATCCAGCCTCAGGCAAATTTGCCGGAGCGCATATTGACAAGTTCGAAGGCTGCACATTCAACAGCAACGTTTTTTGTGGTGATCAGTCGAAGATCGCAAGGCTAAATGAGAACTGATCGCTGATCGATCGGTTAAAATTCGTTGCACCTTTGGTCACTTTCCATAAATTGTTGTTTAACCACAAGCTTTTTCATTGAGCCCATATGAAAAAGAACGGTTATTTTGTCTTCGTTCATTGACGAAGTTTGTACAAAGCTGGACTTTTGTCCCGTTTGGACTGGAGACTAGTGACAGAAGTAAGCCAGCTAAATGCTTGAGCCCGCACAGGGAAAAAAATTAATGTTTATTTTTTGTCCTTTTGATTTCTTGTTTGGCCATATAATAAACATCTTATTAACCGAGCTAGGTCGGTCTGTATGGAAGAATCTTGACCTCGGTCGCTGGTACAGACCTCACTGCGTTCGGTCTGTACTGGCGACCTCGGTCAAGATTCTCCCATACAGACCTCCCGCTCGGTTAATAAGAACTAAATATTTGCGCGAAGAATGACCTTTTTCTCATTTTACCAGTCAGTGAATAAAAATTTCCACGGAAATGGTTTATACATAGGGAAAGTGTTTTTTTGTTTTTTGGCCAGAAAAGCCTTGAATATAAAAGAATAAAAAACAAAAACAAAGTAAGTGCGGAGTAGTCACGCCAGCTTGTCGTAGGAAAAAAATGTCCTTTTTCCAGTCAAATCCACTAATGAAAAAGGAAAACACATTCTACTGGGTTAATGAAGGAAGCAAAGAAACCGTATTGGAAACTTCAATTTTGCTTTTCTGAACACGTGCACAGCTCGAGCATCAACATATAAGTAAAACGCCGACTCGGGATCGGGGTGTCTTTTTTTCCACTTTTTTTACGATTTTATATTGGGAAATAGATTCCTTTTGGTCGAAAAAAGTGTCCTTCGGTTCACATGAACGGAAAATCCTTTTAACGAAATTATGAAGTAAATGGAAATGCGCATGTGACAAGCTGCTTTCCGTTGGCTCATTTTCCCGCGAAAACGATCACGTAGTCAATCATTCCCGCGTTTTCTAGCGTTTTCCTTTCATGAAGATTGCCGAATCGGAAGGACGCAGTTCTTTCACGCAAGCAATGTGGCTATAATCTAGCGCGTGATTGATCCCAAATATACAATTCAATCGCTAGAAAAAAAAACCACATCCTAGCTTTGGTCTAAGAAGGTGGAAATACTTCGCACCTTCTTGAAAGTAATGAGAAGTTAGCGTGTCGTGTTTACATTTTTGTAAGTTTCGTGGTGCGTATTAAACGGCTACTAGACTGTAAATGGTTTGAACCCAGGATTCATATCATAAGTCGATACATTATGATCGTCCGGGTGAGTGTAGTCCTGAGAAGACTGTTTGTGATGACAGTGATTGACGTTTCGACAACCTAAGCGAAAACGTCAGTCAATGTCATCACAAAACAGTCTTTCTCAGGACTACACTCACCTGGACGATCATAATTTACCGAGTTATAAAAGGCTACTATCATTGCAACTAGCAACGCTCATGAGGTGTTTGACTTCGCGTTCGAGCGATAACTACCGATTTTTTACCTTTCATTCCCTACAAAGTTTAGTGCACTTTTTTCCTCAATACGACTTTTCGTTAGCAGTGTTTCAGCTGTGTTTGCAGTCATCGCCGCAGACGAACACCGCGTTTGGGTAGGCACTTCATGGAGTAGAACTTTCTTGGTCTGCACTCGATAAAATCCTTGTAATGATGCAGAACAAACTTTACGTCTTTAGTACATTTTTCTTTTGATGAAGAAAAAAATGCAATGCTGAAATCGGGATTTCAACCCTGTACTATTGCATGCAAAAACTGGAACCCAAACGTTAAACCTCTCTCCATTAAGGGTCCCCTGATCTATCCGATATCCCTCCCAGTGCTAGCCTGGGAAATAGGAGACATTTGCGCGCCTGCCCTCAAGACCGTAGGTGCAGGGTCGAACTTTAAAATTACACCTGCAACAGAAGCGACTTCAGCTTATTTTAATATTTTACTTTTCCCTTCACAAATCAAGTTTTCAAGCACACGGACCCAAATAACAATCAAACTATGCGATTTCCTTCTTAATCAAAATTGCATCCATCCGCCATGTTCGTGAAGGAAAACGCGGAAAAGACTTCATGATTGACCACATGACCTGACTTTTACGGGGAAATGAGCCAACCGAAGGAAGTTCAGGTCACATGCACAGTTCCATGTTTTCACAATTTGTTGAAAAGGATTTTCGTTCATTTAAACCGACAGAGACTTTTTTCGACCAAAACGGAATCTATTTCCAAATTAATCGCAAAAAAAATGGAAAAAAAACACACACACACACCCGGACCCCGAGAGGGCGTTTTACTGAAACCCAATCACCAACCCACAACGTGGGATGTTTGTTAATGGCAACTTGTAGCCTTTCGTCCTTATTGAACTGCACCTCGCCAGGTGGATCAAGCTCCAAAAGTCCACAAGATTTATGTGCAAATCTTGCCGATTTCTGGAGCTAGCTCCACATTGCGAAGTGCTGTTCAATAAGGACGAAAAGCTGCAAGATGCCGTATTAATAAACATGTTGATGCTTGACAAGTATTGAAAAATGCAGCATTGAGTTTTGCCCGACGATTCCAATCAATGAAAATCAATCATTGATTTCGATCAATATAATCAATATAAATCAATAATAATCAATTGATTGATATTGATTAATTTGCATAATCAATAAAAATCGAAAATCACTCACCGACTCGTCTTAATTTTATTGATTTTTATTGATTTCTATTGATAATCAATAGCTGATTGTGCAACAGTAAAAACCCGGCTGCAAAGGCATTTGCTAGATTTAAAGCGTTTGCAAACACAACAACGGCGCCTGCATGTCTGTAAAGATTTCTATATCCTACGTAGTCAAAGGGTATCACCTCTATCCATTTAAAGTAAAGGAAGGGGAAGTGTTTTTGGTCTCGCCTGCTGGTTAGAACACGGACATATTAGTGTGCGCATGCGGTGTGTATGCCGGATTTCTCATGCAGGTTTTTTTTATTGATTCATCTATTTAGAATTCGAGAAATACAAACAATATTAAATTAAAGCCAAGCTCGAGTAACACTATTTTTAATGTTATATTTACAAACATTCAGATTTAATGACAGGAAACGCATGTTTGAAGTAGTTGTCAATACAGTTGGCAATACAGCAAAGATAATAAAAAAGTTTCTGTTAATTATTACTGTTGTTTCTGTACTTTACTTGTTATCGAATATTAGAACATTTTTACTTAATTGGGGTCTTTTTTCCAAACCGTGAGATGTATTAAAAACAAAAAACAAAAAACTAGATTAAAATTTCCAATAGAAATCAATGACAATCAATGAAAATCAATGAAAATCGAATATCACTCAACATTGCGGCTTTGATTTTTATTGATTTTCAATATCAATCAATTGATTACTATTGATTTTAATTGATTACTATTGATTATATTGATCATTGATTCTCATTGATTGGAATCGTCGGGAGTTTTGAAACTGGTACGGTTTGTTTGCTTTCTTCATTAACCGAGCAGATTACTTTGTTTTAATTCTTTTTTATGCAAGTGTTCTGGCCAAAAAAAAAACTTTCCCTGTGGAAATTTTTATGCACTGACTGGTAAAATGAGAAAAAGGTCATTCTTCGCGCAAATATAGACATAGTATGTTCCTGGCCATTTTCCCATGCAGCGCAAGATTATCACGTTTCACTTGTCACGCAACGTGACGTCTTGTTGGCACAATGAAATACAAAAATCGCAGTCTTGTTCCATCTTTGGTTCGCGAGGAAACCGATGTCTTCAGCAAATTTAGCACAAAACATCCAACCTTTAAACAGGTAAGTCAGCTTTTTGTGATTTTTCAGTCGAATTGGGCCTACAGAATTATACAAAGACAAATTAGGGGCGAATGATACTATGTGCAAATGTATTAAAAGAATACGGTAGGACGCCAAATTATTTTCTCTGACAAGTGACTGGAAGTTTATAATCGGGACTATGTGAAAGCTAAATTAACTCTGCACACGTCCACGTGTAAGGTTGCGAATACATCTTACATTTACGTGCACAATTCGTTTTGGCTGCTTTCGCAGTCAAATACAGTCTTATACTCTTTTTATCAACTGACGGTTTTATTGAAACCCGCTAAGGGCAAATACACTGATTTTCATTTCAAAATTCCTCGGCTTAAAGCTTACAACGCCTAATAGTTAAGACATCAGCTGAAAATGCATTAGAAGTCGCTGAAGTGGGAAATTAGCGAGTCGGAGACGTTCAACTGAACCGATATCTTATATGCATTGTTTTGCCCCGCCGGCTTCATGTTCCTCCACACGTGTAAGCGATTTGTTTATTCAGTACTTGACATTTTCCTTATTTGAAAATAGTCTGGGTTAACTGAAAAGCAAAGTCAGGTTATTGCTACAGTTAAAAAGTGTTAAATTAAACAAATGAAAGTGGGAGTACTCACCAATATCATTGTTTTTTGTTTCAAAATGAAGTGCAGCTTGCAATATGAGAACAACAAAGAAAATGGCGAAATGTGTGAAAACGGGCTCTACGTTTTTCCCTCTAGCGCGCTTGCTTTTAACGGGCCAAACTAACCATTTCAGTATGATAAAGAACAATAATTGCCCGTTAAATAAAACCCTGTTTTAGCCTGTATATACGTATACCCCCGGCGCTGTGATCTTCCGAAATAAGGTAAAATTTGGTAAATCAATTGAAGAGCGAATGTTATAGTTTTTAAGCGTGTGGATAGCAAACAAAAATTTTTAACATGGAGATGAAATATTGTTTAAAAAGACGTCCAAGAGATGGCTAACAAATGGTGAAAAGATGAATTCATGGCGAGCTTTTGTTGTCATGTTCTGGCGATTTGAAAATACGCTAATTTGCATAATTTACTTCGGCCTTCGATGACGGTTTGGCTGCTTTTCGAACTTTCCACGTTTTTGTCAAAATGAGACGTCGCTAGAACTTTTGCGTATCATTTTTTAAAAAGGTTAATTAAAAGGTCTTTTTGGCGTAAAAAAAGAAAATTCGAATTTTCGCTTCCTGACCGCAGATTCTCGGAAGTTACTGACGGCGACTCTTAACTAATATGGAACAAAGTATGTTCTTTCGTATCTTCATTGAAGGTTTTTTCTCAATTAATTCCGGGTTTGTGGTCGCTTATTCTTTTCCAAGTGTTTTGTCTTATAACTTGACCATTGGAAGATTAACACCAATGACAAGATGCTATTGGATTTGAAGATAATGTCCATTGACGAGATCAAAAAATTGCAGGAGACAAAACAACAGAGTATGAAGGATAAACTCTCTCAGAGTACAACGGTGGAAGTCCAGGTATGTCTTCATAACGCAGGAAAATATGCATCAAGTTCGTGCGTACATTGAAGTTTACCTTAATGACCTTACTGACAGTTTAAGATTTTCTGCCCAAGATGATGTAGCCGTTTTCACTCAATACCACTACCAACTTGATACGTGTTTGTGTAACACGTATATGCCCAGAGAACTTTTGAGTTAAAAAGCACTCGCGGTAAAGGAAAGGGACTTAAACATGCATTTGTCTTAAAAACATATTTGAATTCTCTTTCACAGGATAACGTTAGCCATCTCGCTGAAGTGATGGAAAATTTAACAACTTTTGAACAAGATGATATTTCCAAAAATATTGTCTACCTTGAAAGCTGTCTAAAAATGGCAAAGGAAAGTGGCGACAGGTCTCAAGAAGGAAGTTTGTACAGTGAGATTGGCAGCGCGTATTTTTGTCTCGGAGGCTTCGAAAAAGCCATAGACTACCATGAAGAGAGTCTAAATATTTTTAAGGAAGTTGGAGACAAATCTAAAGAAAGACACCAGTATGGTTGTCTTGGAAGCTCTTACCACGAACTCGGAGATTTTAAAAAAGCAATTCACCACTATGAATGCTGTTTAAAAATTGCCAAGGAAATGAAAGACGAACCTGAAGAGGGACGCGCACATGGTACTCTTGGCAACGCTTATGACAGTCTCGGAGATCTCGAAAAAGCAATAGCCTGCTATGAGCACGCTCTAAAAGTTGCCAAAAGCTTTAAAGACAGGCACCGAGAAGGACGTGCTTATAGCGGGCTTGGCATCACTTATACAAGACGCGGAGATTTGAAAAAAGCAATTGACTGTCATGAACACGGTTTAAGAATTGCCAAAGAAACTGAAGACAGGCGCGTGGAAGCAATTTCTTATAATTGTCTTGGCAAAGCTTATGAAAGTCTCGGAGATTTCGAAAAAGCGATTTACTACTATGACCTCTGTTTAGAGAATGCCACAGAAATCGGAGGCAGAGCTAAAGAAGGTGCCATTTGCTTTAATCTTGGTAATTCTTATTACAATCGTGGAGACTTCCAAAAAGCCATAGACTACTATACACTCTCTTTACAAATTGTGACAGAATTAGGAGACAAGTCCGAAGAAGGTCCCCTCAATCGCAACCTTGGCACCGCTTACTATAGTCTTGGTGATCTTGAAAAAGCCATACACTACTATGAACTGTGTGTAAAAATTGCCACAGAAATGGGAGATAGGTCTGAAAAAGGAAGCGTGTGCTTGGATCTTGGGAACACTTATTACGAACTAAGAGATTTCAAAAAAGCTATAGACTGCTATGAACTCTGTTTAAAAGTACTCACAAAAGTGGAAGACCGAGCACCAGCATGTACTGTATACGAGAACCTTGGTAACGCTTACTACAATCTTGAAAATTTTAACAAAGCCGTATACTACTACACACTCTGTTTACAAATTGCCACAGAGTTAGGATACAGGTCCCCAGAAGGTCGCGCGAATCGTCACCTAGGCAACGCTTATTATGGTCTTGGTGACTTTAAAAATGCCATACACTACTACGAACTTTGTATAAAAATTACCGCAGAAATGGGAGACAGGCCTGAAGAGAGTGGCGTTTATGGCAAACTTGGCAACGCTTATTACAAGCTTGGAGATTTCAAAAAGGCTGTAGAATGCTCTGAACTCCGTATTAAAGTTGCCGAAGCCGTAGGAGACAGATCAGAAAAGTGTATTGCGTATGGTAATCTTGGTAATGCGTATTTAAGTCTTCAAGATCTTCAAAAAGCCATCCACTACCATGAACTTCGTTTAAAACTCGCCATAAAAATAGGAGACAGGTTTGAAGAAGGTCGCGCCTATGGCAACCTTGGCAACGCTTATCACAGTCTTCAAAATTTCAAAAAAGCCGTAAACTACTACGAACACGGTCTTAAGGTTCTGACAAAAGTGGGAGACAGGAAAACAGAAGGTCGCTTACGTGGAAATCTCGGCAGCGCTTTTGCTAGCCTTGGGGATTACAAAAAAGCCATAGACTACCTGAAACTTTCTCTGCAAATCGCCACAGAACTAAAAGATAGGGAGGGGGAAGGTTTCTCGTATGGTGGCCTTGGAGACGCTTATTGGGGTAATGGAAATTTCAAGAAAAGAATAAATTACCATACACACCAGCTACGCATTGCGAAAGAAGTTGGAAATAGATCTGTGGAAGGAAGCGCACTGAGCAACCTTGGTCGAGCGAATGCCAGTCTCGGTAATTTCAAATCAGCAAAGGAATGCTATGAACTCAGTCTAGATGTTGCCAAGGAACTCGGAAAGAGAGATGGCGAAGGAATCGCCCTTGCAGGTCTTGGTTGGGCACATGACAATCTCGGTAATTTTGAAACAGCTATAGAATATTTTGAACTGTATCTAAAAATTGCAAAAGAAGTTGGCGCAAGGCGTCAAGAAGGTAGTGCTTATTGCCATCTTGGAACTACTTACCGTAACCTTGGCAATTTCGAAAAAGCTCTAGACTACCACGGACGCCAACTAAACATTTCAAAAGAACTGGGAGACAGGCATGATGAAGGAGTAGCATATGGTAATCTTGGCTCTGTTTATCAAAAAGTCGGACGTTTCAAAGAAGCAATTGAGAACCATGAACGCCATCTAGAAATTGCCAAAGAATTGGAAGATAGGGATGGAGAAGGAAGAGTGTATGGTAATCTCGGCAACGATTACAGATGTCTAGGTAATTTTCAAAAAGCTAAATACTACTATGAGCTGGATCTAAAAATTGCTAAAGAAACGGGAGCAAGAGCCCTACAAGGAGGAGCATATGGTAATCTTGGCATTGTTTACCGTCGTCTCCGAGATTTCAAAAAAGCAATAGAAAATCATACGCGGCATCTCAAAATTGCCAAAGAAGTGGGAGACAGAGCTGGCGAAGGACGTGCTTATGGCAACCTTGGTCTTGCGTACCAGGATCTTGGAGATTTCGAAAAAGCCCTCGAGCATCATGAGCATTGTCTAAAAATTGCCCAAGAAGTAGGCAATAAAGCTGGCGAAGGAAACGCGTATGCCAATATCGGCGACACTTACAATGCACTTGGTAATTTGAATCAATCCGTAGGCTACCATGAACGTCATTTAAAAATTGCCAAAGAGGTAGGAGACGAACTGGGGATAGGACTCGCTTATTATGAACTTGGACACGACTTTGAATCCACGGGCTCGTTTTATGAATCTTTTAAATATTATGAATCCAGTGTAAAAGCACTTAATGACGTGAGAATGCGACTGGAAGCAAACGACGGGTGGAAAATAGATCTACGCAACCTTTATCAACAAGTTTATGTCGGATTGGTCAGAGTTTTGATAAACCAAAAGAAGATTGCCGAGGCTTTATCTGCTGCTGAGCAAGGACGCGCGCAAGCTTTGAAAGACCTTTTGAGATCAAACTATGGCTTTCAAACAAGTACACAGAAAGAAACTGATGGTGACATTCTAAGCTTCATTCCACCAAATGCAGTTTTCACAGCAGTTGATCCTTACAAGGGCTTTATTTTTTCTTGGGTTTATCAAAGAGAGCAAGTTCACTTCAGCAGCATAAAAAGCAGTAACTACAACTCACAGTCGTTAGTGGAAATTGCTCGCAAGAAAATTGGTGTAGGAAGTATGCAGTGCGAGGATCGTTCATTGGATAAATTGAGAGATGAAGAGGAACCGAGTGAGAGAGGAGATCAGTCCCAGCCTGATTCATTAAATCTTCAGGAGAACTCTTTAAGAACATTGTATGACTTAACTGTAGGTCCGTTAATAGGGTTTATTCACGGTGATGAGCTCATCATTGTACCTGATGGCCCATTCTGGTTGGCTCCGTACGCTGCATTCATCGACTCAAATTCAAAATACCTCTCCGAGTCTTTTAGAATCCGAGTAATTCCTTCCCTGACCAGCTTGCAATTCATCACCGATTGTCCAGAGGGTCACCATAGTAAGTCTGGAGCGCTGCTTGTTGGTGATCCATGGGTGCAAGACGTGGTAACTAATAACGGGAAGAAGTTAGAGCAGCTGCTATATGCCATAGAGGAAGTAAAAATGATTGGGCGAATAATCGACAGTGCACCCCTCACTGGAACGGAGGCAACAAAGAATGAAGTGTTAAATCGAATGTCTGCAGTCGCTTTAGTACACATTGCAGCACATGGTCGTATGGAAACTGGAGAAATTTACTTGGCACCAAACCCTATGCAATCATCCGATGTGCCTAAAGAGGAAGTCTATCTTTTGACGATGGATGATGTGTTGGCAGTTAGGCTGAAAGCAAAACTTGTCGTGCTAAGTTGTTGTCACAGTGGTCGGGGGGAGATAAAATCTGAAGGTGTTGTTGGTATTGCACGTGCTTTCTTGGGTGCCGGTGCTCGTTCCGTTCTGGTGTCACTTTGGGCGATTGATGACGAGGCCACTGTGGAGTTCATGAAAAGCTTCTACCAAAATTTGGTGGAAGGAAGAACCGCCAGTGAAGCTTTAAACCGAGCCATGAATGCTATGAGAAAACCTGGCAAGTTCAGTGAAGTGAAATACTGGGCCCCCTTTGTACTCGTCGGAGATGACGTCACACTGGAGTTCGGTAAAAGCGACTGCTAGATGTCTCAAGTTGTAGGTAGGCCTATGATGAGCATTAAGATAAAAAAATAATGCATTTTTAAGAACAGTGACCCCGGTAACAGAACTTAATTAAACAAGATTGCGCTGAACTCTTTATGTTCCCTATTTAATTTAAAGCTGATTTACAAAAGCGTAACTGACTTGAAATGGAACGTTAAGTCAAAGTAGTACGGTTATTTTCGCAGAATAATGGTCTTCAGTCCTATCAAGGAACAAATGAAGCTGCGCGTGTATGGCTCGTGACACTGTCATTGTTGTTGTTGTTAAAAAAACATTTCTTTTTAATAAAAATTGTGAACTGATTGTTCCTTTTTCTTTGCAAAAGATCCACGCGTGTAACAAAAGTAATAGCGCAGTTTCCCTACAACTTTGACTGAGCAAAGGACGACGTTACTGTTCCTTTTTACTAAACACGACAATGTGTCATTACGATTTACGAGAGCTCAGATTAATCAAATTACTACAACGTGTCATTACATTTGCGATAGGAACCTTATTACAAATTACGATAACGTTTTTTACAATTTACTTACCTTGTCACAGATCACGATAATAATTACTAGAAATTACACTCTCTCCAAGACAGGAGAGTATTGATTACTCGAAGACGTCATTTATTTACTAATTGGTATGGCAGTTTAGTGTATCAACAACGACATTGCCGAAAAATTGTACTAAACCATTCCCATACCTGTTCTTTATCTTACAGTCGCCTCCTGCAAAGACAAGCTGGATAGAGTTGCTGATCTTGACGCACCCAAATGGAAAGAAGGGACTGGACACTTGGGATGAGGGGTGAGCATCCGCGTGCTCAGTTTTCTTGCCGTACACGCAGCGAGAGAGCACCTCCAAGATGATTTAGTTCACTTTATTGGACTTTCCTCTCTAGCAAAAAATACACAGTTCATTGGTTGCCTAGTACCTAGATTCTCGATCTTGCCTCGTTGTCTGTTTAAGGGCTGTTGCGGAATCGGGCGAGTGTAATTCGTTGACGCCACCTAACAGTGATTTTAGGACGCCTTGAAAGACCTGGAACTGGCCGCTTATCCAAAACTGTAAAAAAGTGGGAGATTTTTCGTTGTACAAAACGGTTTAGAAGTAAAAAAAACTGCCTTTACGGTAGAACTTTATATTATAATTATCTAATGTAGAACGCCATTAATGCCCCGGATGCTCATTAAAGTTTCGTACGGGGAGGCTCAGCCGTTCAAACCCTCCTCCTTTAATATCATAATCTTTATTTAAAAACGTACCCCTTCAACATACGTGAAACAAAAATCGCACCTCTTCTATACCTCATAAATCAACCAAGAACAGTTGCAGATCCTCGTTGATTTTAGGTCACTTGAAGGCTTCAGAATTTCATTTGTTTTTCTGTTGTGAATTCTGCCAAAATTTTGCTAACATTTTTAGTGCTTAGACTTAGCTGCTCTCTTTTAGTGTACGATGTATTTCGGCCACCTTTTAACTAACTAAAACAGTTATTTCCCCATATTTCTATATACTGCAAGCGCAGGTAACTGAGGTACTCCTTTCGGGAGGATTCTCGAATAGCCCACTAAAGGGGGATGCCCCCAGACATTAATGCCTTAACAACCAAGGAAGAAAACATTTTTTGCGAGACGCGCGTTGTGAACTAGTTTTGCATAGTTCCTGCTGCGGGAAACATTTTTCAATTGGTTTACTCAGTTTGCCAGTGTGCGTAAATGCGAACAAAGTTTCATAATTTTATCTATGTCTTGGCCCAGCAGATTAGTGTTTTCAAAGTTCAAAAGTCACTTTCCCTAAAATTAGAGGTTGTTGGAATCGTTGTTAAATTTTAATTGCTCAGAGTTCCAAACTAAAACCTTTCTCGTAGTAGTTTACCTAAGCTGTGCAAATTTTTTTTAGAAAATTTGTTTTCAATGTGTAATAAGTTTCACCTTTATCTTTTGTAGCAAGAGACAAAAGGGTGATATTGTTGTACTGTCAATCAAACAAATGATATATCAACTCGATAAACACTGATCAATGTTCCAGTGAAGCTTTGGTACAAAAATGAACGTATATTCTGTACATTGCTTTGCTAGTCTGTGGTTTATTTAAAGGGTTTAAAAGAATGTATGATTTTCTTTTTTTTTAATTTGCTTTGTAGTGTAATAGATAAGCTTTTAGCATTACTAGATGTTTTTGTGTTCCAAGACCTGTACGACGATAGATGTTGCACCCCTCGGTCACATTGAAAATGATTACTAAACATGACCTGTTTCAATCAAACGTCTTTGTTTTCAATGTTATAGATGTTTGTTTGTATCTAAATGTATTACGTTTACTGTTAAGTGACACTAGCGAGACTGCGGTGCAAGGGGAGGGAGCGCCAGAGAGGGCAGAGGGGTTAGGGGATGGTAGGCCTTCAAACAAAATAAGGAATTTTTCTTTCCCAAACGTTTTCATAGCTATCAAAATCACTCTCAGCAGCACCTCTATTTGAGAACGAGAAGGGCATCGAGAACCATAGAGAAGTGAACGCGCGCAAGGAGAGCACATCCTCGAGGCAGGGCAGGAAATAGGCCATTTCCAAGTTGTCTTGTGCCTCTCTTTCAAAGCGAGGCCTGGCGCACAACCTCTCTTATGAAACATGTGAATGAAACTTATTTTCATATGAAAGGCTGTGCACCAAACCTCGCTGTGAAAAAGAGGTACACGATTACTCGGAAAAGGCCTATTGTTGAAAGGCTTTGCTACGGGGCAGCAATTTAGTCTCGATAGACTTTGGCTTGGTGACCTTGGCCCTGTACGGCTTTTTTCAGGCCTTCTCGGTCGCTTTATTTTTAACAGACAGCCCACGAGACCAGAAACAGTACAACTATGGTAAAATTATTTAAATTGTATTGGGTACATGGATTTCGTTTACGCACAAATTGTACACATTTGCGCATATAGATCTGTAGGGACGCACAAACGAAAGAGCTGTTAATCGCGTCGAATTACTCGTCCTGCGAAGTTATGATTTATGAATGAAAATCCCTTAAATTTTCAGTCGCTCGTAGATTAATTCAGCCAGACCAAATCCCAACGCAGTTGTAGGTATGAGCCGAAGTTGGAGAAGCTTATTTGAGTATTCTACTAACGTAAAAAGTGAGGCTGAGTGTGTCGGACAATAACTGATCGTAGGCTTTTCCAAAGGTAAAAAAGACCAGTGTAAACGGGCGGAAAGGCGAACTGAAGATGCCAAATTTACAGCACCTGTTTCCACAGGTCACGAATACAGGCTATTGTGCCAGTACGGATATTTAAACAAGCTGTCTTCCCTAGCCTTAAACTGGGGTAAAACGTCATCTAAAATACCAGGAGATACTCTCCAGATTGTTTACATATTGTCAACACAGTAACTTGCACTTGTGACTTGTGTATTGTGCGACCTGCAAAAAAAGCCTTGTAGCAGACTCTAAAATGATTCCAAGTTCCCTTAAAAAAAATTGAAAATAGAATGTCCCGGATAAACCTGACTGTAAGACTGAGCATTGTGGCCCTGACCAGCAACCTCGATCCCAGCTTTTCCCTATTAAAATGTGAGGAAAAAGCCCTGAGACCGAAATTGGCTGCCTAATCGGCCTTACCTAGTAAGGTAGCTGCGAACCCATGAGGGAAAAGAACCAGGGATACCGACGTTTTCCAATACAGACAGCAGCAGGTTGTGCGGCACCTTTCTATAAGTCTAGAAAGATGGCGTCAATTTTCTTACCGCTCGCGTCAATCTAGTGGGCAAGCACTCCTTGCCCATATTTTCAGTTGTATGGATGGAATGATACAAGGAATTCTTGCGCTCTTGCAATCTAAGTTTAAAAGAGACCGCCTTCCTTTCAAGGTTGAACAACGTTTAGTTTTCATTATTCATTCATTTTTGTCTTAATTTCTGGTTCAAAAACAAACAAACGACCAAAAAACACACGCAAATCAATCATAAAGCAGGAATCTTAAAGTATGACGTTGCCCAAACTGACAACAATTTAAGTTAATTACGAAACGGCTTGCTGCCAAATGCATAATGATCGCAACCTAAAAACACAGAAAGTTTGCTTTTGTAGGAAAGACCATTACGCCAAAAATTGCTAAAGTTTTTATAATATCCATATCAAAACCCCCCTCCGGGACCAAACCACCTTTCTTTAGCTGTATTTGTTTGAAATCATTAAATGCTGTCACATTTTTATCACTTTTTAACTCGTGAATTTGCGCTTGCGCGATGAACGGCGTATAGAACAACAACAATTTAGGGACTGTACAATAATTACCTGGAGGGGGGGTTGGGAAACCAGAGGGGGGCATAGGGGAAAATCACAACGAGAGAGAGGGGGGGTTGGATGTAAAATTTAATACTTGCAGGGGGGGGCATTACTTTTTTCACTCTTCTTCACAAACTGGAAAAGTGGTAGAAGAGCTATTAGAGGTCAAACATTCATACTTGCTAAAACTGGAATTAAACTGGGAAAATATCAACTCCAGGTGCTTTGATCTCAGAACTGCCTGATTATTTAATATTTTCCTATCTGTCATGCAGTAGGAAAGGAATGCCTCTGCTATATATTAAAACAGATCTACTTTATTGGCACCAGGAATGCTGTTAAAGTTAGTTTGGATTTTGATTATGTTTGAGGGAAAATACCACCAGCCGAAACGCTAAAAATGGCATTTCCGAGCGTCTAGATTTCGAAATTTTCTGGGGGAGCATGTCCCCAGACCTCCCTAAAAGGTCGCAACTACGGCGCTTTCGCAATTGCCTCGGTTATCAGAAAAGTCTGGCTACGGTCCTGACACTATGATGTTATTCAATGAAAAAGAAAGATGCCAATGAAGCATAGCCTACATTGTATTATAATTAAAGAGAATGGAAAACCCAACTGTTAACTTTAATAGCAATAAATTGATCTATGTAAATATAAACAGCTTGAATACTTGGCAAAGTAAGCTTATAAACCTCTCCCGAGTGTCCAGATAAAGAAATTGTTCAACGAGGGAAAATTGTCCTCCTCTGAAGAAAGGTCTTTGCAAGAGTTCTGTTCCCAGTACAACGTGGACCAGACTGCGTGTAAAAGTTATGTAGAGCACCTTGAGTTCTTGGATGCAAAGGCGAAACAAAAAGAGTAAGAGAAAGGAACGCTCTTCCATCTAATATTTCTTGGAAAAATGAAAAAAAAATGTATTTGAAACAACTTGGTCTCAAGATAAGCGGAAGTAAGGCTGATTTAACTAAACATGCTGCCAGAGATGTTCTGGAAGCTGAAGAATTTAATAACTCATGTGAAGACGACACAACTTCAGAATCAGAGTCAAGTGATTCCGATGGAGAGAACTCATACGTTGAAGAGTCATTTGAAGTATGTTTCGTGCCTGAGGAAGACATCCTACACGTAAATTAGGTGTGAGGGAACCAATGCGGGGAGGAAGCAGGAGTAGTTATAGAGTTGGCGGTTCTAGAGCACTTTCTTCGAAAGTTCGCTAAAACCGAACCAACTCTAGAACTACTCAGATTTGATGGAAACCATTTTACGGTGAGGAGCCGAGCAGGGCTCGGTTAGTCATCACGAAGTGATGAGCGAGGCTCCTTTGCGATTTCTTTCTGGGTAGAGACTCGTAGAGTCTCGTAGGGCAGGAAGAAATAATATTAAATTATCATTTTTGGATTACTATATGCTAGATCCATATTTTTATTTCATTAGGAGATGAAATCTCATGATGAAATGAAAATATATTATGGGAAACTATATGTTTTTTTTTTAGATGGCGCCATTTTTTATGCATTGGGGAACAAAAGCGAAGCTTTTGTGAGGCAGTGAATTGATCACAAAAGCGGAGCTTTTGCGATCAAGAGGGGAAGTTTCTTTTTGCGATGCTGGTTCCATTTTTTGGATTACTATATGTTTTTTTTTAGATGGCGCCATTTTTTATGCATTGGGGAACAAAAGCGGAGCTTTTGTGAGGCAGTGAATTGATCGCTTTGCGATCAAGAGGGGAAGTTTCTTTTTGCGATGCTGGTTCCATTTTTTGGATTACTATATGTATTTTATTACATGGACTCAATTGATTGGATTTGGATACTATATGTTGTATCTCATGATGCATCCAACGCATTATTCAATCACGTGATTCCACACCACAGGAAGTCTTTCTCGGAAAAGCAGGAAGTTTTTCTAAGAAACAAGTCTTGGCATGTCTGGTGAAAACAGGAAATAACTCAGCCATTTTCCAAGGTCATGATATCGTATGATCTCTATTGACCAATTAAAAACGTACCCATAAATTACTTTTTCTGATAAAAATATCAGAAATTGCTCCAGTTTGATAAAAATTTCAGAAGTTGTTTACGGTTGACCAAACATACCTCAACGATGCCTATAAGTATTGATGAAGCGACGAAAAGATTTGAGTCATACTCTCAAAACATTCAAGATTCGATTCTAGTTATTGAATCATTCATGGGGAGTGAGGAATCAATGTCTTTCAATTTACCACAAGCAATTACTAATTTAGATAGCATTAACATCAACACTGAGGAAAGGAATGTTGCAGCGCAAATTAAGGTATTGGAAGAGTACCAAAGGATGCTATCAACAGAAAGAAAGAGAAGATCTATCAAACAAGTTATTGACGACAAAATGAAGTCAGCAGATTTCAAAAGTGATTTGAAAAAGGCAAGACGATCTGGGCGTATGGGACAATTTAAACCGAATGCAATGGCTGCAGCTGGACAAGCGCCAATGAAACAACCTACTACAAGCCAAATGCCAGTGCCACAACCTACTACAAGCCAAATGTCTCGACCATATTTACAGCAAAAACCTACTGTTGAAGAAATTGAACCAAATGCTGAAGATGAATTTATGTTAGAGTATTAATTTGGACTTATTTTATTTTGTAATGGCCATATGCTAAACTTTGTTTTCCCTTATTCAATATATATCTTTTATCATCGAAGCAGCTGAGTGATATTTTGTTCATTTCGTAACTACTTAGTTGATGTTTGCTGCTTCGAATAGTTTTCATAGTATGTTGCATTTGCTTATTTTTAAATAAAACCTTTTTGTAGTCAGTATGTTTGATGTTGTTCTTTATTATATTTTTCTTGATTCCTTTGGCTGTTTTTTCACCTTTCTGGTTGTCTTTTATGTAACTGTACATTTTTGATCGCAAACCGACGAATTCTTTTATTGGAATACCGCAAGCTTCATCTTTAAATTTACCTATTACCTTTTTGTTTGTGTTATCGAAATATTGTGAGCTTTCAGGGTAGTCGCTGTTGTCAAATCGATCTTTGTCATTCCAAAAGTCTCTGTAGACGTCTTCAGCTTCGATTTCATATGTTAATGAGTCTGTGTCTGTGAATAATAATTTGGCTTTGTTTCCATACTTTTCTTTTATGTAGTTATAATGGAAATTATACATCAATGTTTTGCTCAGATCAAGGATACACATTCCAACATATGCCGGCCTGTTTAAAGTGAGCGTTTCCTTTATTTTATGCACTGCTACCAAATTTTCGTTGAAGATCTTACTGCTTACATAAGTTGGTTTACTTACCATTTTTAATAGTTTCTTCTCATCTGTGATAAGTCGGACATCAACACGCTTTCTTATGTTTTCCATTGTTTTACCAAATACTGAGTTATTCATAAGTTTGAAGAAATCTTTTTCGAATGAATTTTTTGCTTGAGTACGTTTTTGAGTATTAAAGTTGATGTATTGTTTGAGCCAAGGCGACTGATTGAATTCTAAAACTCGATGGACTTTGTTTATTTTCAATCCAAGATCAAGGTACAGTTGCAGGTTTCTGTAATGCAGAACATATTTTTCTTTATTGCTTAATGTTGGGATTAGTTTGCTTACTAGTCCTGTCGATATATTGTATTTTGCAGCTATTCTTTTACAATACTTAGACAGCATGTTATTGTTTACACAAACTCTCTCGGCGGCTAATGGGTAGTCATTATGAAGATCATGCACCTCTTTCGGGTATTCTAAATCGACTTCTATTAACAATCCTTTATTACTGTCTTCATTATACTGAGCTAAATTGATTTTATTAATCTGCTTTTCTGTCAACCATTTGAAACCACCAGTAGGGAGATATTGGCTCATTGCCCAACCGTATAAATTATTAGCATCAAGATACATAATGTATTTTGACGGCATATTCTCATCATATTTACTCATGTACTTATTATTCGCTTTTCCATATCGATTGGCAATATAACTGATCCCGCCACGCATACCTTTTTCAATAAATTGAAACATATCTATGTCTGTCATTAGTTCCAATTTGATATTGGTCATCTTCAACATGGCGTCCCATGACAAACCAGGTGATGTGAAATAGTGGCATGGGTCTAATTTGTAATACTGAAGACATGTTTTGCGAAAGTTTTCAAACACGTCGGCTAATAAAAGGATATCAGACTGGAGATATAAATTATGGTATTCACCCATTGTTTGTAATTGAAATGTATTCCAAACTTTCTTAGCATGACAATAATCTTCATCTGAAATATGCTCATTATTCAATATGCTGTAAAATTCTTCTTTAGTCGGTAATTCTGTTTTATTGAATTTCTCAAAACTGTCCATGTAATCATACGGATAAATACCTTTTCGTGTCATAAGATTTAATTTTTCTTTTTGGAATCTTTTGTTTGTATACTTTAAAGCTTCTGCTGGTAAGTTGCTAACTAATTCATCCAAACTTAAACTCATAAACTGGAAACTGTCGATAAATGTTAGATGGTTGCCAAGCATAAAAGCCATATATTTTTCCATATTGTTTGGAATTGCATTTATGTTCATTTTAATTTCTTTTCCGTTTTTGGTGTATGTATTATTCTTAACAATAGCTCCAATTTCTTGCATAATGAAATGACTGTCGTAACCTCTCAAATTATGGAATATGACTGGAATTTTTATTTCTTTTGGGTTTATTCTAAGTTTCAGATTACATTCTTGGTGAGCTGAGCCTCTGAATTCACCTGTAATATGGCAATGATCTCTCACTCGAATGTCTTTTTCAGTATATTTTTTATCACAGATGTGGCATGTTGTTGCTTTTTTGAATTCCTGTTCATTCTCTTCTGTCATTCTCAATGGTTTATTGAAATATTTTTTCATTACTTTTTTGCAGTATTTCACTTCTTCTAAAATATTCTCCATGAATTTGTATACAGCCTTTTCACCTCTATATAGTTGTATTGGTTTGGTATATTTGTCATCATAACAGCAGACAACCTTGTATCCATATCCGCAGTCTGTATGTATTTGGTAGGCTTCGGTGTATGATTTATTACCTTTTTGTTGACATCCATGAATCTTCTCTGTTATAGCCTCAAAATCGGCGTAAATTACAAATGGCACAGGTTGCTGTTTATGAAAGTTGTTGAATTTCAGTATGTTATTGTCTTTGTTGGGCATTTTAATTGCTTGAGTGCCGTTTACTTGTATGCAAATATCTTTGTGGTTGCTTAATACCCTGTCTGAACTGAAACATTGCAGGCACCGCATGCAAAAGGTTTCCTGTGTTCATGTTTTGTTTGGTTATACATGAATCTGTTAAAATCCTTTATGAGAACATAGTGCTTGTTTTCTTTTTCAGTTACCAGAAGTAGTTCCATATGATCTTCATACTTTTCTTTTGAAACATAGATGGGGTACGGTTGTTTGTTTTCGTATCCGAATACATTTATATTGATACTGTTTTGCTTCTCAATTTTGTTGTAATGTTTGACACCGACTGGAAATTCAACACCTGAGTAATCTAACTTTTCAACGTATTGTTTGTCTGTCTTTTTTATTCTTTGAGGATCCTTGTCTTGTGGATTTATATGTCTGATGTGGCACCATCTGAAGCATTCATTATCCTCATTTTTCATGTTTATTAATCCCTTCTTTGAATTTCTCAGTTCAGAAGGCAGTTGGATATATGAGGATCCTTTCATGGGTTCGTATTTGGCAATGTTTAGGTAATGATTATCAACAGATTGGATAGTCCATCCTGAACCTTGTGATATCCATTGGGAGATCTGGTTTAAGATATTTTGTTTTGACATTTGTAATGCTTCATTGATTTCTGTATTGTTAATAATTGTTTGGGCTTTACTGTTGAAATATGCTGACTTTTCAACTATTTCACCATCAGAAATTTTATTGAATGTAACTTTTACTATTTCAACATATTTAAGGCCTTTTATTTCATTCAACAAAGTGATTACATGTTGTTCTATGGCCTTTCTTGTATTTTGCATTTGAGCTAATGGGTCTTTATTGTTTTTGATGCCAATTTCAAATGACTTTGTATAACCTTTCAAGGCATTGTCTGTTTGCTTTATTATGGTTCTTGGTGTCGGAACCGGTTTTTTTACAGCATTTTTCTTGGTTCTTGGTGCAGGAATTGGTTTGTAATTATCCCGGAACTCTGCTGGTGGTTGAATAATATTATCTTCATACTGCTTAACCATTTCTTTGACACTTTTACGAGGTGTTGGTATTGGCCTCCTTGGAGCTGGCTTATCCTGCTTCAGAAGCAATTTGATAAGTTTTGATTTGCTGAGTTTCTTCAAACTAGCTTTATCCATATTAATATGATTAGATTTTTCCATTCTATATATAACTATAGTATAATATTATTTAAATAGTTTTAATCTGCGTTTAAGCATGGTCAAGAATTCAAATGATCCAAGCATGAATCCTTTGAACTGTAACTGTAATTGTAACTTATAACTTATATAGGTCAACAAATCCCATAATATCAAGTTGGTAGCAGTTTAAATTGTCTATATAATCTGAACATTTATAACATATCATAGTCTCTACATAGTTAGGAAACTTACCAGTAATTAGTAGATGTGTCGCTGGTAAATCACAGTATTTACAAATAATTGATTTATATCTCTTATCTATTTCATCACTAATTGATGCTATTTTTTGTTCTAATCTATTGATTTTCAACATTGTCTCATTTAATTCCATCCTATATATTAATATAGTATAATATTTTTTAAATAGTTTTAATCCGCGTTTAAGCATTGTCAAGAATTCAAATGATCCGCGATTTGATCCTTTGAACTGTAATTATGAAACATTATTATGCATTATGTCCTTGCATTATGTCAATTATTTTTCTCCATGATATTGATGCAATGCTATTTTTTTGGTGCTTTATCGTCTTCAAATGACAATGCTTGCCAGCCAGTGTATAGTTACGACCTGTTTTACAAATATCACAATACCATTCTTTGTCTAGCATGTACTTCGATTTTTGTCGTCTTAAAACATCCTTCCTCTCTTCTTCAGTTGAATATTTTGGTGGTCTACCTCGACCTCTCTTAACATTCTGATTTTCCATATATATATTAATACTATATTATTATTTTAAATAAATATTTCAATCTCGTTTAAATCATTTTATATATCCTTCAAGTCCTTGAACGGTATCCAACTGTTGAATTCATCACTATACCCCTTCCACTTCACCAAAGCTTGTTTCTTCTTATAATCCCTCCGAATCACTTTATCAATTCTGAATACCTGTTGTTCAGCTTTCAGTAATTCAGGTTCATAGAAACTCCCTTGAATGTCTTCATGTCTGAGATCCTTTAGTTTGTATGTGATTGGATTCGTATGTTGTATTTCATCAGCTGTGAAAATTTCCTCAGACCAATTTGGGGTATATCCTTTATCAAACACATTCCGTTTATACTTACTTATTCTAACCTTATCACCTATTTTGAATTTCGGTTTTTGTTTTAATGTTTCCATATCACCGTACAGATTAAAGTAAACAACTCCTTCATTCTTCTTTTTGCTTGCTTCTGTAGGTGTCATCTTTGTGCTTGAATGTCTGGTATTGTTATACTGTTTCACTAATTTAGGTAACATGTCAAGATACTGTGTATTACCTTGAACAGTAAACTGTTTCCACATTTTGGTTTTGATTGTACGGTTCCATCTTTCACAAACTGACGACTTTTCTTCATTCTCAGTTGAGTACAAGGTTATTTTATTCTTGTCAAGTAGTTCCTTAACATGTTTGTTATAATACTCTTTGCCTTTGTCTGTCCATAAATATTCTGGTTTTCCACCTTCTTTGAATATTGTTTTCAATGCCTCAGCAACTGTTTCACCCTTTTTATCTTTTAAAGGGACTATCCAACCGTATTTAGAGAATACATCTAAAACCATTAGAAGATATCTGTAGCCAGCGTTCCATCGACTGAATTTTTGCATCTCAACGATATCTGAACACCATGTCTCGTCAATATGATTTACAATTACCCGCCGCCGGGTGAAGTTACGCTTTATAGGTTTATGAAGCTCATCAGCTAATTCTTTTTGCCAGTTTTCACTCGACGGCCTTTTTCGTTTAAACCAAGACCTAGTTTCTGCTTTGTGTTTATCATATTTCTAGCCAACCAATGTCCCCATTGTCTTTCATTGTAAGGAACATTGTCCAGAGCCTTGACCATTTTCCTGTCAGCTCTATTTTTACATTTTTTGTCATCCTTACAAACCGAATAATCTACATCATGTTGCATAGCTATTGAATCTGTACTTCCTGTTGGTTGTTCATAGATTTCCAATATCTCTCCAGTGACAGGATCATACCTCAACTGGTTTTGTAGTGGGTTATACGGACCCGTGTATTTATGACCAGGCAAAGTCCAGCCAGATTTTGGTTTTGGTAACCTTCCAATGGCTTTATGGATATCAATTCCAGATCCTCTGTAGTAATCAATGTTATCTTTGACACCTTTGAATGCTTGACCTGCCAGAATTCTTCCAAGGGCTGCAAAACTTGGAGCAGGTGTCACAAAATTACTCATAATATATGCAGCTTTATCTACTGCTGTTGGCTTACGTCTAATTAAAGCACCACCGTTCTGCCCGCCCTTCTGAGACGGGCTAGTCCGTTTCCCGACTGTTTGACGAATTTAGTCTTGGTTATTCCACATTCAACACAAGTGCACTTCATCATGGATCGCCCATTTTTTGCTTTTACAATTCTTTCAGAACCAGGAACACATTCTGTCTGTTTCTTCTGTTTAACACAATATGATCTCATATATATATATTATTACATTATATTAAGGCTCAATATACACATTCTCATATTTTCCAGTTTTTGGATTCTTTCTCAACATCATAACAGTACCCTTTTTTGGTCTTGTCCAGAATTTCTTGCTAGTTATTCCAGTTTTGTTATTGAAAGCACCTCTCAAAATATCACCTGACCAATATCGGTCAAATACATGGTTCGTTGATGGAATAACTTTGCGAGTTATTTGTTCGGCTATTTTTGCTGCCTCAAAAGCTTTACCTAATGGATTTTCACCTCCCTTTTGACTTTTGATGAATTTGGTTTTTGTAATACCACATTCAGCACAAATACATTTCATCATAAGTCTGTTATTTTTAGCTCTCACATATCTTTCACTTCCTGTAACACATTCTGTAACCTTTTTTTGTTTTACACAATATGATCTCATATATGTATGAGTTAGATATTTTTGAAATACTGTTCTAAGAATTTCTCATTCTTCGTTGTATCATATATGTCGAAAACTTCCAACAGATCAAAATATGATTTGCCCTTATTCATCTCATTTAAAAAGTATAAACAAAAGTAACCACATGTTGTCGTCATTAAATTTTGTATTTGGTTATTTTGATGAAGAAGTGTTAAATTCTTTTTTCTTGCGTGATTAACAATTTCTTGGAAGGGAGGTAAACCAAAGCTATCAAAGTAATTGACAATGTTATCTTTGACATATGTGGATACCCAATGGCTACCGCTCATATATGATGGTTCAAGATTGTAAATGAATAGAGCCTGTCTATGATTGTGCGGCACTGATTCATCTCTAGAAAGAACATCTTTAATTGGGATATTTAGATATTTACACCATTTTATTAAATCGTAATTGCTTAATGGGACATTGTTATGGAATTTTTGTTTTACAACAAAATGTTTAGAAGAGGGACTTTTTTGAAGGGTGAGTTCTTTCCTAATAGCAGGCCGTCGCCCTTTTTGTAAGCTTTGTTTTTTTTTTTTCAATTCCCATACCGATTGTATCGTTCGGCCAATTTCCATAAAAAGGTGGAGTTCTATACATCGGAACTAACAAACCACCATCTTGATTGTTAGCAGTACTTGGTATAGATCTGGGTGGTCTTTGTTTAGGCTGTCCCATCTGAGGGGCACCTTTACCAGTTATCTTCTTTATTGCCTCAATAGCTAAAGGGACTCCAATTGATGCTAGAAGAGTGCCTAAGAACCCACCTGTTTGTACTTTTGTTGGTTTTATATGAACACCAGAACCAGTTTGAAGAGCATTTAATATATCCTTCTTTTGTTGGGTTGTCAAAAGATGCTTATATGTTATCAACTTATCGATTTTATTTTGTGGTATTAGGAACCCACCGGTTTGTAAACCTTTTCCAGATATCTTCTTAACAATCTGAGATGCTCCTTCAGATGCTAAACCTGCCAAAGCTGACAATCCAATAGTCTTGGCAATCGTTGGAGCGAAAGTTCTTCCAAGCGACAGAACTGTAGAGAGGAGTGATCCATCAACTTGCTTTCGAATGTTTGTTTTAGCTAGTTTGATGTCCATTCCTTTTCTCAATTTCTTATTTTTTTCCAATCGCTTAACTATATTCTGAGGTACATATAGAGTGTCATTCCCAGATAGAGAGTCCTTCGTAAGCCTTAGAACTATTGTTTCTCTTTTATGATACGCGTTACTAAGATTCTTTTTCTGGTTTGGTGATAAACTAACTTTAATTTCGTATAGTTGTGTCATATAATATATGTTAGATAAATTCTGTTTTAAAAAACATATTCAATTAAAATTTTATCGATGTTAAAAATCTTATTCATTAAACTATCATCAATTCGTTTCCAACTGTCTTTACTACAACCTCACTCTCATAAAATATTATGCTATGAGCTCGGACGTTTGCTGCCGGGGCTACATTGAGACGATAATGGAGAATCAACTGTTTAGGATCTCTCGTCACTACCTCTTTCTGATATGACAAATCGAAATACAATAATCCATACAAACTAGTGAAATTGGATACATTAAGCTGTGTTCCTGAATTGTAATCGTTCTTACGAAATGCATATGACATGAGATCATTAAATATCCGTATTTTAGAGTCACTATCATATTCCAGCTCTGGGTAAAAAACGTTATTCCCGTATTCAAGCCTACAGCTTGATAGAGAGCTGTTAGCGTTAGCGGCATTCAACTTGAAAGTATCGAACAAATACGGACTCCTCTCTGCTTCAACATCATTCGGTGCATCTGTTCGCTGGAGATAAATAAAAACATGTTTAACGTTATCAATAGCTGGACTGATTTGAAACATATTCTGAATAGCTCTGGTATTTGCTGACTGATTGTAGATATCTCGCATATATGTCCAGGTTGTTGGCTTAAGAAACTGAAACGAAATTACTATACATGATGTCTTTTGGGATTAGTCTTGGTAGCCAAAGATACAATCTTTTTACTACAACCCTACCATCATCAGCAGCAGCTACTTTGTGAATAAGTTCAGCATCATCATTAAGTGTAAGTTCAAATGTGAGCTGCATTGGGGGCAACATTTTTCTTTCTAATTCTTGAAAAAAGCTGTATCTGTTTAACCGAATCATCTCGTTAATCGATTTAGCTCCTCCGCCGCCGTCATTCTGATTAGCCTGGGTTAAAATACGACGGGCTTCGAAACCTGTGTTTGTATCTGCTGTAGTTCCATCAGTATCAAGATACCAGAAAGAATTCTTTCCAACGGATCTACTATAATCATCGCTGTATTCAAGGAGATTTTTGACATTCGTAATTCTATGTAAATTATCACTCTCGTATACTATTTTACCAGACGATTTAATAACCATATGTCTGATTAGACTGTGAGATCCGTTTATCATAGTGATGCGATCCGCTGCGGCATATCCAGCACCATCAGCCCTTTTTTGAAGCTCTTTAGTTACTTCGAAATACCCATTAAAAAAATCGAACATAGTCGACCTATCGTTGATTGTGAATCTGTAACCTGTCTTTTTCTGTGATTGATTGTTACCAGGCTGTTCAATGACATTATCCAAATGGAAACGAACGTATTCATATCGTTGCAGATTTTCACTTGTTCTGAAACTCATTTATATGAGTAGTTTAGATAAAATTCACTTTTTATATAAACCATTTCCCACTTGCTAGTCTATTTATAATTGGATAAAATTCACTTTTTAATAACATTTTATCGTCTTAATCCAGTACCAGATATAAGTCTATTCAGAATTGTGTTGTAATCTTCTTCTTGTTTTGGTTTAGTAGGTTTGGTTGGTTTCATGGTTTTATTCATTGATTGTTTAGTTGAACCGTGTAATTTTCTCATAATAAGCTCTCCGCTTTTTTCAGCTGCTTTTTTTCCCAGTTTGTCTCCAGCATGTGAAATACCAGATTCAAGCGCTTTTTTGGCAAAAGGTTTTAAAACCATTTCTGGAACTTTACTTAACACCCTTCCAACCGGTTTGAAAATGTTATCAACAATGATCCCAGATCCTTTATGTTTATAAACAAATCGTCCAAGTTTTGGATGATAAATTCGCTTGTATTCATATGATGCCATCTATAACTATTAGTTAGATTAATCTCTCTTCTCTCTTAAAATCAAACTGAATGAAGTGTCACTATGATTAAGATCTATAATTCTTCGTTTACCGTCGGTGATATAAATCCGAATTTTATTAATCGTATTTTTATTGACAGGATTGAACTGTACTCGTCGAGGCTCTTGTGTGAAACCATAACTCGGGGTGAGAGTTGAGGTACTGAAACTATATATAATATCTGACTCTTCACCATCGACAAGACTGTCACTTATCAAATCACAATGAACATTCAATATTTCTCTGTCTTGTGAGAGATTAGGAATGTAATCTCCAACATTTACACTACTTGTTAGAATCTTTTTATTGAAACCAATAAGATCATTAAAATTACTTTGAGTAAGATCTAATCTGTAATTTGAGGCTAGTGTTATTATTGTCCTGAATACAGTATCGTTGAACTCCAGAGTGATTGGATATTGAGGGTTTGATGAGGTTCCTGTTTTTGTTTTTTCTTTGATTAAATTGTCAAAATCAATGTAATTCCATACTCCAGGGTTGAATATAATTTCCGTCCAATTAGCACCACTATCTGTTGAATATCTTATTTTCTGATTATTGAGTTCTTTTGTCACATTAAACCAAGTGAATGACATCGAAATGATTCGGTCTAGGCCGATTTCATATTGTCTGTTTGAATCTACTATTATCGGATTACGGTATTTGATTGTGAAATCCGATGGTTTATTACCATTTTGGTTTTTTACTGTATGGGATGATAATACAAGTTGTCTATTCATATATATGATTAGTTTAGACTAAAATAGTTTTTGTATATTTTGTTGTATTGTGACCTGTTGAGTATTGAATTTCTTAACAAGATGTCGAGAAGAGCGACGCCAGTATTCCGTAATTCGATGCTATTATTTCCGGCAATCATCGATCCGATAATCAGTTCAAGTTTTTTAATCATTTCTGTCGGATTGTTGAAAAACATTACCTGTCCACCTCTTTTTGTTTTTTTCTTCAAACCAGACCCTTTAATATTTTTTAATCTTTGATTGTTGTAATCGATATAATCAGTAAGAACCTTTCTTGTAGATCTTGAATAATTTTTCTTCGATATTGAGCCTCAGCTTCAGTGATTGAACCACTATTTATTTTTTTACTGATATCAGACAAAAACCCAGGGAGTTGTTTCCTTTTATCTTTAGCTTTCTTCAGGGTTTTGGTAAGATAAGATTTCCTCTTTTTGTCATTCATATCTTCTTGTTGAAGTTGTAATTCAATATCATCATAATTCGGTATTTGAAGTTGATCTAAAGCTTGATTTATTCTATCCTCTTCAAGAATTTCGTAATCTGGTACTTCTTCTTCGTATTCTGGAGGAAGATCTTCAGGTTCATACATGTATTCTGGATCTATATACATTTGTTTTTTACCTGATGCTAAATCCTCAAGGGCATCTTCATAAGATGGAGGTTTTGGAACTATCTGTTTCTCGTTTTCAGGTAAAACAGGTTGATCAAACAAATCGTCCAATCCATAATCAGGCACTTCATCATCAGTAGCTATTCCATAATCTGGAACAGGTCGCTTTTTCTTTACCAATCTTCTCAACGGTGCTTTTGGGGCTGTAAGTTCCTTTAACTCAGATGTTATAGGTTTGAAAAGTTTCTCTGCCTCGACTTCACCCATTTGATCAGATATCTTTTTTTGTTTTATTGTATCTCTTACTGTGTTAATCTTTTTACCAAGCTCGGATCGTTTCTCAGCCATTTCTTTCCATTTGAGTAAACTCATTATATCATTTGTTTACATAAAATTTCGTATTTTGTTCGGAAAAATTAGGGTTATCATATATAAAAACGCTCGCATAGCGTGTCGCATAGCGTGTCGCCATGCGATAAAATTGTATAACATAGTATCATATGAAGATTCAAAATTACGACATTCAAGATGATGAAAACAACGATTTTGTTCAATTAAAGAGTTTCATGCCAAACCGATGTTTCAGGATGCTTATTTGTGCTCCCTCTGGTGGTGGCAAGACTAACCTTTTGCTTGATATGATATATAGGCTTCTCTATTTTGATAAGATATACCTTTATGCTCGAAATCTCCAACAAAGCAAATATAAGCATCTGTTGAAATCTCTTGAACCAATATCAAAAGAGGTCGGTTATGACGTGATAGAAGCAAGTAACGATGAAATCATCCCTCTCACAGATTTGTCTGATGAAAACTAAAAATTAATCATATTTGATGACTATTTGAATACAGGTAAGAAAAATGACGAACGGATACGTGACTACTTTACCAATTCTAGAAACAAAAATTGCTGTTGTATATATTTAAGTCAAAGCTATTACGGAACTGATAAAACAATAAGACTGAATAGTTCACATTTTTGTGTTTTTGATTTTCCTTCTATAAACGAGCAATCGATGATTTGTAGAGAATTGGGTGTTAACAAAGAGGATTACCAAAAGGCCACTAAGGATCCATATAGTTTTCTGTATGTTGATAAGGTCGAAAAAAAGGTAACCCGAAATTTCGATGAAAGAATCTAAACCATTAATATATGAGTTATACTAACGGTATCCTTAATCATGATGATTCTCAAGTACTAGGTAAGATAGGTGCAAGAGGTTTACCTGGTATTGGATTTAAATTAGATGCTAATAATGATTATGATATGCAAAACAAAAAACTGGTTAATGTAAAACAGGGAACTAATAATAATGACGTGGTTACAAAATCTTATCTTGATTCAGAGATAGCCAAGATTCCAAGTGTGGATACATCTAAATTTGTTGCAATATCTGGTGATACGATGACAGGGTCACTCGTTGTCCCAAAAGACAATTATCCAGTTCATGGTGATCTCAACAAGGTTATCAATTATGAAACACAAAAGGAGATATTCTTGTCAAAGAAGGAAGGAGGTCAAATGGAAGCAAATATTGATATGAATAATAATACAATTTTCAATGTGAAAGACCCCACACAGGCAGATCATGCAACAAATAAAAAATATGTCGAAAATCAGCTTGAAAAAAAACTGGATAAAGGAGCTGATATTGATATGAAAAATAAATCAATTACCAATCTTGATCTTCCATCAAACCAAAGAGACGCTGCATGTGTCGAGTTTGTTAACAACAGAATTGATGACATGACACAAAAAAAGTTTCTCAAAGTTGATGGCACCAACAATATGACTGGAAACTTGAATTTAAATGAAAAAACAATAATCAACTTGAACACCGATGACAAAGACATAAAATCAGCAGCTAATGTCGGCTATGTCAGCAGTAAGGTACACACCGCCAAAGGTGATGTGACTGTAGGGCTGAAAACTTACTTTGACACAAAAATCAAGGAGTCTCACATCACCAGCTCAACCAACAAGAAAGACGTTTTCAGGCATCTCATGGAAAATGCCGATGAATCTTCAAGTGAAAACAACATAATAGTTGATGGCATTGTTGACTTTTCTGGTTCCCTCCACAATGTCAACAAAAAAGCTTATAAATTTAAAATGGGGAAAGACGCTCAAAATGAGTATTCTTCTCGCATTGGCTTTAACATGTTCAAACTTCCAGAAGGCGAGTACACTTTGGCTATTGAATTTTTCCCTCCAAGCACAACAAATTTGTCAGTGAGTGTCGTTTCCACTTCACTAAATATTGGTCAACAATCAACTAAGCTGTTTGTTAATTACAGTAGATCGATTGTTCACTTACATAAGTGGAGCATAACTCCTCCCGAATACATTTACATTGACATGCATTGTCAGGGCACTGCAAGTAGCTCCACTCAAGGAGTTGGTTATTTGATTGTATATGGAGTCAAAGGATCACAGAGTAATGTAGACTCGGATGTGTATGATACGGCGTACGTTGTAGAAAATGGTAAAATGGTAATGCAAACAGATTTGTCTTTAAACGGACACCAACTACGCTCTTCCATTCACCACATAAACGGTTTTTTAAATTCAACAAAAGGGGACAAAAATTTTGTTTTAAATGGTGCCGAAATAATTTCATTGCCAGGTGAAGCGATTTTGAAAAATATTGATACATATTGTACGCGTCCAATCACTTCTTCGGATTCTCATGTCACTATACATAGACACAAAAAAATATCTTTGAAACTCAAAACATCTTTACGGAATTTTTTTACTGGAACTCTAAGCTCTTCAAGAAATTTTACCTCAAAAAGAAGTGGGTGGTATCAGACGATAAACCCAAATTCTTTCCAAATGTCTTCGTCTGGGATTTTGGCTTTTGAACTAAATATGAATGATGATATTTGGAAAAGTTACAACGAAATTATACTTCGTATCGAGTATCAAACAAGTGCGTGATAACTTTTTCCATAAAAATTTTTACATTTATTATATAACACAATGCGGATATCCATCTGATTGGAGTATGGAATGTTTTTTAGAATATATTATCCCAAAAGAAATAAGCGTTGAGGTTTCCGATGAAAAACATAATGAATAATCTAAACAATATAATATGAAAATATCAACTTTAATCAACGAAATTATTGAGAATATAGAAAAAATAGTTCGAAACATCAGAAAATTATACATCAGTATTACGAAATCGTTCAAAAAAGAAAAAATGTAACCATATAATATATATGGATAGACGTGAAAGCATATTCAATTGGAACCATGTTTCAGAAAATTTAACGGAAGATCAAATATCTGAGTTGAAAGCATTGTACAAATTCTATCATAAAAAATATTGGCTTGCAAAAATGACATTTAAATATTACAAAAAGGCAGAACTTGCATGTAATATTGGATCTGTTTTTTTGATAGTAACTGGGACTGTAGTTGGTGGTGTAACACTAAACCCTATTCCTCTTGGAGTGATATCCAGTTCTGGGCTCTTGCTTAAATCATATTCAGAGGCTAAAAATTATAAAAGGAAGATTGAGATGTCAAAATTCGCATACACTTCGTACGAAAAAGTTTTAACACATTTGCGATCTTTTATGAGAGGACTGGAATATAATGACAAAGAATTTATTGATTTTGTCAAAATTCTAGATGATATAATAGTAGATATGTGTCCGTTAACTGACAAATTTGAAAAGAAATATAATAAGGTGTTCATCCAACAATAGATTTTATTTTATCACCGATTAGAGACATAATACTAGCCCAATATTTATTATAAAAAGCTAAAGTTTTTTTCGATTTACTAATTGGAATTTGTTTATGAGGTATCCCCATCATCTTGAATATCTTTATCATAATAAAATTAACGCTAATCATTCTTTTCCTTGTACCATTAACTTCATTAAGAACCTTACCGATCTCTGTAAACACTCTATCGATCTTGTATTTCTGACAGTTTGATATTTTAATGTTATATTTTTCTTCAATATCGAGTAATATGTTGCTGATGTGGTACTCTCGATGGTAAACAGATTTTCTAATAAATTTATGTCTATTTTCATAAAAATTAACATATTCTTTCACATAATTATATCCTTGAACAATACCACAACTTAGACAGGCTAACATCCCATCGTCATTAATAATATACTGATTATCACAGCATTCATCATATTTCGGTTTTTCATTAGAATCTTCCAATTTTTGGTCACAAAAAGGACAAACAACTTCTGATTCTTTCAGGTAATCGTGAATATCTGAGTTACAATACATTCTATACTATTATATGATATTATATTTTTATATGATTCAAACTTCCTGTATTCCGAGAAAGACTTCCCGTTGTATCATCCACGCGATGTGAAAATGCGTTCTTTTCCACATGAAATAAAATACATATAGTATCCAAATCCAAATAATTGCGCTCATGTAATAAAATACATATAGTAATCCAAAAAATGGAACCAGCATCGCAAAAAGAAACTTCCCCTCTTGATCGCAAAGCGATCAATTCACTGCCTCACAAAAGCTCCGCTTTTGTTCCCCAATGCATAAAAAATGGCGCCATCTAAAAAAAAACATATAGTAATCCAAAAAATGGAACCAGCATCGCAAAAAGAAACTTCCCCTCTTGATCGCAAAAGCTCCGCTTTTGTGATCAATTCACTGCCTCACAAAAGCTTCGCTTTTGTTCCCCAATGCATAAAAAATGGCGCCATCTAAAAAAAAAACATATAGTTTCCCATAATATATTTTCATTTCATCATGAGATTTCATCTCCTAATGAAATAAAAATATGGATCTAGCATATAGTAATCCAAAAATGATAATTTAATATTATTTCTTCCTGCCCTACGAGACTCTACGAGTCTCTACCCAGAAAGAAATCGCAAAGGAGCCTCGCTCATCACTTCGTGATGACTAACCGAGCCCTGCTCGGCTCCTCACCGTAAAATGGTTTCCATCAAATCTGAGTAGTTCTAGAGTTGGTTCGGTTTTAGAGAACTTTCGAAGAAAGTGCTCTAGAACCGCCAACTCTATAACTACTAGCAGGGGAGTGGGGGGGGGGGGGGGGAGATTGCCCTTAATATTATCAGTAGGTGAGGGGAGGTTAAAGTTAATTTTCGCTTAGTGAGAGGGGGGTACAACTTAATTTTGAGTATTATTTTACCCATTTCCCAACTCCCCCCCCTCCAGGTAATTATTGCACAGTCCCTTATTCACAACAAATTCACAAAAATACATAAATTATTATATGCAAGAATTATTACTTATAAATGAAGATTCGGTTCCGCCCCATAATAGCAGAAGTTAATCGAGGCGGGCGGAGCTCAAAGCTACATCAGTCCGTCCAATGGTAGAGACTCTACGAGTCTCTACCCAGAAAGAAATCGCAAAGGAGCCTCGCTCATCACTTCGTGATGACTAACCGAGCCCTGCTCGGCTCCTCACCGTAAAATGGTTTCCATCAAATCTGAGTAGTTCTAGAGTTGGTTCGGTTTTAGAGAACTTTCGAAGAAAGTGCTCTAGAACCGCCAACTCTATAACTACTAGCAGGGGAGTGGGGGGGGGGGGGGGAGATTGCCCTTAATATTATCAGTAGGTGAGGGGAGGTTAAAGTTAATTTTCGCTTAGTGAGAGGGGGGTACAATAGAGAGGGGGGTATTATATGCAAGAATTATTACTTATAAATGAAGATTCGGTTCCGCCCCATAATAGCAGAAGTTAATCGAGGCGGGCGGAGCTCAAAGCTACATCAGTCCGTCCAATGGTAGAGACTCTACGAGTCTCTACCCAGAAAGAAATCGCAAAGGAGCCTCGCTCATCACTTCGTGATGACTAACCGAGCCCTGCTCGGCTCCTCACCGTAAAATGGTTTCCATCAAATCTGAGTAGTTCTAGAGTTGGTTCGGTTTTAGAGAACTTTCGAAGAAAGTGCTCTAGAACCGCGGGCTACATCAGTCCGAACCGTAGAACCGCGGTCTAGCAGAAGTTAGCAGAAGTTAATCGAGGCGGGCGGAGCTCAAAGCTACATCAGTCCGTCCAATGGTAGAGACTCTACGAGTCTCTACCCAGAAAGAAATCGCAAAGGAGCCTCGCTCATCACTTCGTGATGACTAACCGAGCCCTGCTCGGCTCCTCACCGTAAAATGGTTTCCATCAAATCTGAGTAGTTCTAGAGTTGGTTCGGTTTTAGAGAACTTTCGAAGAAAGTGCTCTAGAACCGCCAACTCTATAACTACTAGCAGGGGAGTGGGGGGGGGGGGGAGATTGCCCTTAATATTATCAGTAGGTGAGGGGAGGTTAAAGTTAATTTTCGCTTAGTGAGAGGGGGGTACAACTTAATTTTGAGTATTATTTTACCCATTTCCCAACTCCCCCCCCTCCAGGTAATTATTGCACAGTCCCTTATTCACAACAAATTCACAAAAATACATAAATTATTATATGCAAGAATTATTACTTATAAATGAAGATTCGGTTCCGCCCCATAATAGCAGAAGTTAATCGAGGCGGGCGGAGCTCAAAGTTACATCAGTCCGTCCAATGGTTGAACAAAAATAGCTAATGCAGGAATTCATCATCATCATCCGGTCAACTTGGTATCAAGATACCAATAGTGCGAAATGAAATGCAGGAATTAAAGAAAACTCAATACAAAATTAATAGAGGAGAGGAAGAAAACTGAGCAGTTTTGCTGCATAGTTTACAATTTTCTATAGCGGAATAGGCGCTTCAACATAATCATCCTCTACCTCCATTATCGAAAGCAATATAATATGAATATGTTTTTTAAAGGCTCTATTGGAGAGTTGACGAAAATTATCGTGGATGGAGTTCCAAAGTTTAGCTCCAAATCTGGCAAAAGACCCTTGAGTTTGACTCAGTCTCGAAGCTGTGGTGTAAAAGTTACCAGAGGAAGATAACCTGGTCTTATGCATATGCTTTTCTTAAGCTTTGATAAAGAGATCACTGACACAGTCATACGTGAGACGTCACGCACGGTCAAGAACACATATAGGAAAAAACTGTTTTTAGCAAGCGCGAACACAAAATTACTTTGGCGTGTTGGTTTTATTACCATCTATTGACTTACTACAGGGTTCACGGCTCCCTTGGAACCGGTTTGAGACAGCGATGGCCTTGATCTAGATGAAGTTTTCTGCTCATTTCTTTCCGCGATCGGCCTCAAACTATTTTGTTTTAAACTTAATAGAGGAGAATTGTTGAACTGCACCCGCTTGATAAGCAGAGAGGTACCAAGACTCGGATTGCTTTTCAAACTTTATCCATTCAGGTAGATCACATCTTCAGACTACAGCCCTTCTCTCAGCTATTGACAACTGACTAGCTAATGACAACTTCTACTGATCATGACAGCTTCTACACAACTTCTTCTGAACTACAACCGCTATACACTGTCACTGTAGACAAGTTTGGGTTTTCAACCTCAAGAACTTGGCCACCCCAATGGGCACTTGATAAGAACACCAAAATTTACCAACCGGACAAACGGAAACAATCGACAACAAGACGTAATTCAAAACACAGTATAATTTTAAAATCTGATTTTAGGATAAAGTACTAGCCATAACCAAGAACTGGGGAGTAAATCACTAAGATCCAGAATTCGTCATGATCAGTCCTACCGCTAACCATTCATCAGTGGCGGTCTTTGGCCAAAGTCAGGGAATTTTCCCAAACGTGCACACAGCTCAGGAACTTACCGCTAACTCTCAGACTAACAGACAAGTAGGAAATGACACTAGACGGCAAAGAAATCCTTCGTGAGAGATAACCTTTATATCGCTACTAGTTAGGTCATAGCAGGAATATAAACTAAGTGTCACGAACCGAGATTAGCAAAATTTTCCAAATTCAAATAATAACACTACAAATTAAACATTCAATTTTCAACTTCCTAACAGAATACTTTCGCTACGAAGGAAAACTTCGGCGCCAATTTGCCCAGAAAATCGATCCTGACACGTTTGTTGTCAAACTTCTCCAATTTATTTCATATTTTTGAAACCGGGGGTACATTTAGCGTTATTCGGTTCTAGTTGCTGTTAGGGCTGCTTTACGTACACTTTGTTCGATTTCAGCAGCCTTGCACTAATGTAGCAAAGAGAAGGGAACTCACGGTCCAGGGTCCAAAAAAACGAAAAATTCACCTATTCTTCCCCTCGATTCTATGTCCCCTCGCTCACCGATTATAAATAAAAAGATACTTAATTACTTAAACTACCTCCGAGAAAAGGAAGAAAGCTCTATAGTCAAACAATCTTTAAAAATATCGATTGACCTTCATTATAACGGTCATAATAGTTTTTACTCTAGTCTCATGAAAATGACTGACTATTACAATTTCTGTGACTTTAATTGTAATTCATTGAATGAAGGTAAAATCAAACAATGTGTAGATCTCATGAAAAAGAAATACATCTCTTACTGGAACCAAACCCTTCAACATTCGCAAAAACTTAGTTTTTATTACACGTTCAAAAAGAATTATAGCCTTTCTGCCTACCTAGATCTAACAAGAAAGAACCCATCTAGAAAATCGTTAGTAAAACTGAGAATTAGCAGTCATAAACTTCGGATTGAAACAGGTAGATACGACAAAATACCTCGTGATGAGAGGTTATGTAGTCTCTGCAATTGTAACAAAATTGAAGATGAAACTCATTTTTTACTAGATTGCCTGAGCTATTCTTCGATAAGAGACAGATTCTTTTCTAAAATAGAACCTAAAGTACCATTTCTACGACTATTATCACATGAGACCTTACTGTCACCTCTTATGAATTGTACTGATTATTATCATATATCTGAACTGCGGAATGAAGAAATAAATGTAAATAAGATCCTCGCAGTTATTAACGCAACTTATACAGTTGCGAAAAGAAAGCCTGAAAAAATCAGGCTTGTCGGGAATCGAACCCTGACCTCTGCGATACCGGTGCAGTGCTCTAACCAATTGAGCTAACAGGCCAACTGGGAGCTGGTCATTAAATTGGCTCGTAATATACCCGCGAAAGATGAAGATGAAATTATTTCTTTTCGCAACTGCATAAGTTGTGTTAATAACTGCGAGGATCTTCTTTACATTTACTTCTTCATTCCGCAGTTCAAATATATGAATTTCATATATTCATAATTTCATCTTCATCTTTCCCGGGTATATTACGAGCCAATTTAATGACCAGCTCCCAGTTGGCTTGTTAGCTCAATTGGTTAGAGCACTGCACCGGTATCGCAGAGGTCAGGGTTCGAATCCCGGCAAGCCTGATTTTTTCAGGCTTTCTTTTCGCAACTGCATAAGTTGGAGGGTTGTCCAATACTCCGACAAATTTATGCATGGCATTGTATTGTATTCACTTCACATAACAATACTGTACAAAAGCATAACAATAAAGAATGAAGCAAAACAATAAGACATTTAACAATGCTATGCATAAATTTGTCGGAGTATTGGACAAGTATGGAAAATCAGGGATATCAACAATTCGTATAGACCTGTGCATTACGAGCAACGCAAATTTTCTGCGCTAATTACATTTCTAAGCTCGGTTGTCCGAGCAACATTTGTAGAACCTTATCGCTGCGACAGCTGCTACTTCGAGGGAGTAAGTGTTACGTCACCCACTCATCAAACACACGTTTCGGCTCATCCTCTATAAGGTCGCAAGATTATCACTGTTTTCTCGGAATATGTAATATGTCTAATATAAGGGGAAGTCCCTAAATCTGAGTAACACCGGTGTGACATCTGCGTTTGTATATGATATGCTGTAAATTGCAGCTGGAAGTTCTGCTTTAAAGGCCAAAGGCACTATTACAAGTGCTATCCATCGCATGTCCCTCCAGACTTTTCGTAAAGATCGCGAAGTCGCCTAAGTCTCAATTGATCGCCAGAACCACCCCATTTATCTATTTACCTTCAAGGGTACTTGAATGATCACGAGGGAATCACGTGGCGTTTCAGTGTTTTCTCGGAATTTGGGAAAGTACGTCAGACTATTATTTATACAATTGGACTTTCCTTGCTGTTAAAGTTCATTCTTCAGCGAGAGAGTAAGTGTGCTGTGACGACCGACTTCTCTTTTCTCAGGTCAGTGTGGTTTTCCTATCAATTCCTATTACATTTTTTCGTCCCCATGTCTTTTTATGCTTTTTCCTGAACGTTTGTTGCGCTGACTCTATGAGTTATGGCGAAAACGACGAGAATCTAAAAGGCATTAAGATGAATAATCCATTGAGACCAAAACTGCTCTTTAGGCGGCATAAATCTTTACACGACCCCATACGTGCTCTCTACTGATGATTTTCTCTTTGATGAAAGCCAGTCAGTGCAAGAGTGTAGTCTTCTTGTAGTCTTGATCTACTCCGTCATCACGAACTGCGAAGAAAAATATAGTCATCAAATTTTAAAATCATTACATGTCTCGTGATTTTACATTTTTACGAGACGCACCAATATTTGGTGACCGATAATCATATTTCGAAATGAAGGGGAAGCCCCCTAATTAATTATGAAATTTGTACTTAGGCTTTGTTTAAAGTGCCAAAATATCTGTAGGCTTCTGTCTAGAATGCCAAGGAATGTTTTGAAAATAACAAGCTAGTTTATCACATCTGACCCTCAAGGCTAGTTTTATAAGGTTATGAGCCAGGCTTGTCATTGGTTTCTCGGAAAGACCAAATGGCTATAAGCCCAAGAAAAACTCTCTGTGGTGGTCCGTCGAGGCTGGGTGCAAGTGTATACTTTTTAGAGGTTAGAGTAGTTAAAATAATTCGACTTTTAATCGCATCAAGAACATTCTTTATGATAAATTGTGGTCATGCGATGGGCAAGTTGTGATCACAGGTTTGTTGTAGAATGTAAATTTATAAGTGACAGTTTGTTTATTTTGTATATATGATTCGGTATTGATATAGCAAAAAAAAATCGTTCTGCATGCGGCCTTGGGATAAAGCGTAATCTTTTGTGGCTTTACATAAGTTCTGATAATATCATGGATACAAAATAGTGTCATTGCTATTGAAAGTTTGGAAAATACGATCGTTAACATGCCATAAAAGCCCTGTTAACACCCGGGGAGATTATTTCATGAACTGGGGGATTCCTAGAGAGGGGGGCTTAATAGAGGGGGGAAGCTTATTTCAAATCTTTAAACGTTTGATTCTTAGAATAATTTTTGCCCAAAATTCAACTGGTTAGAGGTGAAAAACAAACCACATCCAAAAGTCTGATTATTTGAAAGATAATACAAAATGTAACAAAACTGCCACATATGAGAGCTTCATTCCGATTAGGAGCGGAGGAAACGAAGAATGAAGTTGGTTGTTACTGCGGGTTATTTTCCGTCGATTTGTGAAACTTGAAACGAGAAGATCACGTGCTGCGATCTAAGTGAATCTAAGTGAAAATTGCGAGCGAAATTTTGACAAAAAGACGTGAAATACGTTCGTATTACATTTCTAAAAGCAGTTGACGACCACTGTTTCGAATCTTTGGCCTTTCTTGGGCCTTAAAATCCATCAAGAAACTGATTTGTTATCTGAGCTTCGCGTACCACAACCATAACTCAGCATGAAACTTGTAACGCAATACGCGTTGCTATGCTTTACAGTTGATCCACGTCACGCGTGAACGGAAACGCTAAAATTCAAAACAACGTGACGAGTCACGTTCTCCATATTTGGGCATTCGCCTTGTGTTTCTCGAGATTCAGAGAGGGATTTCGAAAATCGAAAGGAGATTTCGAATCTGTCACAGATTTTTCGAAATGTTCAGACCTCGTTATGTTAATGCCTTAGGTTGGAAGAACAGGCCTCTCCACAAGGAAACGAGAAGACGAATAATTGATCGTTATTTGACTGGAGAGGGACCGAAAGCGATCTCCACAGCAGCTCGTGCAACTCCTGGCGCAGTTTATTGTATCATTCGACATCATGAAACGTTCAGTACATGTGAGGCGTTCAGTGAAGGGGGACGAAGTTATCCTTCTAAACTTTCAGACGACGTTGCATGTAGAATCTATTGAATTGTTCAAACTAGCGAAACCTAGGATATATGGATGGGAAAATCGGGAAAGATTGTTGAGCAGTAGGTTATGCAATAGACGAAGCACAGGTCACAAAAGCGTAATATGAGAGTTTGTATGGAGCTGAAATTTGATTGAAAATAATCGGCAGTTTTCCGTGGAAAATACCTAAAAATCAAAATAGAGTTTGAAAAACCTTACCTGTTGTGTGTTTGCTGTGTCTTTACCGCTTTTCCGAACTGCTGGAGGCCGTTTCGGGCGATATTCTGTTAAACGGTCGAAGCGACGTCTTGTCACGTACTGGCTTTACTTCGACATGATGTCGCATCGACCGTTAAACAGAAAATCGCCCCAAACGGCCTCCAGAAGCTCGGAAAAGTGGCAAAAACACAGCAAACACACAACAAGTAATGGTCTTCAAACTCTATTTCGCTTTTTAGGTATTTTGCACGGAAAACTGACCATCTACATTTTGGATCGAATTTCAGCTCCATACAAACAACTCATGCACATTACGCTTTGGTTAACTGTGGACGAAGCGTCGGCTTTGTCTTTAATCAACCTCGCAACTAGGAAAAACTGTCATCAGTAATTGCTTGACACGGCAGATGTATCTTGGTTTTCGTCCACTTCCTTCGGAGCTACCGTTCTTACACAAGCGTTCACCTCCAAGGTTTGTTCTCGTTCGGTTGAAACAGGAATCACGCGTCAGCAAAATAATTGACATAATTTCACCTCCTTCTAGTCGTCTAAAACGTTTTTGAACCACTGACGAGAAGCGAACCCAGAAAATAACGCGGTCTCTCGATAAAACAAAGATTTGTCCCGTCACAACCCCTTGCTTCTACAAAGATAGAAGCCATTTTCGGAAATTTCAATGAGATCTTCAATCTTTCCCTTGTGATCTCCGTTGCGTCACTGAAAGTAGCTTGTTTATTTGAAGACTCGGATCACTTGTTGAGGTTTCCGTTCACGCGTGACGTGGATCAACTGTAAATATTTGTTTACGCTGCCATGTTTTTCAGATGGTGATCGGAAAAATTCGGATATTTGCGATGCTTCAGTCGGAAGGTTTTTCCTCAGACATATTGAACAGCGGTGTACACGTGAAAATCTAACACGGCGCCGCTGAATTTCGAGGATGCGAGCGTGAATTTTGCTGATAAGTTCGCCACTTTTTGTGGCCACAACACACAGTGTGGAAAGTCATTTTAAGCAGAAAGACATAGAATTAAAATATTTCCATGAAATTTGGTGTTTTTCTTGGTATAATATCGAGAAAACGACACAAAAATACCCAGGTCAAAGGTGGCAATTATGACGAAGTTACGATCGTGTTAAAGTGGCTATGTCACGGGTATTTTTGTTTCTTGGGGTCAAAATTCTGCTCAAATCAAAACTAAAAGCATTTTCTTATCTATAAAATGGTTTTCTGAGAACTCCAAGAAGAAATAAAGTGAATTCTTGAAAGGAATATAAAATATAATCAGTTAATAATGGTTTTTGCTGGAAAGGAGGGTTTACTTGAAAGAAAGCGGCCCGATTTTTTCAAGTTGCAACTGATCCGTTTCCATCCTGACCATCCGTGGTCAAAGGCAGTTATTTACAGTTTAAGAGCCGATGTCTGCAATTATCGAGAATCGGACGTCAGTCGTGAAATTTCGAATTCCTTTATATTTTGCCCAAGTAAGCTCTATAGTGAAGTATTTTCAAAAATAACATTAAAAGTTTCAACAGCTTTATAAATTTTTCGAAATCGGGCAAAGTTTGAAAATACGGCATATCGGCCTCCTTCGAATAGTGAAATTGGCGGAAAATTACACATTTTTATCTCGCTCGTACGTTAAAACGCGGTGTCGTCTGCTAACGAAACACAAACACGATATAAACACACTTAAGCCCTTTAGAACACTGTAATTTTCGCTGGATAAGCTGTTGAAATGAGAATGTTTCGGCTGTTAGAAGAAAACCAGTTTCTGGTATTTAAAAAAATTGCAATTTTCACCCAACTTCCACACTACAGAAACCCAACTGGTACGTAGATTTTGGACATGGAATAACAGCAGGTTTGAAGAAAAACCTTTGTAAGTTACTGTGTTAAAATATTTCTGGCGGCACTGAAAAATTACCCCGTCGAGAGTCCAAAATGTGAAGGGTAGTTTAACACGAATCGCTGACTGAATTTATGACACAAACCGCCAAGTGCCTACGCAAAGCAAACGAAAGCCGTTTTCACTGAGAGAAATGCCGGAGAAAACCTTCGCAAAATTACTTAAGGGGCTTGCAGAATAATTTTACGTAGTGTTTGCTGAAGTCCAGTGTTGTTTTTGAACTACGATCAACACACGCACCGCTTGTTTTAGTACATGGTTCGGTCGATCGAAACCGCAACATATACATAACATTAATCTTACCGTGTTTTTAAAATTATCCATATCTGTCTGATTAAAATAATCCTCTACTCCATCGTTGTGATTGGTACTGTAATAGCTGTAGCCTGCTGGACATGTGAGAACGTTGTTTTCCCGAAATTTGTCATCACTTAGCCGCAAACAAACTAACAAAAGTAACATTCCGGAACAGTTCCAGAATATATATGTTCCAAGAACAAGTTTGCGTGACGCATGACATGGGCAAAGGTCAATCGATGTAATCGCATTTTTAGGTGTTAGCGTTTTGAGGTATAAGCGTATATTAAAGTTCTAGAAATACTAGTTTTTCAATCCGCTTTTTGAAACAAAAAAGTTTTCATGCATTGATATCGTGTCGCTAGTTTTTTTTTTTTTTTTATGACGTTTTATTGCATGGCATCTTGTGGCTATACAAGCATCACGATGATAGTCCTCGTCAGAACGTCCTCGTTGGTGGACCCTCCGGCCCCAGTTCATTTAAACCTGGCGAATGTTGAATGTGTGGCAATCGGTGAGTGTAGCAAAAATGTCTACAATCACCTCGTGTCTTGTAAAATCGGCAACGAGTCGACATTGCACTGGACAGTGAATCTAAGCTATTACTTCCTCGAGCAGGTAGGGGGTTTCCTTTTAGAGATTGCAAATCCAAGAGAGCGATTTAGACATTTTAAAAAACTATAATAATAAATCAACATTTTTATTTCAGGCATTTTTTGAGACAGAAGGGGTCTCACTTAAAAATAACAGTGTGCCCACGACATCGGTATTTGTTTGGGACTAGGTGGCGGTGCAGTAACTTGAGGTGTTCGATCCCCGCAGAAGTGGCCATGGTAACCTGCGATGAGGCCGAATTTTAGCATCGCTCTAAATTAGAGCCTGACCGCTGGTTATGGCCATGGTGACTGTCCGTAACGGAACATCCTCAGCCCCAAAGGCTCAATGTGGATTAAAAAAGGCGGATTCAACCCATATTATGAGCGCCACAAATATACTTGCACAAGTAGGCTCGCGTAAGTATTTGTACAAATGATTTTCGTTGATAATTTTAAAATTATCCGCAATTTGTTTACGCGGTTACTCTGGGGCTCTTTCATATTCATGCGGGAGAGGGTACGGGAGAGGCTAATCAAAGGCATACTTATGTGGGTTTGTTGTATTTTCGACAAAGTTGACACAGAAAACCGCTGCTCAAACATACTTTACTAATAGAAAACCGTTACTGCCGTTATCTAAAAAAAGCACAAACAAAAACAGAAAAACCGTGTCCCACCGTTCCCAAATCTTACTGAAGTGGTTTACTAGCTAGTGCCCAAAAAACTCAAGCCACATTTAATATACGTAAGTAAAACATGTTTTTTTTGCGGTCAGTTCACAACTGTATATTTATTTAGGGTTTTAGATACATGAGTGCACGAGCACGAACCGCAATAAAATGTTCTCATTCTCCCAGCCAACCTTTCGCTCCCTGTATGCTCTCGTGAAAACCCCGTCTTACGCGTTGAAGAATTCTTTTTGAGAAAACAAAAATGTTAATTAAAGTAGGGTGCTGAGGGTTTCGTTAAAATAGTTTTGGCCTTGTGAAATCCCACTAGCTACCCCTCCGTAGACATTGTGAATAGGGTCAGTTATTATGTTCTTGCGATTTTCTCATTTCCATGAATTATTTCCTCGATAAAAACCATTTTTGAAAAAAAAAAGATTCTCTATTTGCGGGATCAGTATCCGTTAAATTTCAACACCTTAGACTACGAGCGGTCTCTCTTTTCGCTCAGGGATAGTCTAGTCAGTCGAGAGAAACGAACGAGCGAGCTGACGAGCGCGAAATCGCCTCTGGCGTTCAAATGTGACTCGCATGTGGAGCCGCTTTTAAAATAGAGTTCTTCTGTCGAAGGCACTACCGTGTGAAAGGTTGCCCGAGGAAATTTGATGTTCACAACAAATATTAGCCCGAGAACGCAGTTCGAGGGCTTATATGAAGTTTGAACATCAAATTTCGGAGGGAACTTGTCACACATAGGGCCCGAAACAGAAGGACTATATTGTTTTTAACCGACGAAGTCGGGTTAGAGCAGTCGTGACAAGACCGTGGACTGGTTTGGTCGGTCAAAATACGTCGTGTAACGCTCAGAAGGTGTGTGTTTCGCTATGGCCCACGGGATGGGATGACGTGAAAACAAGAGCGGACGAGTCGCCATTTTAAATTGGCAGGTCAAGAAAGGTGACGGAGGCTTGGTGGAAGATTTGCTTCGACTGTGTTGTGGTATTATTTTGTGCTGACCTCTGAACATATAGAGAAGAAGTTGTACACAGACATCGATTAGTACACACACGCACGCGCGATAGGACAAGGGTCCACATAAAAAGTATCGTAGGTATAAAAGCACTCGTCCGCCGAGCAGTGTTGGCTTTGGCCGGACTGAAATATCTGTGCAATACTAGTGAAAGAAAGTAAGGAGGACTGATAATAACAGGAGGTGAAGTCCAGTGGCACTGTTGATGCTGGTGGGACCAAAGTGTTGCCGAGACATCGTAAGGATAGAATCGTTCTCAGTAAATGTTATGAGAGGAAAATTCTGGTGTATGTTGTTGTGGTTATGTTTAATACTTGGAAAGTATCTAGCTGCGAACTTTAAGAAAGGTTATTGGCAGGTGGGAAATGAATTACTTCACGAGGCTGGATCTTCTTGGATAGTATAAGCGGCACAGAAGGATATACCAGTTAGTCTTTTTAATTTTTCTGCTTTACTTTTGATTTTGAACCGATTTGTTCGAGACACTGACTTGCTGATTCCGGAAGAGCAAACCGGATTTAACGATTACGTCATAAGACATGCTTTAACGTGTTTGAGATAAAGCGACGACTTCGCTTTTTCACTAATTTCTCCAGTTTCTGACGGTGTGTTTGTCTTAATCAATAATCTGTTTTTATAGTGCCATATTCCCAACAGTATATAAATACATCGCTCACAACTCTCGGTAACGGCATGTTCAGTTGTGGACAAAATTTATCTTTAAATTTTAATTTTACTTCAACAAAATATTCAAAGCAATAAGACATGAGCTGAGTCATCAGATTTTAAACGTTACGTCATTCGGTAACGCAAAGACAAAATACTGTCACAATTTTCGTCACGCCGGTTAACACGTTGAGATTCTGACGATGTGTTTGTCTTTAACGATAATCATGTTTTTATAGTGCCCTATTCACAACAGTATATAAATACATCGCTCACCAATCTCAGTAAAAGCATGTTCAGTTGTGGACAAATTTATATCGACATTTCATGTTTTAGTTTAATTCAACAAAATTAAATATTCAAAGCGATAAGACAGATGAGCTGAGTCATCAGATTTTAAACATTACGTCACTCGGTAACGCAAAGGGCCAAATTTTCGTTACGCCAGTTAGCACGGCACGTTGAGCCAACTAAAAACATTTATCTAGGGTGGAGTGGGTCAAAACGACTGCTAAATGCCTATAATGCGCTTTCTTGTAACCTGTACGATAGAGCATAACAATGATTTATTTCGTATTTGCATTCACAATTTGGCTTAAGGAGTCCTTGACATGATTAAAGGAAACTGTGCACAAAGTGTGGTTTCCAGGCGTGGGGAAAAGTTCAATTCTTTTGGGCTGTTACGGTGCCCATGCTGATCAAGCGTAAAGATGTGGTTACTTTTATACTGGGAAATTTATCGCCCATTTTTTGAAATGCGTCTGTTTTCAGAATTGTGATGGCCTTTTTGTTCAGGGTTTTGAGGAAGACCGACCAAAAGATACCCTGGGTGCCAGAGGCTTTCTCGCGGTCATATTACACGCCTCTTATGTTTGTAGCCAAAAGACAGCGAAAAATGATCTTGAGTGAAGAATGCATGAGGTCATGGGCGTAGTATGTGGGGCTATGTTTGGTGAGGAGAGGGTGAATAATTCGGTTGACCTCCTTTCCAGGGTATTGGTCGCCTTTTCAGTTGGTCAAATTTCAGCGTTAGTTACAGTTACGCACTTTGCTGCAACTTGTTGTTACAGATGCTTGAATGTTAATGAACCTGCAGTCACGCACGCCCCGCTTGCTTTCTGTTCGAGACGAACCAACACTTCGTCGGTTCTGCACGCATTGCGGGCCTATGTTTATTGTACGCGCTAGTGTACTAGAGCCGGCTCAATACTAGGCGGCTTGACACGCGCGTTACGTTTCAACGCCATGTTTGTGCAGGTGATTTTCGTGCTCGCTCTCTCCCTTGTTTGTTTCTCTTGACTATCTCTGAGCAGAAGGAGAGACTGCTTGGTCTATTCTTTCCCCTAAGGACTAGTCCAGCCAAAACAACACGCGAGTGCACGTAAAAATCGCTTGCAGCGGTCACGTCAACCTCGTTCCCAGGACTTTTTCCCTTTTTTAACCAAATAAAAAAAAGGGAGAAAGCCCTGGGATTGAGGTTGGCGTCACGTTTCAACGCCAGAGGCAGTTTCGCGCTCGCTGGCTCCCTTGTTCGTTTTCCTCGACTATCCCTGAGCGGAAAAAGAGTGCCCGCAGCCTAAGGTGTTGAAATTTGACGGACATTGATCACGCAGACAAAGAATCTTTTTTCCAAAAAACCATTTAAACAAATACGCGAGCACTCTTGTACAAGCACATTCGAAGCGCTCATAACATGGGCGGAATACGCCCTTTTTAATCCATGTTGAGCCTCTGGGGCTGAGGATTTTCCCTTGTGGGCGGCCACATAGCTGGGATTCACTGTCCACTGCAATGTCGTCGCTGATTTTACAATACACGAGGCGACTGTAGAAATTTTAGACATTTTTAGCGACACGATATCAGTGCATGAAAGCTTTTTTCCATCAAAAGGTGATTTTAAAAAGTATTTCTGTAGAACTTTATGCTTACACCTCAAAAAAGAAATATCTATATTACCCATGTCACAGGTGGATGTCATGCGTCACGCAATCTTGTTCTTGTAACATATTCTGGTACTGTTCCGGAATGTTACTTTTGTCAGTTTGTTTGCGGCTAAGTGATGACAAATTTCGGGAAAACAACGCTATCATATGTCCAGCAAGCTACAGCCATTACGGTACCAATCACAACGATGGAGTAGAGGATTATTTTAATCAGACAGATAATGGAGAATTTTAAAAACACGGTAAGATTAATGTTATGCATATGTTGCGGTTTTGATCGACCGAACCGTGTACTAAAACAAGCGGTGCGTGTGTTGATCGTAGTTCAAAAACAACACTTGACTTCAGCAAACACTACGTAAAATTATTCTGCAAGCCCCTTAAGTAATTTTGAGAAAGTTTTCTCCGGCATTTCTCTCAGTGAAAACGGTTTTCGTTTGCTTTGCGTAGGCAGTCGGCGGTTTGTGTCACAAATTCAGTCAGCGATTCGTGCCAAACTACCCTTCACATTTTGGACTCTCAACGGGGTAATTTTTCAGTGCCGCCAGAAATATTTTAACACAGTAATTAACAAAGGTTTTTCTTCAAGCCTGCTGTTATTCCATGTCCAAAATTCACGTACCAATTGGGTTTCTGTAGTGTGGAAGTTGGGTGAAAATTGCTATTTTTTAAATACCTGAAACTGGTTTTCTTCTAACAGCCGAAACATTCTTACTTCAACAGCTTATCCAAAGAAAACTACTGTGTTATAAAGAGCTCAAGTGTGTTTATATTGTGTTTGTGTTTTATCAACAGACGACACCGCGTTTTAACGTGCGAGCGAGATAAAAATGTGTAATTTTCCGCCAATTTCACTATTCGAAGGAGGCCGATCTGCCGTATTTTCAAACTTTGCCCGATTTCGAAAAAAATAAAAAGCTGTTGAAACTTTTAATGTTATTTTTGAAAATAATTCACTATAGAGGTTACTTGGACAAAATAAAAAGAAAATCGAAATTTCACGACTGACGCCCAATTCTCGATAATTGCAGACATCGGCTCTTAAGTGCACTAGTAGAGTAGTTTTAAACAAAACTAGACCATTATTTTGGGTTTCCATTATTACAAACATGTCTTTTGGCTTCTCAAATTAATACTAAAAATTGGTGACATAGCCCCTTTAAGTTCTTGGACTCGTGAAAAAAGGTAAAAACGGTATATCTCCAAAACGAAATGATACCATCAGCCTTATATTTCAAGAAATTTGAACTTTTTTAAAATAAATAAGCAATCTTTCGTTTCTTAAGCTCGCGTTTTAAATGTGAATTTACTAAGGTGCGAATTCAAAAAACTCGATGCCCCAAAGGGTAAAAAATAAAGCCAGAGACAAGGCACATGTTGACATAGGGTGAGCACACGCCCGCTCATCCAATTAGACGTCCCAGGCCGTTTTTGGATGAGTGCGCGTAGGTACGACTCGCCTTACATCAACATGTGCGTTATCTCTAGATTTATTTTTTTTATTCATTTATTTCTCCCATATGTTTTTTGACACTTTGCTCCATGTCATAATTATAGGCATGCAATGCGCGCATACTGATGACGTTTTTTGGAAGAGCGTGCTCACATGCACATTTGACATGCATGATGAACTAGTCACGCAAGAAAAAAAGAAGTGTATTAGTCACACAAAACGTGACTTGTCAAGATTGGCCACTGAAACTTTTTCTTTCTGATACGATTTTTAACATAGCATAATTAATTTTTAAAGTCACACTTCTTAATTTTGTAAGTTCCAAAATATATCTGTACTACAGTAGAATCCTGTTTAGAAAAGGTGTCGAGATTCCACTGTAATATTACGTTTGAGTAAGTACGACCACATGTTAACCCACACGTCCCGTCACTCTCGTACCGTCTCGAAATGTTTTGGCGTTCAGTCGCACTTTCTAACTTTTTAATAGCAATCACACGATTTTGTATCTATAATAATATCAGAACTTATTTAGAGCCACAAAAGTTTCACTCATCCCAAGTCGGCAAGCCAACCGATTAATTCGAGTCGTCAGGAGATGAGCTAGTAGAATAAAATAAAAGGAGATGGTGTTATACCTGGGAGGTCTTGGTTTTGTTTTTTGTTGTTGTTGTTGTTGTTTTTTTTTTTTTTCACCGAAATGGGTTACCTAAAGAGACTAAGAAACGCATTTCACTGTCAATGCCATTGTTCATAGTATCTCATGTCGAAAAAATTCTACTTGTGCAAGATTGTAGCGATTGTACCGGGGGCGAATCCAGGAGGTGGACTCGGTGGTTAGTCACCCCCCCCCCCCCCCCGTTTTGGTTCTTTCAGGGTGAAATTATGAAAGGGAACAGAGCTATCACTGAGGCGATTTTCTCTTTAAATGTTCCGACATCGTTCTGTCAGGTCAGCCACCCCCTTTCAAAAATCCTGGATCCGCCACTTTGTAATAAACCTCTATCCTTTTTAGCCGACAACGTGCGAAATTCAAAAATCGCACGTGAAGCGTGCGAAATGCAGAACATGTGACTTACGCCAGTTTTAGCACCTTGACCTTACCGGGAAAAACCACACTTGGTTAAATAAATTCAACAACAAAAAACACATTTACTTTTGTAATTTTATCTTGGACACTAAAAAGCTAAACGGAGGTCTTTTTTTGACACCCTCTGATAGTATTAAAGGTTGATATTCGAAATGTCATTATGTGTAGCACGTAAGTAATTTCGATTTTTTTTTTCATTATTATCAGCAAGGGTTTTTTAAAACTTTTGAAAGTAAAAAGTAATCGGCCGTTTCGACCACGCTTCACGTGCAACTTTCAAATTTCGCATGTAATTTGTTAAATACACCTCCCATACACGGGATATTGTTGTCCTAAGCGTCTACTGTGCAAGTCTTCCAATGAAAAGAGATCAGAAATTTGCATTCGCGAACAGTTCGTCACACGGATGGTTCGCTGTGGTGGAGAGATTGAAAATGGCGATTTTGATAAGGGAAAGAACGGGAATGTTGGACTTTTTTGCTATGTATTTGTTGTTACGATATAAAGCCATTGGTCTCTTAAAGAATTTTGGAGAGAGGTGCCAAAATTCGAGATTTACAGGAAATAAATATATTTGAATCGGTCACGTGACAGCCAACAGTGTGTTACCTTTCGCTTCGCTTATTAAGTGTTAGGTGCAAATAATCAAGGAGGCTTATTCTCGTTCAAAACGCTTCACATCACCCCAAAAGGCCATTAAATAGCAAGTAATATAACATAGAAACAAGGTTTATCATTTATTATTGTGAATTATTTCGCATTTATGGCAATTAAAGCGTATTTGCTGCATTTTTCATACAAACTCTTCTATTTTGTCGAGGTCAAGACATAATATAAGCAAAATAGAACAGGTTAATATATGCGCTCCTCTCATAGTGAGCTTGGGCTACCTGTGCTTAAAGCTCCCTAATTTGGGGACAGAAAATGGCCGCGAGAGACTGCAACTGGTATCAAAGATTAGGGTTGAACAAATGGAACACGAATTTCCGTTTGGAACATTCCGTCCGGAACAACAGGACTACCTTTTCAGACGTTCCGTTGCTCCCGGAAACTTTCCACTAGAATGACTCGAAAAGTCGTGTACCATTTTCTTTCCAACCAGAATTTCCAGAGAATTTTTGTACTGGTAAACAACCGTAGTCTCTTGGGAGAGTCCGTTTTGCATGGGTTTGGTATAAACAGACCTGTTTTATTCTGTTTATTCCTGTTTTCGTTAAAACGTTCGCCAGTCTAGTCTTTGCGCTTGGCGCTCTTTTTGCTCTTGGTCATCGCTGCGCCACGTTTTATGTTCCTCTGCCTTCATGCCGGACCAAGTTCCTGTGAATCCAGACAACGTTAATCCCGCGCCACCAGCTCCAGTTGACGCTGCCGACGGCAACAACGTGCAAAATGTCAACGACAACGCAGTTCCTGCGGCCCCGCCCGTTGCTCAAGATGTTAGTGTTTTCTTGTCCCTATATTCGTTTTCTTCCCGCGTTATTCGGGCTGGGTGTTATTTAGGTAGTTTCTCTTTTCTGGGTTTACAATGTTGTTTTAGTTTTTTTTCGCTCTTGTAGTTTCGTCTTTTTGCTTGTGTCACTTATTTCGTTTTCACGTCTATGTGACAAATTTTTGTTCTCACGTCTACGTTACGAATTTGGTCCTTGTTTCCGCGTCTTTGTTTTTGTTTGCTTTCCACGTTTGTGTTTGCAGTTACGTTTTGCGTCTGTGCGACGAATTTTCTCTCCGCGTGTTACTTATTTCGTTTTCGCGTCTCTTACAAGTTTAGTTTTCGCGTCCGTGTGACAATTTTATTCTTCGCGTCTGTGTGACAAGTTTTGTTTTTGCGTCTGTGTGACAAGTTAGTTTTCGCGTCTGTGTGACAAGTTTAGTTTTTCGCGTCTTGTGACAAGTTTAGTTTTCGCGTCTGTGTGACAAGTTTAATTTTCGCGTCTGTGTGACAAGTTTAGTTTTTCGCGTCTGTGTGACAAGTTTAAATTTCGCGTCTGTGTGACAATTTTAGTTTTCGCGTCTGTGTGACAAGTCTAGTTTTCGCGTCTGTGTGACAAGTTTGGTTTTTGCGTCTGTGTGACAAGTTTAGTTTTCGCGTCTATGTGACGAATTTCGTTTTCGCTACGAGTTTAGTTTTTGCGTCTGTGTGACGGAATTATTTTTCACGTCTACATGACGAATTTAGTTTTCTCGTCTGTGTGAAGAATTTAGTTTTCACATCTGTGTGACAAGTTTTGTTTTCTCGTCTGTGTGACAAGTACAGTTTTCGCGTTTGTGTGACCAACCCAGTTTTTGCGTCTGTGTGACAAGTTTAGTTTACACGTCTGTGTGACGAATCCAGTTTTCCATGTCTGTGTGACGAATTTAGCTTTGTGCGTTTGTGTGACGGTTATCTTTTCGCGCCGGTGTGACGAGTTCAATTTTCACGCCTATGTCGAAATTAGTCTATGTATGAATTTAGTTTTAACGTTCGTGTGAGGAATCTACCTTTCACGTCTGTGTGACAAATTCAGTGTTTTTTCTTGGCTTGTTAGTCGTACTTATTTTTCACTCCCACGTTACGATTTTCGTTCTTGCGTCTGTGTGATGTCACACAGGCACATCTGGGTTACAAATTTATTTACTCGTTTATTGTGACACTTTTTGTTTTCGTGCCTCTGTGACGAATTTTATTTCAGTCTATGTTGACAATTTTGTTTTCACGTCCGTGTTTAATTTAGTTTCACGCCTTAATGTCGCCTGTTTTTGCTAGTTTAATCTCGCATTTGTTTGCTTAACTCGGTTTTCGTGTCTGTTTACGAATTAAGTTGCTCTCGTCTGTGTGAGAAACCTTATTTTCACATATTTGTTACGATCCTAGTTCTCACGTCTGCGCGTCGAATTTAGTTTTTGCGTCTGTGTGGTGAACCTTGTTTTTACGCCTCTGTCTACCTAGCTATGTAAACGATTTTTGTATTCCCGTTCGTGCTACGGATTTTAGTTTCCACGCCGAATTTTCTTTTCTACCGTGTTTTTTATGCGGTTTTCACGCCTTTGTTTCAAATTTTCTATGCTGTGTGACAAATTTTCTTCCTACACCTGCCCTTAATACTTCCAAAGTGGATCAGGCCTTGGAATCGGTTAGACATCTCGCTTGCCGCCCTGCCGCGCCCCTTGATCCCTTTGCACTCCATGCTAGGGAGGCGAACCACCCTCAACGGAAGAAGTTTGATGCTATTTTCAAACAATGTCGCCCCCTAGCCAATTCCAACTCTCTTGCTGAAGTAGTACTGCAGCTTCTTGGATAAGGAGGAGAGAGATGTTGCTACCCAAATACGAAAGATCTTTAAAGGTCACTCATCGTCTGGAGGATCAGCACCTGAACCTGCCTATGCTTTCTGGGGAAATCCATCCGGCGTCCCGCGTCCAAGCCCCTATTCCGGAGGTTCGTTTGGTCGTGGAAGGCGTTTCAGGCCACAGTATGACCAACCTAGAGCTCCTCCTCGTCGCTGTTGTAATTGCAGTAGGATCGGACACTTTGCTAGAAATTGTCCATTATGCTCCCAGGCTGTTAAAAAGTGATATTTATTTGATATGTATTGGTGTTTAAGTTCCATTAAACCTTTGCCTTGTCAACTATTTTTGTGTTGATATTTATTAGAGTCTACGTTGCATTAAACATTTGCTTTGTCAATTATTTCTGTGTTTGTGTCGCTTCTTTTTCCAAAGCTAACCGCTGGTACGCCTTCGAAGGGGTTGTCTAGTACCCTTAATTACTCTGTCCCTGGACGGGGTATTTCGGGGCTGCTTCGTGGTTGGTTTTTTCCCCTTTTCAGCACCGTGTTCATTGGCGCGTTTTTCCTTGTCCTTTTTGTTTCTAGACGCCCCGTGCAAGAAGCCTCGCTATGATTTTCTTCCGGACAAAGTCTCTCCAAATGTTATCCAGTGGCGTAATTGGAAAGGGGAAAAACCTCGCGTTGCAGGCCCGATCCCTTCGCCCTAAATGGTTTCCAAGGGAATCGCTCACGCCACCCCTCAAGATGTTATTTTCCGAGATCCCAGTAGCTTCGTGGTCGGGGAATTGGGTAAACACCAGTCTTACTGGGAGTTCATTCTGTCACAGCACCCAAAGAAAGATGAGATTTTATCTTACATCGTCCGCGGGGTCAACATTCTCGATTTTTTTGTCCCCTTTAGGGACGACTTCCAGGGGAAATTTTACGATTCTGCAATTCCCCAGCGGCATTTCTTCCTAATAGCAAGTCGTGTCTGGATTTCGATGAGTTTATTAGCTCTACCATCCTTGACCGAGTTAAGAACGGTTCGCTCCTTGTTTGGGGAAAAGTTGGCTCAGTTCAGCCACCCCATTTGGTTATGCCCATTACGGTGGAACCAACGAAACCGAGAATGTGCCACGATAAGCGCTTTTTAGATTGGAAAAAAGACCTTCCTCTGTCGCTGGGTTACGTTTCTGGCTTACCTCGCTATGTTTTTAAGTCACATTTCCAAACTACTTTTGACGACAAAAGTGGCTATGATCACATCAGATTATCGCCTGACAGTTTCACCTTTGTGGGCTTAGAGTGGAAAGGCTGGTATTTTTGTTATCAGACTTAACCCTTTGGTTGGAAGGCCAGCGCTTACATCTATCATACGGTTGGCTTAGCGGCTACTAGTCATATCCGCTCTCTTGGTGTCCCTTGCAGTCAGTTTATTGACGATCGACATGTCGGCCAACTCGCTATACACCAAGAACTACAACATTCTCTTAAATGGTCCAATTTTCAACTTGCTGAAGCCGCTGCCTTTATTGTATGCTCGGTTTTGGTTCTCCTTGCTTATTTTATTGGCCTCTCCAAATCTGTCGTTGTTCCCCACGACCAGAATCAGGTTTTTGGGTTTCTTATCTGATTTCATCCTCCAGGCGTTTCTTTTTCCACAAGATAAAAAAATAAAGTTTGCCACACTTCGCGACTCCATTCTTCAGATCCGATTAGTGTCTATCAAAACGCTCCAGCGATTCGCAGGCAAGATTATCTCTTTCTCTATAGCTGTCTCAGCTGCTCAGTTGTACGCGAGAGACGTTTACCGTGCTATTTCTCTGGCAAATCGTTCTTTTCGTCCCATCAAAGTCGTTGGTGTTCTTCGATCCGAGATAGCTCACTGGCAGTTTTTAGATTCCTGGTCCGATCATCTTCCCTGGATGGATGAGCGTTATTAGTAGTGAATGTAACAAGCGAGGCATCCCAGTATGCGTGGGGTGGCATAGTCGACAATCCCTCTGGACTACCTTTGAGACTCAAGACATTTGGAAAGAAGACATCAGAGACAAGCCCATTGTAGTAAAAGAAGCCCTCGCACTCGTCAGCACTTTAAAAGCTGGAAAGTTGGTTCTCTCAAACTGTGGCGTGGACGCTCACGTGGACTTCCTAACGGTCACCCAAGCCTGGAGGAAACAGGGTGGCAAAAGTAAACAGCTGAATGACGCTCTCAAGGAATTGTACCAAGCTCTTCTTGCCCAGAATATTTCCCTCTGTTTGTATTTCGTGCCCTGTCCTCTTAACTAGACTGACACTCTTTCTCGCGTTTTATTCGACAAGGATTGCATGCTTGCCCCCGAACCATGGAAAAAGATCGAAAACCGCTTTGGTCCACACACCATTGACCTGATGGCACTTGACTCCAATGCTCAAGTCGGACGTTCTGGCTCCGCGCTTCCTCACTTCACGCCTTTCCCAACACCAGGCTCTCGCGGAGCTAATGTATTTGCACAAGATATTGCCCCCCAAGAAAACGCATACGTTTTTCCACCATTCGTCCTAGCTGGTCCTCTTCTCCGTTTCTTCGACAAGGCCTCATTTTCGTTTACCATTGTGGTCCCATATTGGTGGCCTCTGATTCAAGCGAGAGCATGTCATTTTGTCATTCTGGACTGTAAAACAGAGGCGATATCTTGTTATTCCCATCTCCACACCACGTTTTTTCCACACGGCCTTTACCTTGGGATTTGTATGCTTTCAGAATTAACAATTCACCTCCCTATGCCCTACCTTTAGATACAACGACCCAGAATATGGAAACGAGCAACTCCTTGCCTTGAATGTGGATATCTCAATGATGCTGATTTGAACCTTTGCCAGAAATGCGGTTTCTGCCAGTCTTGTTCCGCTTTCCAACATCCTTCAAAGCGGTTATAGATTGACTTTCAAGCAATCGATGATCGTTTGGCACTTTTGGCTGAAGCAAGGTCCAACAGGAGTTATGAACGTCAAAAGTCTTCCCTCCACAAGGAATTAGTTAATTTTCTTTCGTCCCTTCCAGTTCCCAAGACGCTCTCCTCCGCCTGTCCTACCGATATTAAGAAGTTCTCGGTGTAGAAGGATAACTCAGGGAAAACCGTTGTTCACCTTCTGGCCTGTCCAAGCCTGGGCCAACGTCAGCGCGACTCCTGTTCATGTCCAACTAGGTTAGCTGCTGGAACCGTGGACAACTTAATAGGAAAACTCAGATCTATTTTTGTTGAGGAGGGTTTGGTACGGGAATGGGGTGACCGCTTGTGTATTGGCAATCCCGTCTCCCACCCCTCTATTAAAGCTTATTTGAAGTGTGTTCGAGAAGAACAAGCCCAGACTCGGGTGCAGCCACGTAAGACCGTTCCTCTTTTTACAGACAATTTTTTGGCCATAGCACGTTTAGTTCTGTCTAAGCTTAAGAAGCCTGGCACTTCGCCTTCACTTTTGTATGTCCTGAGTAGGGATCTTAAATTCTTCTGCATTGCTTTTTTCACTGGAAACCGTTCCTTGGACCTAGGAAGAACTAAGTCCAAAGAAGTACTTCTTTTTCCGACTCTTCTGGGTTACTTTTCAACCATACCTTTGGTAAAACATTAAGGGGAAATTCTACACACTCGTTTTCTGTAAAAAGTTCTAGCAATTCTGAAATTTGTCCAGTGCGAAATTTTATGTTGTATCTAAGTATCTGTCGTTTAATTAACATAGACATTTCTCAACGTTATCTATTCCGTGCTACCAACAAAGCTGGCCCCGTTTCTGATAAACCTTTCATTGGTTCTTCTGTTTACAATCGTTTTAAACAGTATCTTAAAGAGGCTGGTCTCGATGACGGTGAAACTCCCCACAGCCTTAGCGCCGGATGTTCTATAACCTTAGAACTGTTGGGAGTTTCTAAGTCTGCTATTGCTAAACACCTAGGTTGGCGCTCCTCTAACTATTCTCACTGGGGCCATCTCGCACAAACGCCCCCAGTCCCTTTGGGATTCAAGGTGAAAAATTCCCGTGCACACGTAGTCTCCTGGGAGAGTCCGTTTTCCATAGGTTTGGTATAAATAGGCCTGTTTATTCCTCTTTTCGTTAAACCGTACGCCAGTCTTGCGCTTGGCACCCCTCCCTCCTCCCCGCAGCGATGACTCTTGTTTCCATCCTAAAGCTAGCTCCCGCTCCTTTTCGCCTCTGTGCTCGCTTCTTCCCGTAACTTATCCTTGCCTGAGGCGTTTGGGAGTGAGGGCACCCAGTGAGAATTTATTACTAGCGAGGATATCGATGACGTCATTTCCCGCTCTTACACTGTTGTTTGTGCAAAAGTACTCTCGTGGTAAAAAGGAATATTCTACTCAATCGCTGCGCTCCTTCGTAAAATATTGTTTTTCCCTCTCGAAAATAAAATTCATATCTTCGCGCCGCCGTGAAATATCCTCTATATATAATAAATATTATTTTAAAAATTGCTGTTTAGTAGACATTGCGATTCTGCACACCAGTCATGGAAAGCGGTCCGTTGAAAGCTTCAGAAGAAAGAGACATCACACGACCTCCAGAAGAAAAACTGGATTTCGATGAGGACACTTTGAAAGGTGAAAAGAGTATTCATTTATAGTGCATTTACCCACATCGAACACATCGAAATGGACTTAATTTCTTTCACTTCAAGTTGAAACTTAGTGGATGTCAATCGAAGAAATCGTATTAATTCACTGATGTATGAATGGCTTAAGGCCATACGGTTGGATTATAAAACAGTTATATGCAGGGCAATTTACCTTTCTATCGTTTGTTTAAATTTCTAACTGGCTTTGAATTTGATTTTTATATAGTTTCCCTTTTTAAACTGAAAGACTGCATTGTTTGTCTCTGCTGCCCGGTGTCCACCAAAACGTGGCTTGACTTGAAGTAATATGTCAGTCAAATCTTGCGGTGCCTATTCCCTCTCCGAAAACAGTGAAGCACTTGTTCACGTTGTCAGTCCCGGGGCTCGAGTATCGCTCGGGCATTTGAAGGCCCTAATGATTGGAACGCATAGAAACGTTCGCGGCTTTGTTTCCCGAGATGAACTTTTCGACAAAAAAGACGAGAGATTTGTGGCCAACTTACTCTAATGGAAACACAACGAGAAAGACCGGCCATTAAAAGGATACACCCGGAGAATTAGCTCTTCTCTATGCTTCGTTTCTCCTGAATTAACTTTAGGTAGTACGTTGATGTCGAGCCAAGTAGCGAACACTTTCTTTCGAACAATTACTTTGCCCGTGAAATCCTCTCTCTGCCCAATCATCAGCTCTTGGGACGGTCCCGAATTGTTCTAGAAATTTGGTATTAAAAATGGCTGCGGGATTGAACTCATCGTCATCATCATGATCATCATTATTATTATTATTATTATTATTAATTTATTTTTATTTTCATTTTTGGTTTTAGCAATAGTGGAAGTATATAAGAATGAAGGTAATGACGAATATCGGAAAAAAGAATACATCAACGCCGTGCACTTCTACACGGAAGGACTCAAAGTGAACTGCAAGGATGACGAATTGAATGCCAAACTGTACAGCAACAGGGCGACAGCTCATTTCTACCTGGGTGAGATTTTACCCTCTAAAAATTTCTAAAATTCTGCGTTTTTTAAGGAGCCTTTCAACCTTTATTAAAAACCACCATTAGTCTGTTTTAAAACACTTTGATCCAAAACGTGCGTAACCTGCAGGACGCGATTATTTTGTCCAGGAAACGCTGAATTTCCAATCTTGTGCTTGACCAGGAAATCCCCAAATTCAGAAAACGGTGGAGGGATTTGGGCAGTCACCAAAGATGACCTAGCGGGTGGATTTATTGTGCAATGTATCTCATGAACCTTGGCTATTTTGACATGTTAGGTAATTATCAAGAATCCCTGAATGATGCAAAATCTGCAATTGAATTGCAACCAACGTTCATCAAAGCCATAAAGAGAGGTAAGGCTTGCTGTCTTGACCAAATTATCCTGATGACGAACAAGGAGAAATGGACACCATCCCCCGTAAGATTTCTTCTCCACTTGGGAAGCTGTTGTTTATCCATAAGACTCATTCTGGCAAAGTTTAGTGACAAACGGATTCTACGATAACTCTTACATAAATTACTGCAAATCGATGTAGGAGGATGTTTCTATAAGTTAATACAGAACCTATATTCAAACTCCTCATGCACCTTAAAAATTGGTAGGAGTCAAACCAGATCCTTCCATTACTTGAGAGGGGTACGCCAGGGGTGCATCTTAAGCCCCTTGCTTTTCAATTTATACATTAATGATTTACCATAGGCATTTCAAAATACTTATCAGATCCCATCATTCTCCCAAATGGTACCAAATTAAATTCCCTCTTATACGCTGATGACCTGATTATTTTATCCCGATCCAAAGTAGGTCTGCAAACTTGTCTAAACACGTTGTATTCTTGTAGCAGTTCTTGGATGTTAGATATCACTTCTAAAAAGACCAAAATTATGACCTTTCATAAACACGCAAAGAAAACTCCGATCTAGAATTCCACATAGGAAAACAGAACATTGATATTGTACACAAATACACATATTTAGGAACCCGAATCTCCTCAACTGGTAATTTTAATGTGTCTCTCGAACACTTGAAAGAGAAAGCTCTTCACGCTCTTTTCGGCTTAAGAAAAAACACAGACATTAGTAGATTAAAACCTTCTTTGGCTTGTAAAATATTCGATACGATGATCACACCAATACTATCCTACAACTGTGAAATTTTGGGAGCTTACCAGAAACAGGATTTTGAAACGTGGGATAGCTCTCCAATTGAAAAACCCCACTTACACTTCTGCAAGCGATACTTGGAAGTAAGTAATAAGGCTTCTAACGCTGCATGTAGAGGTGAATTAGGTAGATTTCCATTAATACTTGGTATTAATGAAAAAATTCCTAACTACATTATGTATCTCTTTGAGAAGGATGAAGACTCTTTTGTAAAACAAGCATTACTTTTATCTATAAATCTTCATTCTAATGGCAATTCCATATAGTAATATTATGGAATTATCCAAATCTATAATCTAGTACCTAATTTTGTTCCCAACAATTTAGATAAAACCAAAACATCAAGATATAAAGATACAATGAAACAAAAGTATATTACTCAGTGGCGGTATTCAGTTAATTATACAAGGAAATTAGAGTTTTATAATACGTTTAAACATTGTTATGAAATTTCAAGTTTTTTAAACCTAACTAGAAAAACAATCAATAGAAAGGCTTTGGTAAAATTACGCTTAAGCAATCATAAACTTATGATCGAAACTCCTCACGACAAAAGGTTATGTCCAGTTTGTGACTCCAATGAAATTGAAGATGAAATTCACTTGCTTTGCTATTGCCCGAAATATTTCAAACTTAGAAATGAATTTTTCGCTCAAATACAAAGCCATCTCCATAATTTTCAGCAGCTATCTTACTTGGACCTGGTGATTAAACTGATGAACTCCGAAGATATTTTTCTTAATTTACGATTGACGGGTTATATTTCATTATTGAATAATTTGCGTGACAGTATCCTGTCATCTAAGAATGATGTCACTTGATTATCTGTTATTAATATCATAATAATTATTATTTCTTTTTCTTTCTGTTCTTGTTTTTACGTACCTTTTGCAATACTGTAAATAATTATAGTCATGCAAAAAAAGGTTATTGTCGTTGTTGTTGGCCTGAAATCGAGCCATTTTTTAACGAAGATCAGCGTTTTCCACCTTTTTTCAGTGCAAACAATGCATTTTTTTTAATACTTTATTTAGCAAACAACACACATTGCATTGCAGTTGATAACAAAAAAAAACGGAAAAGAAAGGAGAATTACAATTAAGCCAGGATCTTATACAGTTGGTCGGGATTACAAATTACAAAAACACGGAATACGCTTTACATTATGGTACTTACAGATATAAGACTCGAGGTAAAGAGAAGTTCAGAGACGATGACCATATAATGCAATTTTCGCTTGTGAGAGAACAGACCAATAATTAACGAACAGTACACTTTTCAAGATGCCACTGTGATACAATTTTTTTCCGGAATTCAAAAAGATCAGGTTTCTTTTCAAAACTTTTGCAGGTGTAAATGTAACGCTTCAAATATAGAACGAATAAATGAAAACTGCTTTTTGTGGGATCTGACAATCGCGTTACGGGGATTATGTCGTTAAGGGTAATTTGTTTATTTGAGAGGTAAATGTTAGTATCATAAGTTTGATTAAACCAGGAGAATGCTTCGGAATAAAAGGATGTTACCGCATTGCAAACAATGCATGAGAATGAATGGTGAGAAAACGCAATGAAGTTTTTAACTATATCACGTTCTACATGTCTTGCATGAAAAATTGGCAATCTCTCCTGGATTTTTTGATAAAATCTATTAGGGCAGCCATCTTGGGTGCCATTTTGGATGACGCCCCAACCCACAATAATTGTTTATATAGTACATCGTGGGTTATCTATTAAAATCAAAATCTCCTTGAATTATTGTAACACAGCGAAAGCTCTCCGGGGTTAAAGGAGGGTGGGAGGGATCCATCTACCTTTCACCACGGTGAAGCTTTCGGCTTGTTTGTACTCCAGGGATAAATAGACTTGGTACTCCACTTAAAGCTTATAGTGTGCGCGAAAGTTCTTTCCGTATCGGTTCCGTCTTTGAGCACACGAAGATACATTTAAAAACACTGGGCAGGTTATTTAAGCGAAGGAAAAAAAAGCATGGCTTAACTCGTGGCTTAACTGGTCAGCCCGAATGTGTTGCAGTCATTTACCGTAACAACTAGCAACTCAGACCGACCTTCTTATGAGTAGTTTAAGGCGTACTTAAATGCTCCTAAACGTGGACATTTTGAGACCCCGTTTAAATAATCTGTCCATTGTGTTTTTGTGATGTTTTCCCCATTTCCATAGTTAACTGTAACAGGCATGAAAGAATTCGACTTTTTTTTCTCCCACTATGATGTGGCAACACGTCAAGGCTTTTTTGACACATTTTGGTTCTTTTTTAGGAGCAAGTGCTTGTGTGGAGCTGCGTTTGTACGAAGAAGCCATAACCTGGTGTGACAAGGGATTGGCAGTATCTTTTAACAATATGGTCTGCACTCTTAGACAGCCCTACTTTGTTAATTGAAATGCTTTGTTCAAACCAAGGATCTAGAGAGGAAGTTTGTGCTTAACCCTTGATGGCCATGTCCGTCAGATACTCATTAAATGTTAACTACAAATGGTTTTAACCCATATAAAGCCCCAATAATTATCAGTAGCTAACTTCTCCTTACAATGTCACTGCATAGGTAAAATGTCTCGATAATTATTATTGTCATGAGAATGAAGGAAACGATCACTAGAGATAAAATGTGTCGATGTTTAAATACATTCCCCCAACTTGTACCATGTCAGAGATATGAAGGCTAGTAAGGAGAATTTAGCGTGTTGATTACGGACCTCAGAGGGTTTAAAATGTAAAGCAAATTCTTAACTAATATGGAACAAAGTATATTTCTTCATATCTTCACTGAAGGTTTTTCTCGTTTAATTCGGGGTTTGTGGTCGGTTATTATTTTTCCAAGTGTTTCGTCTAATAACTTGACCATTGGAAGATTAACGCGAATGACAAGATGCTATTGGATTTAAAGATAATGTCCACTGACGAGATCAAAAAGTTGCACAAGACAAAACAACAGGGTAGGAAGAATAACCTCTCTCAGAGTACAACGGTGGAAGTCCAGGTATGTCTTCATAACACATAAAAATATGTATGCATCAAGTTAGTTGAATGGAATGCGCTTTTGTTTAGAACAGAAAATGTTGCTGTCATGACAACGTGACGTAATGGCTTTAGAACTCTATCGCAGTTTACCTTATTGACCTTAACTGACAGGTTTAGATGTCAGGCCCAATATGATATGATATGATATGGCCGTTTTTGCTCAATACCACCACCGCCATGATAAGTGTTTGTGTAACACATAAATGCCAAGAGAACTTTTGAGTTACAAAGCATTAGAGGTAAAAGAAAAGGACTTAAACATGCTTTTGTCTTAAGAAACATATTTGAATTCTCTTTCACAGGATAATGTTAACCATCTCGCTAAAGTGATGGAAAATTTAACAACTTTTGAAAAAGATGATATTTCCAAAAATATTGTCTACCTTGAAAGCTGTCTAAAAATGGCAAAGGAAAGTGGCGACAGGTCTCAAGAAGGAAGTTTGTGCAGTGAGATTGGCAACGCGTATTTCTGTCTCGGAGACTTTAAAAAAGCCATAGACTACCATGAAGAGAGTCTAACAATTGCTAAGGAAGTTGGAGACAAATCTAAAGAAAAATACGAGTATGATTTTCTTGGACACTATTATCATGAACTCGGAGATTTTAAAAAAGCAATTCACCACTGTGAATGCTGTTTGAAAATTGCCAAGGAAATGAAAGACGAACCTGAAGAGGGGCGCGCATATGGTAATCTTGGCAACGCTTATGACAGTCTCGGAGATCTCGAAAAAGCAACAGCCTGCTTTGAGCGCGCTCTAAAAGTTGCCAAATGCTTTAAAGACAGGCACCGAGAAGGACTCGCTTATAGCGGGCTTGGTATCACTTATAAAAGAAGCGGAGATTTGAAAAAAGCAATTGACTGTCACGAACACAGTTTGAGAATTGCCAAAGAAGCTGGAGACAAGTCCGTTGAAGGAATTGGTTATACTCTTCTTGGCGACGCTTATGAAAGTCTGGGAGATTTTCAAAAAGCCCTTTACTACTATAACCTCAGTCTACGAAATGCCACAGAAATCGGAGACAGGTCTAAAGAGGGTAGCGTTTGCCTTCATCTTGGGAACACTTATTACAAACTTGAAGACTTCAAGAAAGCGATAGAGTACTACACACTTTGTTTACCGATTGTGAGAGAAGTAGGAGACAGGTCCAAAGAAGATCACGTGAATCGTAACCTTGGAAACGCTTATTACGGTCTCGGTGACCTTAAAAATGCCATTCACCACTACGAGCTCTATGTAAAAAATACCACAGAAATGGGAGACAGGTCCGAAGAAGGAAGTGTGTTTTTTGATCTCGGGAACACTTACTACGAACTTGGAGATTTTAAAAAAGCCATAGACTGCTATGAACTCAGTTTAAAAATTTCCACAAAAGTGGAAGACCGAGTACCGGAATTTGTTGTATATGAGAGCCTTGGTAACGCTTACTTGAGTCTTAAAAATTTCAAGAAAGCCGTAGACTACTACACACTTTGTTTAAAACTTGTTGCACAATTGGAAGACAGATCCACAGAATGTCGTGTGAATCGAAATCTTGGCAACGCTCATTATGATCTTGGTGATTATGAAAATGCCATACGCTTCTACGAACTCTGTATAAAAATTGCCCCACAAACGAAAGACAGGTCTGAAGAAAGTATCGTCTATGGCAAACTTGGTAACGCCTATTACAAGCTCGGACATTTCAAAAAGGCCATAGACTTTCATGAACTCCGTCTAAAACTTGCAAGAGAAATGGGAGACAGATCAAGAGAATGCAGTACGTATGGTCAGGTTGGCAATGCTTATTTTAGGTTCGGAGATTTTAAAAAAGCTATCGACTACCATGAACTCTGTTTGAAAACTGCCATAGAAATAGGAGACAAGTCTGAAGAAGGTAGTGCCTACTGCAATCTTGGCAGTGTTTATTACCATTTTGGAGATTTCAGAAAGGCCATTGGCTACCTTGAACTTTCTCTGAAAATTGCAACAGAAGTGGGAGACAGGGTCCGAGAAGGTGTAGTGTATGGAAATCTAGCCAACGCTTTTGGTAGTAGTGGTGATTTCAAGAAAGCTTTAGACTACCATGAACTTTGTCTAAGAATTGCTATTGAAACGGGCGACCGGGCTGCAGAAGGTAGAGCGTATGGTGGACTTGGTGACGCTTATCGCGCCATTGGAATTTTTGAAAAAGGTCAAGATTATCACAAACAACAACTGCTAATTGCTAAAGAGGTTGGCAATAGAAAAGATGAAGGACTTGCTTTGGTTAGGCTCGGCACCTTACATTTGAACCTTGGTGATTTCCAAGCAGCCATAGAATGCCTTGAACTGGGTCTAGAAATTGCTAAAGAAGTTGGAGACCAAGCTGGTCAGGGACGTGCTTTTGGCTATCTTGGCTACGCATATGACAATGTCGGTAATTTTAAGAGAGCCGTAGAGCTCTTTGAACTCCAAATGCAAATTGCCAAGGAAACTGGTCAAAAACATTTGGAAGGATTTGCCTATGCCCATATTGGTAATGCCTATCGCAACCTCGGTAATTTAAAACAGGCTTTAGACTACCATGCACTTCATCTAAAAATTTCCAAAGAACTGGGAGACAGGCATGGAGAAGGAGTTGCTTATGATAACCTTGGCAGTGATTACTACAGAATAGGATACTTTAAAAAAGCAATTGAGCACCATGAACTCCGTCTAGAAATTGCCAAACAGCTTGGAGACCGGGATGGAGAAGGACGAGTGTATTGTAACCTCGGTAACGACTACAGAGGTCTAGGTAATTTCAAGAAAGCTAAGTATTACTATGATCTGAGTCTGAACATTGCCAAAGAAACTGGAGCAAAGGCTGTAGAAGGTGGAATATATGCCAATCTTGGCATTGTTTACCGCCATATGAGAGATTTCAAAAAAGCAATAGCAAACCATAAACAGAATCTCAAAATTACCAAAGAAGTTGAGGACAGAGCAGGGGAAGGACGTGCTTATGGCAATCTTGGTCTCGCATATCACGATCTTGGAGATTTTGAAAAAGCCCTCGAGCATCATGAGCTGTGTCTTAAGATTGCTAAGGAAGTAGGTGATAAGGCAGGAGAAGGATATGCGTTTGCAAATATCGGCGACGTTTATAAGGCGCTTGGTAATTTGGAACAATCCCTAGACTGTCATGAACGCCATTTGAATGTTGCCAGAGAGGTAGGAGACGAAATCGCAGAAGGACTCGCTTACTTTAAGGTTGGACTTGACTTTGAATCAACAGGTTTTCTTTGTGAATCTCTTACTCGTTATAGGTCTAGTGTGAAAATACTTAATGACGCCAGGATCCGACTGCAGTCAAACGACGAGTGGAAAATAGACTTACGCAACCTTTATTGTCAAGTTTATATCGGGCTGTGGAGAGTTTTGATAAAACAAAACAAGGCTGTCAACGCTTTATTTGCCGCTGAGCAAGGGCGCGCGCAAGCTTTAAAAGACCTTTTGGAATCAAACTATGGTTTTCATCTAACTGCAGACGAAGAAACGAACGATAACATTTTGAGCTACATTTCATCAAATGCAGTTTTCACAGCAATTGATGATGTCAACGACGATATCTTTTCTTGGGTTTGTCGAAAGGAGAAAGTCCACTTAAGACAATTAACACACATTGACTACGATTCACAGTCGTTAGTGGAACTAGCTCGTGATACAATTGGTGTGAGAAGTGGTATTCAATGCGAGGATCGTTCATTGGATAAATCGAGACATGAAGAGGAACCGAGTGAGAGGTGCGACAAGCCACAGCCGGACACATTAAATCTTCAGGAGAATCCTTTAAGAACATTGTATGACTTTTTTGTAGGTCCGGTAGTAGAATTAGTTTGTGGTGATGAAATCATCATTGTCCCTGACGGTCCTTTCTGGTTAGCTCCGTACGCTGCATTCATTGACCCGAATTCAAAGTACCTGTGTGAGTCGTTCAGAATCCGTTTGATTCCTTCCCTGACCAGCTTGAAATTGATCACAGCTTGTCCAGCAGATTATCACAGGAAGTCCGGGGCTCTGCTCGTGGGAGATCCATGGGTACAAGAAGTTATCCATGACAAAGGGCAACGGTTACAGCAGCTGCCATGTGCCAGAGAGGAAGTAGAGATGATTGGGGGAATAGTCAATGCAACACCCCTCACTGGAACAGAGGCCACAAAGAATAAAGTGTTGAGTGGACTCTCTTCGGTTGCTTTGGTACACATTGCAGCACATGGTCGTATGGAAACAGGAGAAATAGCCTTGGCACCAGACACTATGCGAATATCCGATGTACCTGAAAAGGAAGATTATCTTTTGACAATGGCTGATGTGCTGGCAGTTAAGCTGAGAGCAAAACTTGTTGTACTGAGTTGTTGTCACAGTGGTCGTGGGGAGATAAAATCTGAAGGTGTGGTTGGCATCGCGCGGGCTTTCTTGGGTGCCGGTGCTCGTTCTGTTCTGGTGTCACTTTGGGCAATTGATGATGAGGCCACTCTGGAGTTCATGAAAAGCTTCTACCAAAATTTGGTGGAAGGAAGAACCGCCAGTGAAGCTCTGAACCAAGCCATGAAAACCATGAGAGAATCTGACAAGTTTAGTGAAGTGAAATACTGGGCCCCGTTTGTACTCATTGGAGATGACGTCACACTGGAGTTTGGTGGACGCGACTGCTAGATATCTCAAGCTGTAAGTAAACCTATGATAGGCATTAAAATAGAAAAAAAAACTTTATTTTCTTATAGAAAATGTCACAGGTGTCACAACGTCCTGAAACAAGATTGCGCTAAACTCTTTATATTCCCTGTTTAATTTAAAGCTGAGTAGTGGATTTACAAAAGCGTACCTGACTTGAATAGGAACATTAACACAACGTAATAAAGCTATCTTCGCAGAATAATGGTCTTGTCAAGGAACAGATGAAGGACGTCATGTCAAGGAACAGATGAAGCTGTGCGTGTATGGTTCGTGACACTGTCCTTTCGAAAGTTTTTTTAAATCTTGTAAACTGATTGTTCCCTTTCTTTGCAAAAGATCCAAGCATGTGACAAAATTAATAGAGCGGTTTACTTACAACTTTGACTGAGAAAAGCACTTAACGCACTTGTCGTTAAAGACCGTTTTTTTACCAAACACTACAATGTATTATTACAATTCAGTTACGAGAGCTCGGATTATTACGAATTGCTACAACGTGTTATTACATTTGTGATAGGGACGTTATTACGCATTACAATGACAATTGCTACGTTTCCGACGCTATTAAAATTCTTTATTGCATTGCGCATCCTTTCTGTGCATCATTTTTTGCGTGGTTAGCGAGCGCATGTTCGGAGCTTGATAGGGTTTTCTATGAAAGCTAAGCTGTTCAGAGAAATAAATGGTCGTATTCTCCTAAAAGAACTCGGTGACAGCATACGACTCGACATGATATATCCAAATTTGAAGAATTTTTCATTATTCAATTTTCAGATATTCCGATTGATTCTTTATTGCAATCTGGAAGCGTGCAGACGCCTATTTCATTACTTCCATTTTTACCGCAACTTTTGAGGCGTTTTACCGTAGCATTATTTTGCTAACACAAGAATAATGTTTATATTTCATTGCTCGTAATAACTTTGTTGAAGTAATGAATATCTGTAGTACAAGGATAGGTTTGTTCATATTACAGTCGAAAGCTAGCAAAGTACCTACATGCTACAGCCCTGTAGCTTGAAATCAGAGACGGTGACCCCTCGTTTTATTATATTTTTTCAATGTACTAGTTGTAATTCATAACTGTGCAAAGTTTTAAAACATTATCAGTACAATTTCTTTTTCGACAGAATCCTGATCATTAGAATTCCTGCCGCAATTTATTTACTAATTGGTGAAGTAATTAAGCGTGCCGACATTGTAATTGTAAACAAATAATAATCATTCCCATCCCTGTTTTTTCATGTTCTTACAGTCACTTAAGCAAAGACAAGCTGGATACAGTTGATGACCTTGATGACCTCAGACGGAGAGAAAGAACTGGACATTAATTATGATGAGGCGGAAGCATGCGCATAGCAAGATTTCTTGCTGTGCATACAGTGAGAGTGACTCCAAAATAATTTAATTTACTTTAATTTAGTTTCCTCTCGACTCTAGCAAGAATGCACGGTTCATCAGTAGTTGCCTTGTACCTAGGTTCCCCTTCTTGTCTTGTCGTCCGCGTGAAGCCTGTGGTAGGAGCGGAAGAGTGTGGTGATTCTGTGACGCCACCGCTCAATTAGTCCAGTCAGTCCAGAACGCCTTAGAACTTGGCTGGTTATCCAAAAGTGTCAACAATGCCATGTAGGGGAAATCTTCGTTGAATAAAAAGATTTAGAAGTTAAACAAAACTTCGATTTAACGGTAGAACTCCTTTTTTTTGGAATACAAGCGACCCTGCTCTAATTACCAGTCCACCAGCATTGTAGTTAATATCTCTCCCCTAAGCAACCGCGGCCGCTTTTGTGAATTTCCGACTGGTCTTTCTCTTTGTTTCTAAGTTCTCGTAGGCGACCGCTTAGCCAACACTTTAAGAGTAGATCTCAGAGCTCAGAAGAGTGGGGGGGGGGGGACAGGGGGTCTGAACCTCCCGCTTCCCGTACCCTTTAATCCCGGTTCCTGCCCTGTATTTTTTGGCTCCCGCCCTTTTGCATTTTTTCGATTGCGAAATATTGCGCAATGTTGTGTAATTTTTCCCTTTTTCTCCCGCTTCCCGCCACCTTGGGAATCCCGCTTCCCGCCCCCTCTTCTCCCGCCTCCCGTACACCTCCCGCCCCCTTTTCTCCCGGTCTCCCGCCCCCCCTGTCCTCCCCCCCCACAGAAGAAGTTTCGTCGTGCTGTACACGTGGCACATAATACGATTATTGTTTTCAATGTCAGCATTTTATTTCGTTTTTTATTGTTAAATTTAGGTAATTAAAGCTTGAAAGCTTCTGCACTAGTTTAAGGGAAGAATGTATGGTCGTGCAAATAAAGCTTTTTGTTGTTGATTTTTTTGTTACTCATACGTTAACGAAATGATCTGGTTCGGTGCCCTTGACTTCTCGCTACACTTTAAGCTCATAAACGTTCATCAATTGAAGGTACTTTGCGCACTGCATAAGATGATCGTGGATATCTTAGCCAAGGTTGATCAAAGTAGAACAAGGTTAGAACCCGAGAGGGGGGGGGGGGGCAGCACTTGACTCGCTGTTTACGTGTAGGGGTGCTGTTGAGGGTCTGAAACCGTGACCCTGTTTAGGTCCAAAAGAAGTCCTAAAATACCAACCCTGCTTAGGACGACACCCTCCTTTTTAGGTCACTAATTAAAAAAAAATTACAAAATACACACTCTCTTATTTTACACAATTTTAACCTCTCCAATCTAAGCCATATTGACGAAGACAACCGTGGCAATCGTGTAACCATACCCTTTGGACAGTCAGTGGGGTAGAATTATATACACCCAATTCAAAAAAGGTTGCTTTAGCAATTGGTCATTGGCAATTGGGCATTGGGCATTGGGGCATACGGAACACAATGCAATGCTTTTCTTGAGTGACCGTCAAACAATAGCTTCCCAATGCCCAATTGCCCAATGCCCAAAGCAACCTTTATTGAATTAGGTGTATACCCTGTTCAGGACAGAGAAGAGAAAAACAATACCCTGTCCGGCGGCACGTCGCCGTATGGGCCGTATGAGGGAGTACCCCCGCACTCACAGATAATTGGAAATTTTAATGAGCTTCTGAATGGTCCTTTGTCCAGGGCTGAAAAAAATTTCTTGAGATCTCTTATGACACTGCAGCTCGGTTACCTAGCTGGTTTCAGGCTCTCAGATAGAATTTAAGAAAAACCGTGGTCAAAAGGGAGAAATTTAAAAAATGACTTTCTTTCTTCCTTTTTTTCATAATCGGCTCCCTTCTAATTTCTGCTTGGAGTAGCTACTGAATCATACGCACTGTAGAGGTATTTGTGATTACCTTTGCCCCCCCCCCTTTTTTTCCTGATTTTTCCACTTAGTATTTTAAAGATATATTTGTCACTTGATACGTTGTTTATATTATTACAATTATTATATTATTTATTAGCGGAGCCAGCGCGCTAGCGCGTCAGCGGAGCTCCATTGCTAAGGAAATTTGGTAATCTATCAAGCCAAAAAATTTTGGTAGTGACGTAGTAGTCACGTGACCGTCCGTCCGTACATCCGTCCGTCCGTACGTCCGTCCGTCCGCACCACAGGGATACCAATACACTTCCTACACTGGATATAGCCCTGTGCTGAATCCCGTGTGTTTTCGGCGCGAAATCGCATGTTGACCCGCGTTGTAGCAAAACAAGCAAAGACAACAAAAGTCAAAAAGAAATTTGTTAATGGAAAAAATAAAGTTCAAAAGAACACTCAGTTGTCTTTTTGGTGGAAGGGGAAAAGTTCAATCTAGGCGAAGAAATTCGGCGATAAAGTTCAGGCAAAAAGTTCAAATTTGCCTCGTCGGTTCTGTTCAAACTCGGTCGGCACACCGATTGAGTTCGCAGCTTTTCGCAGCGGTTTCGACGCCAAATATAGCAGAGCTAGTGCTTTTTGGTTTTTTCTGTCCACAACCATGGTTTTTACGGCGTTTCGAACACATTTTGCGAGGAAAAACACCAGCATTTTCATGCTGATAGGCAGCTTGTCTTGAAGAAAGAAATAAATATTAAAATTAACTTCTAACACAATACCAAACGCCCATGGCCTAGTGGACTAGTTACCGGCATCTCCACCCACGACCCGGGTTCTACACTCAGTGGGAGCAAGAATTTTTTTTCTTTTTTTTCTTTTTTTTTTTTTTTGTTAATAAAACGACTTGGATGAGAGTATTTTCACAAATTAATAACTGCCAGCAAAAACAAAACAAAAAACAAAACAAAAAACAAAAGCAAAAGCAAAAAACAGACAAAACAAAAAGGGGGGCTCCGCTTTTAGGCTTGGCTAAATCTATATATTATATTATTAAAAACTGGACTAGGTATATTGGATTTCTAGCATTTTGATTGGCTCAACGGAGCTAGGCTATCAGCTCATATACCTGCTGCGACCAAATATGGTCAATGAACACTCAACAACAAAGTGAGCTGAAAGTTTTTTCCTCGCGAGCAACCCGGCGATAAAAATGGACGAGAAAAATCACTTGGCAGCGAATTTAAATCAAGCAGAAATTCCAGCAACGTCACCAACAAGCATCGCCAACAGCGTCGTCTAACGCAAGTCAAAATTGTTTGAAGAAACTGTGCAGAAATAGAAAATTAAGCATTAAGCGTTGTGTTTACAATTAATTTCTTTCATCTATCGTCACGTCGATCATTGAAATTGAACAAACGGTAAGTTTTATCAGAAAGGATTTCCACTTCAAAATATCAAGACGAGACATAAAATAAAACACAGCGAAATGGGGCAGGAGCATTCATGGCGAGTCGGTGCGAAAATCATGAAGCAGTCAAACAAGTACTAAAAAAATACAGCTGCAAACTACCAAGAAGGAACGGCGAGATTGTTTTTCGGCTTTAACACGCAAAATTGACACTGGTTTACCTGCACTTGTTGTAGCTCTGTGTTCCAACAGGTCCAAATGCTCAGATAGAAATCGGATGCCATGTAAACGGAGTTGAATCGCTTTTCCAGTTGTTTGAATGTTGTTTTTACCATTCCGTCCGCAACCTCTAAACTGAGAACAACTGCATTTTGCGCTTTGCGTTTAACAAACTATCATGGTGAATTCTAATGTTCCTCGCTACGGTAATCTTGCTTCTGAGCTGCATAGAAATTACCTCTTCAAGTTCAACTGTTCAAATTTGTTCTGTCTTCAGTTCGATCAAACACGCACATGATGGCTCCGTTGTGCGAACAGCCGGATTACAAACTTGTTCAGTTTCAACTCCAGAAGCTATATGGTGAAATTGTACAGCTTCAATCCGCCTTGAACAACAATGTTGAGGAAAAATCAAACATGTACCATATTTCAGAGCCAATAATTGGAAGATTTTTTCCTAAACGTGTGCTACTTTGTTTAATTCGAGCAGTTTTCATTGATTCATTCAGCTTTGCAATGAAACGCTGCAACACTTCGCAGGTTTTGGCGCTTTTTTCGTTCAGTCATGTGATCGATTCTTGTTCCTTTTAAATTTCTTTTCTTATTTTTCCCGTTCTTTCTTGATTTCTTTTTTAATAGTGGTTAAGTTTTTAATAAAACAATTATTCTACTCGGGCTTGCTGGATATCAAATGATTATAACCAACTCGGCGCTACGCGCCTCGTTGGTTATCTATCATTCGATATCCAGCGCGCCCTCGTAGAATAATTGTTAATTATTCACGTCTTTTTTCATGGTACCCTATCTACTCACGTGGATTGGTTTTCACTGGCGATGGAGTCGGAGTGGAGTCATTATCAGAAGCATAGAGTGTTTAGTCTAGCACATAGGGGAAACTATTCTGCACTTTATGATAAAAGCACGAAACTTGTCACACCAATACTAGGTATCGTAGGGAACGTTTTAAAGATTAGAGGCAATCTGGATAGGATCTGTGGCAGCTGGGAGGGAGAGGGGGGATTTTTCAATATGGCCGCCATTCAGACTTTAAAGACTGGAAAAATGAAGCAAAATTAACTTGATACAGTGTTGAATTGTCATTTTAGTTATGCCTGATTGTTTAATTTCCAATCAAAACAAAACATCAACATTTTTCGGGCTGATTTAACTGAATTCAGGGGATCGTTTTATTGTAGGTCAAAATTATGCAAATTAGATATTTGGTCGAATCATTTCGTTTTCTCCTCAATAATTTTGGTGGCCACTTTCAAGCTTACCTGTTTAACTGTTTCATGGCAGAACTATGATACAGTGAAAGACCGTAGAAACACGTTATTACACACGCTATTTATTCAGTTATTTGTCCTTTTCTCAATTTAAGTCAGCCACGGTAACGATACAAGCACAGTAATTTCCAAAAGAGATTTTCAGCGTCAAATTTACTCCTTCGTCTATAGCCTTTACAGATCTCGATTAACTGATTCATTCTGTTAATTACATCGGAATTTCGTTGGCCTGAACAGTTAAAACAGCACCAGGCCCACAAATAGCCAGCTGGGTATCCTGTCAGTGACTAAATGAGGGGTTATGGAAGGGACTTCTTTGCAGATGAAGTCAGCAGTAATTTGTCTTCTAACATCTTCTCTGAAAAACGTCTTTCGTGCATTATTCACCCTTGTTAGCAGATACTGGAAGTAGCGATGAGCTCTAATTCTTTAAGTCTGCGTGTACTGCTGTAAATTGCGCGCAATGTCTGTGCAAGCATATGCAATGCGGGTATACATGTAGCATCAATGTGCATACTCTATAGCAATCTAGCTATGCACCTTCTTCTTTCTGTAAAACACGGCATGGTACCGCATCTAGTACATGGTGCACGCATTGCAGCTGTTATTGTTTGACGCACTGAACTACGCGAGTTACTTAAGGTACCGAGTAAACATCCCGTCCGCATTCCGGTTTGTTAGGCGGTGTCGACTTCAAACATCGTCTGGAACCAGTCACCGTCTGCGGTATGAAGTAGCACAATCCGTTAAGAGTACAATTTACTCGATATTTTGTCAACTTTAAGCATTATTATCTCATCTAGGTACAAACTAAGGACAAGTGCCTCGTTGCAATTCTAGGCATGGCTATGATATAAAATATCATTTTTTGCTTCTAAGTCTTCCAACAGAAGCGTCCTTTAACGATGGATTAGTCTAGCTATCCCAGCCGAGGATGTCAAACTCCTTCCCTCTGCCAGTAAAGTTATTGCAATCGTTATGGTGCGCCCTTTAACAGTATTCGCACAACTCAGCGCAGCTCGGTCTCGCACTGAGAGAATTCTGTACCTTAGATGCGATGCGTAGAACTATTACCTAGAGTACGAGTGCTAACCTGGTGTGCATGGAAGGTTTCCTTGGCATTTAATGCTTTCAGGAATGAATCTGCATATCCGGCTGTAGTATGTTTTCTTATACAAGTACCAGAATTGAATCCGTGAATACAAAATGCATATATTTCCACATACTTTTAGCAATACAAGTGAGTTGTGCATGGGAGTAACACCCACGATGGCCACCCGGGTATCAATCATATCCTCTTCACACAGTAGAGTTATTTGCAGTAGGTATCTATGGCTGTTTAGTTACTCTTGCTGGTTGGTATAGTGAATACACAATAAATAATTATCCAAAAATAGGCCAATCAGTAGCACTTCCAGTTCTTAACTGCATAAGTCAATGCCTAATTGAAGACGAATTTTTTTTTTCATTTCTGGCCATTTATCAGCCCCCAGGAAAAACAACTCCATAAGACAAGACCTAATTCAAGACGATTTTTTTCATTTCTGGCCATTTATCAGCCCCCAGGAAAAATAACTCCATAAGACAAGACCTAATCAGTCTAAGAGTGCTTACGATCTGGTGAAAATCAAACAACGGAGTCGTAAGCGGAGTCCTAAAGGCGAAGGAATCGGAGTCGAAAGAATCAGAAGGTTTTCATTTTCTTCAAATTGCGCTATGACTCCGTCACTTACAACGTAGTGAAAACACTAGTGAAAACCAGATTGTTAGAGTCGTAGGCAGAAGCGAACGAATAAACCAATCAGAACGTCTCCATTTTCTTCGTAAGCGACGGAATCGTAAGCGCAATCGGCAACTCGGCTTACGACTCCGTTGTTTAACTTCACTAGATCATAACTAGTCCGGCAGATAAGTGTCAAATCAGGGCTGAGTACTGCACTTTATGATAAAAGCATCAAACTCGGCACGTTGATACTAGACATCATGGGGAACATTTTCAAGATTAGAGGCAATCGGCATATGCTCCGTGACAGCCAGGAGAGGGTGGTAAAAGTATTGGGGGTAATTAATCAAAATGGCCGCCGCCAGCGATGCTTCTTCGGTGTGGAAACATACAGCATAATGTTTAAAACAATGTCTGATCGCAACGATCCATTGAAGTACGTTAAAAGATTGAAATATTGCTATCAAAAGTGGCATAGAAGCTTTCTGACAAAGGAAAATTGAAAAGATAATACTGAGGTCATAATTATGCAAATTAGAAATTTTAATTAATTCACATTTGATGATTGTATAGTAACATATTCCAAGTACCTACAATACACATGAATATACATAACAATGAGATATGGAAGGGTGAAAATGGGTGCTGTCCACGAGTGTGGACAGCGGTATATTCATGTGCATGAAGGTCTAGCACCGCGTCATGCCACTGGGGGTGGGCGGGCGGGTTCGTTCCTACTACCAGTGATGTCGTAGGAGAAATGTGCACAATAGAAGAAAACATGATAATATATACAGCGTAGAGAATTGTGGGATATATATTGTTATGTTAATATTCATTTATTATTTCCGGTACTTGAAATAGTAACATATTCCAAGTACCTACAATACACATGAATATACATAACAATGAGATATGGAAGGGTGAAAATGGGTTGCAAAATCCAACCGTTCGACTCTGGGTAATGGACACAGAGATGGGAAAGAAGAAAACCTAGCCAAAAATGAGTTTATTCTCCCATTCTCCAAAACTACCGCGGGAAGGCTGGAATAAAATCTTTAAGGCTATCACAATTCTGATACAAAACCCCTGGATCTGCAATGTTTACTTCTCGACCAGAAAGGGTCGTGGAAGGAGAATTGGTGGACATTACTTTTGATAACTGCATATAATAGGTCGCAGTAGAGCGGTGGCGCCAGCCAACGTGTCCCATAACATCCTGCAGTCCCGCGCCCGCAAGGGCGAGGGTGATAGCGCAACCCGATCTAAAACCGTGAAGTGTTGCTGCTTGTGCAAGGTTTCCTTCGTCAAGGTAGACTCTGAAGCGAGAATCTGCCGCCGAGGATGAAAAAGGTCTATCAACAATCCCCCCATCTGGGGTAATAGGGCGGAATAAAAAACCGCTTGTAATGTCAATACCTATACCCTTTGCAAAGGTTACGTAAAGGTCAATTGCTTTAACAGAGCATATATCGGCATTCTGGTTGCGACGAATGGCAAAAAGGTTCGAAGAACCATCACGTAGAGTCTTCCCCCAAATATGGTTGAATAGTAAACCGCTATTATCCGGGAAGCGGAGAATTTCCGGAGTCTTAACCTGACTGAGATCGCCGGGTCTATCTCCACTGAAAAAGAGTGTTTTGAAAAAGGCCTGGTCTCTTAATAAAACAAACACGTAATCGGAGTTAAATCCTCTGACCGCAATTTACGATCGATGAGGTGACTTAACTGTAAAAGATCATTAACGAAAAAAGGAGTGGCTTGTTTGGGTGTTGCTTGAGCTTGCAACTGTTCTGCGGTAACACACTTAAGGTATTGCTTTAGTGAAAGATCGGTAGCCGGATTCCCCAGCAGAAGTCTCGGGTCCCATTCTCCTCTCCTGCCGACTTCATTAAAAATTGTACGCAACTTTCCAATCAAGGAGTCCACGGTGCCAAAAGCCAGACGCGTTGGACATGGACAGGGAAAGGAACCTTTGCGTGCGTAGAATTGACAACCGGCGTAATGAACTTTTGTCTTCCCCTTTGATCTTTCCATACCAAAAAACGACATAGCTCGCGAGGAGTAACAGTGGAAATATCCTTTGGGAAAGGAAGGGAGGCTAAGAAAAACTCCAATTCCTTTTGAAGGGACGACTTTTGCTTTGAGTAGGACGTGTTAGCAGATAGGCTCGCGATTTGTGAAAGGCGGTTATCAAGAGCAGAGACGTCCAGAGTAACGTCAGTCCTTTGGGTATGGCCAACGGTTAGGATTTTCCTCTTGTAACCACAATTCTGACAGTAACGGAAAGTGGCGTCATTGGCATATTCACAGCGAGGACAAGAGACTGAGTGGCAAAAAAGTTTAGGGGCCGTTGGCAAAGGCTGAAGGGAAAACGAAGAAAGAAAACAAAAAATAAATGAACAAAATTTATTGTCACTTCGATCATTACAAAGTTAAGAAAAAAGTTACCAAACATTCTATAGAACAAATACAATCTATAATTGACTATCAAAAACAAAAAACTGTTCTAGCGGATGTACAGATCATTTTGATAAGTATATGTTCGCAAACAACAAATATATAACAAAAGGCGCAACAAATGTCTTAAATTCTGAAAGCCCAGAGGTCCCATGGCAGTTTAAACGAGTCTGAGAAACCATGTGGAGAAGGCGTAAGAAGCGCGCCTTGTTCCCCTTTGCAAGAAAGCTTAAGAGAAGCGAAAGCCGAGTGAAATAGAATTGGCCACCAGTATCGTCTAGGGTGAACATCGGGGACAACAATAGTGCATCGCAAATGATTAGCCCGCAGATGATTAAAAACTTGCCCAATCAAAAGTATAGGAGGAAAAATATACGGGTTACTTAAGATGGGACTACGATCCGGGTGGTCAAAATTTTGCGCAAAGAAATCCACGCCAGAGGAACAGGGGGTAGGATACGGTGTAAAATGAGGCAAGGAAACCCCATTGAGATCACTTTGAGAGTTTGAGTCCAAAGCCATAAGATCGACAGAATGACCATGTAAACCGCCAAAAGAAGGGTGTGATTGAAGGCGCTGCCACAAATGAAAAGCTAACTTACTGTCAGCAGGAGAAAAACGACGTGAAGGCTGATCAGCAGGATTAACACTCGAGGGGATATGGATAACTGAAAGGTGCACATTAAGGTCTAGGACCACTTCCGCTAACCGCTTTAGCGCGTCAGAAAAAAGGCTCGATCGGGCAGCTTGAGACTGCCAGGCCTGAACAAGGGATAGGTTGTCCACATAAGCATCAACCCTAGCGTCACGAAGATCATCACGAAAAGAAAGAAGAGTGTTGGTAAGGGCCTTGGTTTCTTTAGTGGCAATATCTAACACCGCTGTAGAAGGCGTCCAATAGTCGGAAACACTGACATGACTTTTTCGGGGAAAAAGTCCTCCCCAAACAAAAGAGGACGCGTCCGAAATAAACAACGAACTGGAGGTGTCGCTCGTCGCGCCACTTTCCAATTCTAGCGACAACTGAAGGATCTGCCCAATGCTGCACTTCAGCTCTGAGCGGAGGCGAGATGCGAATAGGCTTAGAGGATTTTGAACCCTTGCTAATAGCGAAGGTTCATCTCATTGGTATAAAGGCGAGAATCCTGTACTGCAAGGCGAAAAGAAATACATTTACCCGCGAGACGCTGAAGGGTGACAGTCGAAACGCAACTCCCACAGAAAATTGAGTTTACCAAAGCAAGAAAACTGGTTTGCTTATCGGGAGGTAAGTAAAAAGCTTCTAGGTCAGAAACAGAGATAAAACCGAGGTATTTTATTCTTTTTTGCGGGGTGAAAACACACTTTTTAGTCCAAGGGTGTACCCAAGAGAAGTGAGGGTATATGCAGCAAGGAAAACCGCAGCCTTGGAAGCTTCAAGACGTGTTTCGTCAGAAGGGGTAGCTAAAGTACTCGCCGAAGGGTAGGAGGTTTTGGATTGCAACTCACCATTGTGCCTATCGTCAATATACAAAGAACATGGTACTCCTATTGAACGCAAAAATGCGATACTAGGAGACCTGTAGAATGATAAACATAGGCAGAAATTTTTCAACCAAAAGGAATGGTGTTGGAAACAAAATACCATCCTCTCCACCTAATGCCAAAGAAAGTACGACTAGACACATCCAAAAGAATATGATCATAGTCAGATTTATCGTCCAGCGTTGTCTGGTAACATCCTTTTGTGAGGTATCTGGGTAATTGCGATAAGTTGTCCAAACGAAAAGGGCGGTCAACCATCCAAAGGTTCAGAAAGCGGTTATCGTGACAAAGGCGAGGTTTTGTCGGTTCAACAGTCAAAGGCATGACGAGATGTGGAGGGTCCACCTCACCAACCCTCCCTAAGACTGATATAGCGCCACTACACACCCTTTCAAGCAACGTGTTGACAATAAAATCAACAAAATTATTACAAGATTTGTTATTATCAAATTCAATGCGGGGGGGAATAACAGAGTCATAAGCGCGTCCCTTAAAATGTCCTTTGAACGGCCGAAAAAACTTGAAGAGAGAGACTTTATTCTTAATCCAGTCAAGGACTTCATCCGCGCGGTCATAGGTACTGAGACTCGCAATTTTCTCCCAGACTTCGCTGTGAAGGTGAAGCTGACCAGCAATGAAAACATCAGGGTTGCGGAAACGGAGGGTCGTAATGTCAGGGACAATCTTCCCGGAACAGATACTTTTAACAAAGCCAAAATCGAAACAAGGGGCTGTCATTTCCACCTCAGACTCTAGTGGCCACATATCCATAGTTACCCACTCATTGACTCTAGACTAGAAGACAGCAACACAGGGAGTGGGATCAAATGTACTGTGCCCGGCACGAGGCGTGAGCGGTTTTGCTTGATTCTACAGGGCAAAACAGAAAAATGCTGGAATAAAAACCCAAGTAGAAAGAAAAGGCGAAAATGTAAAGTAAAAAACAAAATAGTGGCCACCAGAGGAGGAGGAAAGACAGCTTGACCCAGATAAACCGGGAGGAGAGTTGTACCCCTGTTTCAAGCGACAATCCAACTCAACTGGTAACAAAAGGAAAGGGAAACGAAAAAAGCCGCAAACAAGAAAAACAAAAGAAGGGAGAACAAACGCTAACAAAAACTAAACAACAACAAAAAAACACTTTATTATAACTCGATTCAGCATGAGTTGACAACATTTAATGGAAATTATGGCTTATTTTGCTAAAACAAAAAAGGAAAACCAGGTAAGAAAAGGATAAGCACACAAATCTGCCCACAAAATAATAAAACACTCTGCCTACTAGGTAAATAACATCTCCCGAACGCACTAAACGAGGGAGCTGGCACAAAGCCGTCAAAACTGTTGACATATTTCCAAAACACTAACACAAGCGGAAACGATATCCGAAAATTGGCGGCCTCGCGCGCCAAAAGAAATTACAAACGAAAGCTAGAAAGAGAAACCGAACAAAAACTAAGTGAAAACGTGATTTGCATAAGGTGAGAAAAAATTCACAAACAAACTGCCGTGTTTGCTGTACGGGAAATGAATAAATAAATAACAACGTGCAAAGCACGTTATGGCCCGTTGGCCCTATTAAGAGGGAAAATAAAACTTGATAAACTGCACAAACAACCAGCAGCTTTCCCAGCGTGTGGCAAAATGAGATGTTTTAAAAAAGCAAACGAGCAAACCATGTTTTACTGAGAGCAAAAAACCTTTAGCCACACTTGTAGAATATAACATACACTACCGCGTTAGAGGCGTTTTACAAAAACACCAAAAAAACATATTTGAACAACATAAGTTCAAGATTTTCACTCGCGCTCGAGCGGCAAAAATTGTCCGATCAGTCGTGCCTAACCGGTAAATTGCATTCAATTGCATTCAAGTGACATGTCGAAATTCCGACCAGCATTTGTTTGCAACAGGATTTTCATTCACTCGTAAAGCTCTCAGTCGCTCTCGAGAGCATCACTCGCACTCGAGTGGCATCACTCACAAAACACCGGAGTGGTTAAATAACGCTCGACTAGCAAACTGCATTTTCATGGTCGAGTAACAAGCTTTTCTTCAGTCGCTCTCGACTGGCATCACTCGCACTCGAGTGGCATCACTCACAAAACACCGGAGTGGTTAAATAACCCTCGACTAGCAAACTGCATTTCACATGGTCGAGTAACAAGCTTTCCTTCAGTCGCTCTCGACTGGCATCGCTCGCACTCGAGCGGCATCACTCGCATTAAATAACACGCCGCACTCGAGTGGCATACATCTCAAAAACAGACGTAAGAGCAAAAATAAGCTAAAACCAGTAAATGAAACGGGAAGAAAGGAAAACGGTTGTTCTACCTCAAGTGGAGGGTCAGGGACTGCATGAGGTCCAGCAACTTCAGCAATTTTAGCAACTTCTGGTTCGGCCACGTGTGCAGGACCCGGAGCAGGAACGGCAACCGCCGGTTGAGGACCTTGAGGAACAGGCAATTCTGCTTGGGCGTTTGCTAAAATATCTTGAGCTCTAACTTGCAAAGGCCGTTGGATTTGCGGCGGTTGGGCCATGACGCGGTGCTAACAGAGTAATGACTTCGTTCCTACTTCAAGTGATGTCGTAGGAGAAATGTGCACAATAGAAGAAAACATGATAATATATACAGCGTAGAGAATTGTGGGATATATATTGTTATGTTAATATTCATTTATTATTTCCGGTACTTGAAATAGTTGTAGCTTATTTTTTCACTACTGTCGTCTCAAACTCCACACGAATTGTGTTTTCTAATTGGTAAAAGAATGGACGACACTGCATTATTTTTCCTGGGGGCTGATAATTGGCCACAAATGAAAAAAAATCGTCTTGAATTAGGCAGTACATGTACGACTCCGATTACGACTCCGACTCCGACTTAGCGTGCGAGCAGGCTCACTTTCCCATTCTTCTCGTCGGCTCGCTTCGCTCGCCGCCTTCCGCCGCCAAGATATTCGCACAATAACACACTCAATGAGCCTGCTCGCAGGCTAACTGTAAATCCACACTTACTCGCAAGAATATCCCGCACTTTTGCGGGAATTCCCGCCAATAGCATCCGATCCAGTCCTTTCAACCGGCGTGCGGCTACCAAGCCTACTACATTTCACGCATGTGGCTGTTTTGTCGTGTTGGTCGTGCACTTCCCTATCGTTTTACGGGCTCTTCTTTGGTGGTTTTGCGATCAGCGATGGACAAAGCTTCTCTTTTCCAGAGCATCGGATTAAGTGAACAGAAAGCGCAAGAGACATTGAAAAATGAGGCGCTTTCCACTCGACTCGAGGCCATTATAAATGTGGTAAGAACGTAAAATGCTCCAGTTTAATAATCATTCTATTTACGCTTACCAGTTAAGCTTATCATGTGCCCTTTCTGTGTTAAATACGTACCACAGGCGGGGAATTCAGAAATCTGCTTTAGATTATACGAGGAGAAACTAAAAATTTACTTGAACAAGGCTATGATCACAATATAACTCCGGTAACTTTTATTGACTTTTATTGGAATTCTGAGTATTATTTGATTGAAGCTGATACGTCTAATGTAAAGCTGATGCAACACTTAGTCATTTGTCATATGATTTACAGGTGTACATGTTTTGAAGAAAACACTGCTAGGAAGAAGTTAAATAATATGTGCGGTTAACTTGTATCAGTAAATCTTTGATCCAGGTAGTTCTTAGTGAGATTCAGGAAGTGTGGCATCCATAGTGAAAGTAGACCGTACTGTACATTGTGAGACCCAGTGTTTTCTCTTAATCCTTCCTTTAAGCTCCAATGTTAACATCCATATTCTCCTCACTATTTTCCTTATATTTCTTATGTTACTAGTTGGGAGAATTTGATCAAAAATCAAGACATTTGATCATTGGTGATCATTTCCTTTGTTCTCATGACCTTTATGTTTGATCAAGTAGAAACACTGTAAGGAGAAATTAGGTGCTTGTCACTAATGGGACTTTAAGGGTTAAGCGTCGTTTAAAATATAAGCATCATGTGCACAGGAGTCTTTAATTGTGATTTTAAAATTTCTGGTATTGGGGGAGGGCATTATTTTGGAAGTACAAATCAAAACAGTACTACAAGCATTTGCAAGTGGTTGAGACACTCCCCCGGAAAATCAGACTTCCATGTTAAAGCAGCCAGAAATCAAAGCCTTGTTCGCTCTCCCCACCCCCCTCCCCTTTTCAATGTTGCTCCTTGTTACTTTGATTGACATGTCGAGATCCATACAACATTGATAAGGGGGGAGGGGGGCCCAAAAGGTGTTTTAGTTGGGAATGTCAAACATGGGCTGAAATATATAGAGTGTCTCAAGTCTTTTCACAATTGCTTGTAGCTCTGCAGGGGGGGGGGGGGTATGGATTTTTTTGGAACCATATAATTAAGCTGTTATTCTGTTTGTTTGCACCAGGCCAAAGAAAAATGTACTGGTGATATTGAGAAGCCAACTGGTGTGTTGTTGTACTCGTTGGCTAGCAGCAGTGTAAAGGAGGATTGGCAGTTCAAGTTTGTCACTGAATATATTGCAAACAAGAAACTGGCGTCATCAATACAACTGACAGGTATACAGTATACAGTGCTCCTTAGCACATTCACAGTTCCTCATGTTCTACTTTCTATTTGCTTCTTGCCTGTCATGCCTGTGTCCTTCAAGTCAAGATTTAGTTAAGTGTAGTTTCCATGGGGTAATGCAGCTGACTCCTGATGTGGAACCCTTGGGTCTCTAACCAAAGTTGATTTCCCCTGGATTTGCTTCATTATATTTACTGTACATGTAGTTTCACCCCGACAACTCTAATCCTTGATGACTTGAACCTCCTGCTAACTCAAAGTGATTTTTTTCCCTTCAGGTCATTTTCTACATAAAGTTAGCCTCAATAACTTGAACTTCATAATTAAATTTTTTCTTGAGACAAACAGGGGTTTCAATAAAATTTGAAGTAGGCAGCTGGTTTGAGTAGAGTAGCCGACTGTATCAACAAGGTTTGAAAGAAATCTTTCTTTAATTACTTGCATTTAGGGAAAATGGCAGCTGACTTCTTTGAGCGAATTTGCAGACGCTTTTCGTCAGTCATCGGTGCTTATTGAAAGCAAAACATACTCCATAACACTGATTTAACTTTTAATAATCAAATTTCAACAAATTGAGCATCACGTATTCTTGAAGTGTGTTATTGTCCTTTGTGTAAATTATTTTTAGTCTCTTGATTTTCTGTTATGCAAATCATGTCATTTCTTCCTGTGAGAGCACATGTGATAAGCGGTGGCAGCAGGAATCCCATCCCCCTTGACTCAAACTGCCGATAACACGGACCTTTTTTATTTCACTTAAAGGTACGAATTATCATGAGTCAGCTATAGTCATAGCAACCACTAACAGCAACTGGTGTAGCTATTACATGTAGTACACAAACGTGTACTATACCTGCCAACTTTTTCTAAGTCAAATGCGTGAGATTTTCGTTTCATGACCGGGATTTCCGAAAACATTCCGGCGACTTTCAAAGATTTCCAAAAAAGATTTCTGAAAATTTAAAAAATTATTTTTATTTTGCAATACTGAAGTATGATCTACATTATAACCGTGATAGGTCACGTACAACACAAACCAAACCACAGAAAAGGTAAATAAATACAATAGTCACGTCACATTAAACGATCACAAGACTTGACTTCATTTCCAGTCCCTCAAATGCAAACTGAAACACAACATTTTAGCGCATTCTGATACAGTTAAGACTCAAATTTGACATTAAGCGCCGTTTATTGGAATATTTTCAGGGGAATTGAATTGAATTTTTGTTGTTAATGTTTTAAAGAACAAGTTGTCCGGATTTGTGAGTCAGGCGTCAGAAATTGTCCTCGATTCATGCAATCAGTGTCCACAGGCGTGAGATTTACACATAATGCGTGAGAGTTGGCAGGTGTACCATTCCCATGAAATTGCAATCCAATCTGTTTAACATTGTTCTCCTTAGCTGCCGTAGATTATATGAAGACCAATCCTGTTTTACCTGTTAATGTGGCATCCTTTGAAGAAAACTGTGGTATTGGAGTAAATATCACACCGGAGCAAATTGAAGATTGTGTGAGTAATCAAATTCACTCAGTTTAAATTTCTACATGTAATGTGCCCTTTTAACAGAAGACTTAAATTTTCTATTAATTATCTGTTTTTAGGTCCTTTTTAGCTGTTCTTCCCTGTTGATTCTCATTTGATGTCTTTTTGAAATTATGAGAAGTCAAGATTTTTATCAGCTACTAACAAATTCACAGCAGATAACATTTCAATAGGTGAAAAACAAACATTTCATTTCACATTTTGTGTCAAAAATTTCGGGAAAGTCAAGGCTTACAAAGAGAAAAAAGTTTCTACACAGTCGTACCTTTTCGGAGAACAGCTTTGATCTAACGTGTATAATTATTTTGGACTTGAGTTTGTTTCTTTATGTGCAGGTTGAAGTAATAATTAAAAAGCACAAGGAAGAGCTTTTAAAGAAGCGGTATAAGTTTAATGTTGGAATGATAATGGGTGAGTAGAAATTGTGAATTTCAATCCTTTCATGATTGTTAGCCCAAACCCCAAAGATCAGCTCTGCTCAAGTGCTAGACACAGTTAGCTTCATATGGTGTAATTAATTCTATGCTCTTTAGGCATGCAGGCTCTTTCTGTGTTATCAAAAATGAGAGGAAGCATGCATTAAGCTTATTCACAAGAATGTTTTGTATTGCTACATTTCCACTCACTTTTTCCATGCACCACTGCAACCACGCAAAATAATTGCAAATGTTTCCATGCAACCATACAAATTACACCCTACTTAGAAAGGAACTGGATTATTTATTAGGCATTTGGTAAATTGTTTATTAATCAATACCAGGACCATTTTACTCAGCTGAAATAAATACACGGTGCGGAAATATAATTGTTACATTGTGTCTACGCTGTAAATGGTTTGTACCCAGGAGTCATATCATAATTCAGTAAATTATGATCGTCCGGGTGAGTGTAGTCCTGAGAAGGACCGTTTGAGGTGACATTGACTGACGTATCGACAACCTGAGTGGAAGTCATCATCAGAGTCAAGTGAATTGTGAATCATCACTAGATGTTATAAGTCTCTGGTTGTTGTCCTGATTGGTCGACCAGCTCGCGATTTCATTGGTTGTCTGTCAGTTAAGCTGTGATGTTATTGTACCTACAGTTACTTTATGTTTATTTTTTATGATAATTTTATATGTTCATCTTTCTGACCAATTTTTGGTATTCACCGTATGTTACAACAACAATCGAACAAATTGATATTTACATGTACATGTAGTATTTTACTAACTGATGTGTAATTGTCTTGTAGGGAAGGCAAGAGAGAAGTTGAAGTGGGCGGATGGAAAGGCTATCAAAGCAGAAATTGATATGCAGGTACCTGTAAGATTATTTAATCCAACCACTTTGTATCATTATCTGTTACATGTGATTGTATACCAGACTAGGTAACTAGTGCCTTTAGGGTAAATTTACTACCCTATGGTACCCCAGGTGAATTATGTCATACGTGCATGGACCACTTACACGTACATACATGCATTAAAACTTTTCAAATTTTGCCATTTTTAAGTCACAGAAAAACTAAAAGTCCTGTTGATCTAGGCTGTTAAATCCAGATGTACAGTCATGTACATGTAATTATAAAAGGTCCTTGTTCTGTTCTTTGTTGACATGTGGACCTCACTTCATCTCATAATTTGGAAGTCATGTCACTCTTTAAGGATGGTGCCTCCTAATACAGATGTATTTTTGCAAAGGTTATGACTATGGGGAAAAAGTAGATCTTAGCAAGGGTTATTGGAATCCAAAAAGAAAAAATGTTTGTAATCACACATTTTTCAGAGATAATTAAGCAACCATAATTCTAAAAAAGTGTTAAAATACAAAGAATGTATGGCAATTTCTTTCCAAATTTAAGCTCAATTATCTCTAAAAAATGTGTGGTTACCCCCAATTTTCTTTTTGGATTCTGATAGCCCTTACTAAGATCTGCGTTTTCCACATAGTCATATACCGCACAAAAATATTGTAAGTTGTATTAGGGGGCAAATTCCTAAGAAACCCGAATATTCAGAGATGCGCAGGACGTATGCGCAGTAACAAAAGGAGGCACCTTCCTCAAACCAATTGAAACTTGTTTCCGGTTGACTGCTACTGTCAGAGACTGGGCTGGAGTGTTGTTAAGATTTTGATTGAAAGATTACATGTAAGATTAGTGTGCAATCAACCATGAGTGTGGGAAAAAATCATACAGCAGTGAGTGAATAGATTCATCCATGATTTATTGAGGGATAGTCTTATGACTTTGCTCAGGAAATGAACTAGTACTGCAGGCATTCCTGACATTACAGGTGCAAACCTCCACCTTAAACACATTCAAACATTGACCACTGATTCCTGATTCCTGATTTTTGTCATCAGATTTTAGATTTGCTGGGACGAAAAACTGAAGCGGACATGCAGAAACCAAAGACAAAGGTTTGGGTTATTATTTTGCTTCATTTTGACTCACAAGAGTCAAATCTTAGGTTATTAATTTATGACATGAAATCCAGAGCTAACATATAGCTTGTCTCTTGTGTGTCCATTCAATAAAAAATGATTGAACAATAATATTGAGCAGTACTGTCCTGTGGTGCTGTTTATTATGCTGTACAAGGTGGTTCTAACTTTTGAGTCTGTGGATGAAATCCTAATAAAAATGTGACCATTCAAATGAAAGATACTAAGCTGTACTTTCCTGTGGTACTGTTTATTATACTGTACAAGGTGGTTCTAACTTTTGAGTCTGGATGAAATCCTAAAGTGTGACCACTCAAATTAAGGCAACTGAGCAGTACGTTCCTGTGGTGCTGTTTACTTAGTATGCTGTATGAGATGATTCTGACTTTAGAGTCCATAGACAAACTCTTAAAGAGTGACCATTCAAGCAAAGGCTATTGAGTAGTTTTTATGCAGTCCATTTCTGGTTGTGGTCACAAGTCATTTCAAGTTTTCAAAGTGTTTTCCCTTGACAACTTGTTGTAAGTAAGCTAACTAAGGGTTTATTCTGACTTGCCAGGGATTTATTAAAAGTTGCTAACTTCAGTTTGTTATTGCATCAAAGGAATCCAAGCCCAATAAAGAAGGAAAGTCAGCAAATAACTCTTCCTCAGCTGCTGAAGTGATGCAAGGTACAGTAGTTGTGGTTTTCAGACAGTTAGCTTTTTTATCGTGTCTTCACTTAGAAATGAGTTCAACTGGTTGGGAGTCACCACATGTGACAGTTGGTTGTCTGTGCTGTGGCTTTTGATCCTTGTGACAGTACACTATTATTTAAATTCAAATTACAATTAACTTTGTAAGTTTTGCTTGCATGTAGGTGTCAGTGGTGCTTAACTGCTTTGTTGCTTGTTCATGAATGTTATATGATCAGGGTTTTAAATTATTACGGTGGCTCATGGCTGTCATAATGTATGTAGTAGCTGGCAGCCACCTTTTATGGCCAGCTACTCAGAGTTTGAAAGTGACTGAAGAGCAATAGACAAAGAAGAATTTCTCTTAATTAGTTTATGACCAGCTACTTTCCCTGAGAAGCCAGCTTCTTCAAACCCTAATGACTTCCCTGGGAAGGTACATGTAGCAAAAATTATGACTGAAGTATGTGCATTGTAGTTGTTTAACACAGTTGTACATATCACACTTTCTTGTTCTTCAAAATCTACACTGGCTGCCTGTTGAATCCCTCAGTTTTTAAAGTCCTACTTTTATTAGTACTTTCAAGACCCTTCAAGAACCCATAAAGTTTCAGAAGTTTAATGGGAACCCTGAGGTTATTGTCATTTAGGAGAGTCAGGATGGCGCAGCAGTCATCACCTCCCACCTGTCTGGCCCGGGGTTTAAATCCTGATTTGGTTCACACGTGGGCTGAGTTCCGTCGATCTCAATCTGACTCCGAGGGCTTTTCTCTGGGTACTCCGGTTTTCCTCCCTCCTCAAAATCAACTCCCAGCTAATTACATCTGGCTGTGTGGTGCTGTGCTCCGAGATCACACATGGACCGTAAATTAAAACTATAGAAGCTGCCAGAGGTGCCATGATATGCTAATTCAGCCCAATCTCATCAAGCTGCGTCCTTCGCAATTCAGTCTTGGACTGCAAGTAAGGGTGATAAGCACAGCAGATGTTTTAGTGATCTTTAATTTTGATGTTATTTTCTTTTTTTCCAAGCAGTAAATGGTGATGCTGTAGGTGATGAGAACAACTCACTTTTTGGAGAGGCAAGCAAATTTCACAAACCAGGTTTGGTTTTTTGTTTGTTGTTAAATTAAATAAAATGTGGACTTACTTGTGGACAATCCCTTTAATTTTTGATTTCATCTCAGCCTCAGTTCTCTTTAAAAATTAATAATAATTTTAATAATAATTAAAAAAAATTATTATCAAATGGCAACATGAACTTTCCTATTAAATATAAGGAATGTCTAGACAATTTCTCTCTCACTACCTTTTTTTTTTTTGCAAATTACAGAATGCTTTACCTAGTAGTTAAAAACTCCCATCACCCTATCAGAAGCCCTAAAGAATGCATAACAATATCCTCCTGATCATTAATTTGGTGAAACATGATCATCCGGGTGAATGTAGTCCTGTTAGAAGGACTGTTTGTGATGACATTGACTGACATTTCGACAACCTGAGCAGAAGTCATCATCAGAGTCAAGTGAATTGTGAATCGTCAGTAGATGTTATAAGTCTCTGGTCATTGTCCCGATGGGTTGATGAACTCACGGCGATCATGAACAGTCCTTCTCAGGACTACGTTCACACAGACAATCATGAATACTTCACTGACCTAATACCTATGATATGACTCCTGAGTTCAAACCATTTACAGTGTCCTCTCTTAATCTGTTTTTACAGGGGAAAACTATACAACTCCAGGTTATGTGATTACTCCAAATACAATGAGACTAATGAAGGAGCACTTAGAAAGAACTGGAGGAAGGGTGAGTGTTGATAATACATGACAGTGTATTATTTTAAGAAGACTACAATCTGACATATTTGGTGTACTTTTGTGAAGACCTTGAACGTGTTCAAAAGTGCGCGCTTTCTATTATATTGCCAGAATGTTCCTACACTGATAGCCTTATGTCATATAATATATCAGTACTCTGAAGGACAGGTGCCAGGAACTATATACTAAGAAGCTCATTGAGGCAATAGTAGCCGATGAGGATCATAAACGTCATCATCACCAAAGTACGTTCCTTGCTACAACTTAAGGAAACAACCCTGAAGGGAGGGGGAACAATGGCAGGTTCTAATACCCATTGGGCTTTTCTTGTTGAGACAAACAAGAAATGCAAGCAAACTCCTAAATTTTCGTAAATTAAATTCATTTAATAAGCCACACTATTTGAAGAATGCTTCTCACATCTTTTCCTTTTCAATGTACATGTAAGTTGCTAAAGAGGTACATGCAAATCTTGCATGACACTTTTCAGAGCAGAGCAGGGCAACATTGATTTGGAGGGAGGAGTAGGGAGGTTGAACTACATGTGTAGTGATATGAGTTATTATTGATTAAAGATAAGATTTAAAAAAACGTTACTTTGTTAAAGTGTCAATGTATTTAGCCTAGACAGACTAATAAATTTTTGGGGACACTAATTTGGACAGTAATACTTACTAGTTTTGGTTCAGGGGGGCAAACAAAGTGTGTAATGGGAGATGTGGAAGTGGTCAATGGGACGTTTGGTCCAGTAATCATTTAAAATGCTGCTGATATTCTGATTTGTGATACTCCTGTCCAGGTTGTATTTTTGGCGGTTTAGAAGAGTTTGTTCAGTTGATCAAAGAGAAAGAGTAATGGCGAGAGCACTTGCCTCTGACCAACCAAAATAATTTTTATTGTGTTCCATGTCTGAGTCTTGTTTTTGCCTTGCCTCAGGGGTTTTCCTGAAGGGTTTCCCCTGGCCTTTGGGCTTTCTCATTTTCCTCCCTCCAATATATGTATTTCAAGTTTATTATTTTAGAGCTAGAGGACCATGTCATGTTGTGTACAGATAACTGTTTTTTTTTATGTATTATGAATTTAACTGTGTCATTTGGAGTGTCTATACTCTTTACTTTGTATTAAACTGTAGGGCATGCTGGGCAATACGATGCTGATTTGTTTTGTTTGAAATTTCTTTTGTACAATGTACATGTACTGTAGGTCCAAACAAGATTTCCACCAGAACCTAATGGCATTCTTCATATTGGTCATGCCAAGGCCATCAACTTCAACTTTGGATATGCCAGGGTAAGTTCACAATGTCCTTGAGAGTCCAAATTTATCTTAAACTCTTGACTACGTACCTTAGTTTGACATTCAATGTAAGGTACACGTAGGCCACAGGGTATGTATAATGTATGTTCTAAGAAATTTTTTCACTGCTTGAGCATCCAAGGAGAGGGGTGTACAGAGGGGTGTAGAGTGTATGTCTAAGATAGGAAAGTGTGGTATAGGTGTTGTGATCTAGACATTCATGTGCACACACGTGTATGTACGCACTTCCATGAACATTAAAAAAAGACAAAACCTAGGAACAGAAGGCTTACATAATGTACATCTGTTGTAGTTTTGTGCTGGCACAAAACATGTGTCATTATTTTGTAGTGTGACCTCGCTCATATATTTTTAATTAATAGCCATGGTTAGACTTGACATGTCCGTGTTACTTTCAGTTATCTACATGCCGATATGTTGCAGGTTAAAATGAATTTCAGGTCAAAATGATTTCAAACTAGTTTGATTTGTATTTCCCTTGTTTTATAGTCAATATCGTAAGAATGAAACAAAGGAAAATACAAAACAAACTAGCTTGAAATCATTTTGACCTGAAATTCATTTTAAGTCCTTCAACATAGACTTGTGAATTTTGTTTTTAATTTGTTCTTTTTGTATTTCATGTAGGCACATAATGGTGTGTGTTACCTGAGGTATGATGATACAAACCCTGAGAAAGAAGAGGAGAAGTTTTTCACAGGAATCTTAGACATGGTTAAATGGCTAGGTAGGACATTGTTCTTTTTCTTTTTAATTGGTGTTTTCAAGAATCAGTCGTGGTTAACAATAAACAGATGAATATTCTCACTGTCTGGTTGGTCACTCTTTTGAGAGTCTCCATGACTAATAAATGCATGTAAATAAATGTAACCTAAAAAAAATGAATGTTCATTCCTAACTCTTCTATACCCAAGTTATGATAATTAATAATTATATTAATCATCATTATTTTTTACTGTACCAGATGGGTGATTTAATCAACAGGCTGCTAATATAATGTTTATGGTTTCTTCCTAGGTTTTGAACCTTGGAAAATCACCCATGCATCTGATAATTTTGGAAAATTGTATGAGTTTGCAGTAGAACTTATTAAAAGGTAAGTAAAATATGAAGAAAAGTTTTTAACTCAAAACTAAGAGTTTTGACATTACGGTAGATTGCATTTACCTTCTAAGTGTAATCTATGTGATTTGTTCTTATCAGGGGACAGGCATATGTCTGCCATCAGGAATATGAGGAAATAAAAGGCTTCAACCCACCTCCCAGCCCTTGGCGTGACAGACCCATAGAGGAGTCACTTAGGCTGTTTGAGGTTTGTTGGTCTGAGGGTTTTGTTTTCCTTTGTTTTTTTTTTTTGTTTTTTTTTGCAGAAATGTATGGTGATGAGTATTAAAGACTGAGAAAACTGAAACTGAAAATTAAACCACAAATTAAAGCAAAATGAAATAATATAAATTGTTGTGTAAATTAATGTTCTAATGTCTTGTCACTGAGAACAGCTTTCATATATGGCACAGGCTGGATTGCAATGTGTTTCTGTTTTGGAATACTTATAGACTGTGTACATACCAGTACATCACTTTAAATTATTTGATTTGTTTCATATTCTGTCGCTTCACTGACTTTCTTTCCCTTTGTTTCACATAATAATTATCACTTCATGTCATTTCTAATCACCTTTAAGTTTTAATTTAATTTCTAGTCATCACATTTTCATTTGAATTCATTTATTTCCATCTCATTTAACAGTAAACTCATATGAAACTTGAAAAATGTAACACATCTGAACATCCTATAAGTTTCAGAATAATGATATAATTGTAATTCAACATTATAAAGTAAAGGTACCAGTGAACTTTCAGTGTCTTAGGGTTACGTGTGGTGTAGGGAAGTTGTTGCAAACACTTGAAGACCTTATTTAATACATATTTCCTATAGGTTATTTTTTAGTGGAGGTACTTCATTCCGTGTTGTTATTTTTCATGGAAACCATTTTGCCATCCTGCACTGCTCATTCAAGTTTTGCACAGAATTTAATTGTCACAGTGTTGCTGGATGTTTCCAGTATAAAGAAATAATGAATTCCAGTCTAGGTAGTAGACAAGTAAGTTAAAATGTTTCTTTTGCACTTTTTTAGGACATGAGGAAAGGAAAAATAGATGAGGGAAAGGTAATTAAGGAAACACTTGGGTACTCATGTAGGATTATTATGTGGAAAGACAATCTTTGAGGCGTGAATATCTGAATCATAACATTTCACAGTCTTCAGGCTTAATTAATTGTCTTACATGAGCAGTAGTTCCCTATCATGCTATTTGTTTTCAAAAATTCCCATTATAATTGCTTCATGGAATCATGTTACTTAACTTGTTGTGGTGGTGAAGCTTTCATGTTTGAATGTTCCCAAAACCTACACCAATGGTGGCCTTGGACCCTACTAGGGACCGTTCATTTTTTATGAGGTAGGGGGGGCTGGTGGGATTTGATGGGTAGTACCTGTAGAATATAATGACCCCCCCATCTACGTTAGAAATTTTTTACCTGGCCCCCCCTTGTAGTCCTAAATATTTGAGATGACCCCCCCCCCCCCAAAAAAAAGTGAAAACAAGAAAAAGTGATAAAGTAAATCTAAAACTTATGAAGCTTAAATTAAACAGTCAATCAGTTAACACTCAAGTCCTGCAGAAGTAAATGCTTATTCTGAAGTACATAAACAGACAATTCATGCCGGTTGAAAGCATTATTTTGGACACTGTTATTAGCTGTTTAAGAATCAGATCAGCAGAGGCCAAAAAAGAGTTGACATTCCCTTGGCTGTATTTTGTAATGAAACAGTTGGTGGAGTAGAGTTGCCGTTGGGTGTATAATAAAGTAGGGGGGTCCGGGGGCATTCTCCCCCGGGAAGATTTGAATTTTCAGAACCTTAGAAACGCTATTTTTGGCCTTCTGGCACTGATGTTTGCATTATTAGAGATGCTGTCACTAATAAACTTAAAGGCATTTTTTTTGGTGACCCCCCCTTTACACACCATATTTTTTCGGCTGGCCCCCCCTTTGAAGCCAAATTTTTTCACATGGCCCCCCCTCAAATCCCACCAGCCCCCCCTACCTCATAAAAAATGAACGGTCCCCTAGTAGGTTCCACCCTGCCTTCCACCCTGGGATAGGTTAAAGGGGAGAGTCTTGACAAAGGACTGCCCCTGGCTCTCAAGATTTGGTTGTAGGGCCTATACATGTATATCATCCCATGCTGTAAATTCTTCTTGATCAAATAAGTAAGGGATATTGTGTTCCATCTGTGGAACCTTGAGTTACTTGTTAGTTCTTGCCTTTTTTAAGGGTTTCTCTTCAGGTTCTCCAGTTTTCCTCTCTCCACAAAAAAAAAAACAAAAAAATAATAATAATAATATCAAGCTTTCTCCAACTCTAGTTTTTCCAGCTGTCCACTGCAAATATATCTGACTAGTACCTGCGTGCCTTTTGGAAACTACGTTCAGATGATGTGGCTTTCCTCTATAATTTTAACATTTTATGGTAGCATTACTGCTGTACCTTCAAGCTTCTCTTTTCTGAATCTAACATTTGTTTTGCATTTAAGGCAACCTTAAGAATGAAGACCACATTGGAAGATGGTAAAGTGGACCCTGTTGCATATCGCATTAAGTTCACTCCTCATCACAGAAGTGGAGATGAATGGTAAATAATGTCTTAAGTTTTTACTTTGCATTTATCCTTCTTCATCCCCACTCCCTCCCCCTCCTTCCCTGTGGAGGTGCATTGTCCAAGTATTAAGGACACTGCATTTTAAGTCTTTCTCTCTGTTGTCATTTTTTCTGATTGTATTTTTTTCTGATTTGTTTTAAAGACTCACAGTGGCAGTTCATGTTCCAAAGTTTAATTTATGGCACTTTAAAACTGTGCAGTTGATGAATATTTATCCAACTGGCGAAATTAGTCCATAATTACTGTTCATGAAACTTCCTTCATTACCACACAAAGGGGAGAATTAAATCTCAGGGGTTTCAATAAAATTTGAAGTAGGCAGCTGGTTTGAATAGAGTAACCGACTGTATCAACTAGGGGTTTGAAACAATCTTCCTTCAATTACTTTAATTTAGGGCAAAAAGTAGCCGACTTTTCTGAGCGAAATAGCCGACGCTTTTCGTCAGCTGTCGGTGCTTATTGAAAGCACTGAAAGCTTAATGATAAAAGAAACAAGTCAAAATTCTGCACTTAAAATCTTTAAGACAACCATTTCCCTAATGGGAGACTATTCACTAAATTTAGTTTGCTGCCAACTTGTTTAGTACAAAATGTAGTTGTCTGTAAGCTAAACTGTCAGCCAGGGCCATGTTTTGTTTGAGTTTTGATAATATTAAGTATACATTGAATGTTAAATTATTAATAAAATTAATTTTTTTATTTTATTTAGGTGCATTTATCCAACATACGACTTCACTCACTGCCTCTGCGACTCAGTAGAAGATATTTCCCATTCCCTGTGCACAAAGGAATTTCAGTCAAGGTGGGTAGCCTGTGATCTATTATAAAATAATATAATAAATAAAGCCTTAGTTTATTTAAAGAGGGTTAACATATAATAGTGAACAATTCTAATTAACTTGTGGCCCTCGCTTATCTAAATTACAATGAAATTTATACTTAACAATATAAAATTAACTAAATGAGTAAATAAATAAAGTTAAACTACTGTAGTTTGTTACAGTGGAGTGTGCGAAGTTGTGAGCAGTTAATTCTGAATTCATGCTTTCATGAGGTTGAATATTCAGTTAGAATTCAAAGTAGGCCTCCAGGGAACATAGTACAGCATGACAAACAGAGTGCCATTGCTCAATAGTTTTTTCTTTGAATGGCCACCATTTAGGATTTCTTCCACAGACGGAAAAGGTAGAACAGCATAATAAACAGCACCAGGGAAAAGTACTGCAGCTCAATAGCTTTCATTTGAATGATCACTCATTAGGATTTCATCCACTGGCTCAAAAGTTAGAACCACCTTGTACAGCACCACAGGAAAGTACTGCTCAGTAGCTTTCACTTGTCATGAATGATCACACATTCGGATTTCATCCACTGACTCAAAACTTAGAACCACCTTGTACAGCTTAATAAACGGCACTTCAGGAAAGTACTGCTCAATAGCTTTCATTTGAATGATCACACATTAGAATTTCATCCACTGACTCAAAAGTTAGAGCTTAATAAAGAGTTTCATAGTGTACGTGGTACTGCCTAAATTATATTTTAATTATAATAATTTCGTATAAAATTATTTTGTGACTTCCGTTTCGATGGTTAAACTGTGTTATTATCCACAGAATGAAAACTTAGAGCCACATTCATTTGAATCACTCAAAGTTTTAGTCCAGAAGTCTTATTTCTTGCCTTGTTTTTGACAGGCGTTCATCGTACTACTGGCTGTGCAATGCTCTTGACATTTACTGTCCTGTTCAGTGGGAATATGGCAGATTAAACTTGAGTTACACTGTTGTCTCCAAGAGAAAGATCGCCAAGTTAATAGCTGAAGGAATTGTCAGGTACTGTTAGAGGTGGACACACTCCTTAGTTTGTAAATGGATTGAACCTAGGAGTCGTAATTATCGTGAAGTTGGTGAAGTCTGATTGTCCAAGTGAGTGTGGTCCTGAGAAGGACTGTTTGAGATGATATTGACTGGCATTTTGACAACCTGTGCAGAAGTCATCATGACTTCCACTTCAGTTGTTGAAAGGTCAGTCAATGTCACCACAAACTATCCTTCTCACTCGCCCAGACGATCATACTTCAGCAACTTATGACTCCTTAGTTTTTACAAGTGTTCATGGAAGCTTTACATGTACAGCAATTTATTATTGCTGCATGTGATGCGCGTTTTAGGATCGTCGTTTTGCAATTTTTCGCTTATTACGCGTAATACCGTAACAAGGATTGACATTATTTTCCCTCCGGAAGAATGTGGTTAAGAGAATCCTATTCCGGGCATGGTATATATTGCTGTGCATGTAAAGCTTCCCGAAGACTGGTTCCACACACTGACCATAGGTCAGACTAAGTTTGTCTGAATCAACCCTTTAAACCCTGATATGAAAATGTTTATGCTCCATACTGTTCTCCATTCAATTCGTATTGAACTAGTAAGGAGAATTTGTCTGAATATCAAGACATCTTTTCCTTGGTGATTGTTTCCTTTATTCTGATCACTTGAATGTTTGAACAGGCAGTGATGGTGCAAAAAGAAATTCATTTTAATCACTGTTAGGGCTTAAAGGTTTAACTGGGAGTCTCTAACTGCAATCTGGTCCAAGTTTTTCCAAGTTTGGGATGTTAAGATAGTCCCTACTTCTAGCTTGATGCCAAGAATTAAGACCATTTTTTCTTCTAATATATAGACGAGTGTTTTAGTGGAAAATAGACCACTCACAAAGTTCGTATGAAACTACATCTGGGACTCGTGTGGCGTATGTTCTGTATCCTCACTAGTGAGGATATCGATGATGTCATTTTCCACTTTTACACTGTTATTTATGCACAAATACTCTTGCCTATATAATAAAAAGAAAATTACACGGTGGCTTGAAGATATGAATTTTATTTTCTTGTGGTAAAAACGTTATTTTTTACCACTCAAAAATAAAATTCATATCTTTGTGCCACTGTGTAATATCCACTGTATAGTACATGTATTATTGGTGATATTTCATCGTATAGCTAATAAAACTGTTGACACCAAAAATATTCGAAGGTTGAATTGTGATTGTGTTATGACCAATCAGTTTCAAGCTCCTGCCATTCCATGACTGAATGAAACCCTTCCTTAGGCAGCACTCTGCAGTTTTTTACTGTTACAAAATCTAATGCCTGTCACTCGTTACAATCAATATTCCAGAAATGTTGTGAGCTGTCACAGTTTTATTGGCAGGATTGTGAGACCATCCTTGTGCCTCATTTTCTGTTGCTTGTTTACAGAGATTGGGATGATCCAAGGTTGTTTACTTTGACAGCATTGAGAAGAAGAGGCTTTCCTCCTGAAGCTATTAATAAATTCTGCAGCAAGGTAAATGAATTGAATGACCAGCATGCAATCTCTTCATCACAAGGATAACCTACAGGAGAATGATGGAACACAAAAAAAGGACCTGTTTTTGTGCTGGTAGCCAGGATGCTGCCACTGAAGAACAAAGCATGCATCCTCCTCACTGATGGCAACACTTACTGTTGTTTAATTACCAGTGGTTTAATTAATTGATGTCTATATATAGTGACTCTCATCATGAGTGAAGCAACAGTGAAGATATGGGTGATGATGATGATAATGATGATGATGACAGCGCTGATGATGATGCCAATGGCAGGGTACAAATACACTTTCAAATCTCAAACCAGTTGAATCCCTCTCCTCTCTGTTCCTTTTCACTAGGGAAGGATTATTATCTCAAGTGTAAAGTTTGAGTTCAAAAGTGGTGCTTGTACTCAGTTTCCTACTTGTACCACAGTCTTAAGGTCCTGATATGGTGATGGTGATGATGATGTTGGTGATAATAATCTTCATGTTTATGATGATGTTGATGGTGATGATGATGGTGATGATGACAATAATAATGATGATGATAATGATGATGATGATGGCAATGACAATGACAGTGGTGATGGTGACAATGATGGTGATGAGGATGATGGCAGTGATAGTGATTGTGATTGACACATTGTGGTAATGATGATGATACAAGTGATGATACAATTGTATCATTGTAGTTTTGATATATTCTCTTGTAGGTTGGTGTGACAATGGCTCAGACAGTCTCAGATCCTTTGCTCTTAGAGTCCTGTGTGCGAGATGAGCTGAATGTCACAGCCCCAAGGTATCTTAAGACAGTTATCAATTCACTGAAGCAGATGTATTAATGCATGTGTAAAAATTCCATTGTCTATGAGTTCTTTTCCAATTTGTGTTAATTCTGACATTTTCTTTCGATTTCCAGGGTGATGGCTGTGCTGGAACCACTCAAGGTTACAATTCAGAACTTTGATAAGGTACTGCACCCATTCAGAAAAAATTAACATAGTGTCAGAGAAAACAGTGGAATCCACTTTTGACAGTTCCTTTCCCTGTTATGATTAAACCTCATTTTGATCAAAAACCAGTATTTAAATAATTGTCCATGAAGTTAAAATGTACTAGGTAATCTAAGAATTTGTAACAAGGAAGCCTAACATATGTTAAAGGAGGTATGTCACAGTATTTTTAGCTTCCTAAGGTACATTGTGTAGAAAAACACCAAAGAGGTAACAAACCAATTAACTAAACAAGGATGGTTATGACTCAGGGAGATTAAGACGGATTGCGAATGTCAAACTTGAAAAAGTTGGCCAGTTGGCCCAACTTTTCCAAGATGTGTTTCCGTGACGTACATGTAGCTCCTCTAAACCCTATTGTTTTTCTTTAGGTTTCTTATGACTGTCTTACTATCATTGGCTCCACTATGTTAAGCCTATTTAGTAAACTAAATCTTATACAGTCATTTCCCTGTCCACCTGTTAGTAACTTTTCCTTCAGTTGTATGTCCTGTTTGATGCTGTTATAGGTCTGCTAATTTCTTCTTATGAGATTTCTTGATCACAGGGCCCACTTTAATTGACTTATTCTGTTTTGGTCACCCTTCCATACTTAGTTTGTACTTTCTGTAAACAAAATGAAGGGAAATAAAATAAGATGAAAACTGTAATCTTACCACCCCTTAAAGTAGATGTGCAACCATATTTTTATGCTTGCTAGCTGTGGTAATTTAAAGGTTCCTTTGTAATAAAGTGGTGCTTCTTTAGCAAATTGTTTCAATTGAAGTGCTGTTTATCACTTTTTTTCCAGAAAGTGAAGCTTGATGTACCTAATTTTCCTCAAGATCCCAACAAAGGAAACCATGAAATTTCTTTTGGGAAAACAATCTACATTGAACAGTCAGACTTCAAAGAGGTAGTTTACCCACTTTGCCCCCTTTCATCCGTTACACAATATTTGACTAACCATACAACTTTTCAAGCAGTGTACTTAAGAGAGCTGGTGGCCAATGGAATAATTCCACCATCTACTTCATAATCACTTAAGTTTCCCGCTTATAAATTATCTCAAGGCTAAACAAAAACTTGAATTCAAGCTTGAATAAGCAACTCTCTGAAGTACTTTGCTCACCCATCCAACTTCCCAATTGCTTATTAGGTGCAAAAAAATGTTATTATCTAAAGCTTGCCAATAGCAATTTGTAATGAAAAAAAAAACGGGATTCAATTTGATGTTCTGTAGCATTTTATATCACATTTACAATAATGATTATATTCTTGGTGTTTGCTGAGTGATCTCTCTCCTGGATGTTGTTAAGTAATGTGGGAATTAGTTCAAGATGGCAAACTTCCACCATGAAGTTGACAAATGGTTTGCCTCAGGCCTCTTGCTTGTTGAGCGAGTAACAGAGAAAGATACCTGCCTAATGTTGATCAACTCCACTTTTCCTGGACAACTGGATGGGACTATTGTTGGCTGCCCTACTTTCTTTAAAACTGTGAACATCATTGTAAGCATTGAACTCATCATATTAGCTGCCTACAGGACTGACTTTGTTGTCTACCTGTCTTCTCTAAAACTTGTTGAAAACCCTACTGTACTGTCCTGTGTGGTGTAAGACAAACGTCTCATCATTAATCTGTGTAAATAAATTATGCTATCAATAATAGGCTAGAGGTTTTACTAAAAGTGTAAGAAGATTAGCCAGGACATTGTTACTCCTTCTTCAAAACCTTTTTCTTTGGGGAGCCATTATGTGGTAACTCTCTTCATACAATGTAAATGAAATGATTATTTTGTGAAATACCCTGGTCAGTTAATTTTAAATGGTAAATCCTACTTGGGCAGAGTTTTAAGCATATTTATTTGTCTAGTTTGAAAAAGAAGGGTGCTACAGATGTTTAGGATTTCTTGGTATTTGGATAAATTATTCCACATTCCCTTACATTTAGGTGTCAGAAAGAGGGTTCCGGCGCCTGACTTCTGATCAGTCTGTGGGTCTGAAGTATGCTGGTATGGTGATTAAACTTCATAAAGTTGTTAAGGTAAAAGAGAAATGTTTTAATTTAAATTAACCAGTTAATTTTGTTTTACATATTTAAAGAGTCATTACATGTGGTCACTGTTATGCTAAATTGCTTTTTTTCAATAATTTACTGATTTTTTTTAGGATTCCAGTGGTAAAGTGACAGAGTTGCTTGTGAATTGTGAGTCAACAGAAACTGCACAGAAACCCAAAGCTTTCATTCACTGGGTGTCTTCCCCACTGAAGTGTGAAGTCAGGCTTTATGAGCGACTGTAAGTACCTTAGATTAGATTGAAAAAAATCCTGGGAGTTAACAGCTGTCATGAGGCACAGACTGTAGCTTCACATCCCTTCACCCTGCATAAGGGGCATAACCAGAGGGAGGTCTTGGAGTGCCTGTGACTCTCCTTCTTTCTTTCCAGGTTCTTGGGAATCCAAAAATAATATTACTAAAGTGAACCAGCTATCTCGTCAAAAAAACAACAACAGCAACAAAAAACCAGTCATGCTTGTCAGTTCAGTGATTGTGAATAAAGTTCTAAAAAAAGTGATTGACCACTACACAACATGATAGGCTTTCAATAGTCTTTTATTATTTTTTTCTCAGCGCGTGAGCGGGCAAGATGAACCAAATCCTGCAATCTGATTGGTTCCGGGAGCGGGCGGAATTTTCCGATCTTGACCGCGGTCAACGGAACGGGCCGCGGGGAGTTAGCTACATGTATCGAAATTTGGGAAAATAAAGGGGTTTCTTTTAGTTATATTGCTTCCTGTGATTTCTGAGTTTTAACAGAGTAAAAAATCGTATTTTGCTGCTCTGGTGTCACAAACGGCTTCGTTTCATGGTTCATTTTACGCGCCCTTGCAAAACGTTGCTTTCCGAAAACAACAAGACACGTTTAACTTTTGAAAAACAACAAGAAAAAAATAAAAATATTATTTGCCGGCCTTGGTCGGTCCGTATTGAGAAAAACTGTGCCCTCGGTCTTGAGCACGGCCCTCGGCCTGCGGCCTCGGGCCATACTCAAGACCTCTGGCACAGTTTTTCTCAATACGGACCTCCCGGCCGGCAAATAATATATATGTCTTTTAAGGACCCCCCCCCCCCCCCCTTGTCTATGTCCCTGTATTTTGGGTTTCATAATCAGAGCTCACAAAGAGACCTGGCCCCAGTTGTTCAAAAGTTGGATAGCGCCATCCACCGGATAAATCTATCGAATAGTGCTATCCAACTTTTGAACAACTGGGGCCTGTCTGGTTGCCTGGGGTAAGCAGATTTTGCTTTTGGGAAAGTAAAATAATCTTTTCTTGCCTATTTGCATGACGTGCTATGTCTTTTCGATATCCAAGCTGGCAAGCGAGAAATTCTTTCACACAGCATTTTGACTGCACAACTGTGTCACGTTTTTTGGACACTCAAATGTGTGTAGAGATTCATTTTATATTTATGTCAAAAACGTGTTGTTGTAGATCGTAGATCATAGAGTAATGTTTTACTAGAGAATGCACTGAAATGGGAAAGGGTATTACTGAAACACTTAACTGGTTCTACAACTTAGTTCTGTTCTACGCCTGTGGATGATTGTACGCACTACATCATTTGTATGGCTCACTTTGCTGTTACACCACTGGACGATTCTATGCATCTACCATGCTACTGTACGCTGACTGTCAGTTTTGTTTTATACCACTGTACATTTCTACGCATCTACGTTCTACGACTCACTTTCCTTTTACACCACTGTGCGATTCTACGCATCTACCATGCTACTGTTCGCTGACTGTCAGTTTTGTTTTATACCACTGTACATTTCTACACATCTACGTTTCTATGACTCACTTCCTTTTACACCACTTTACGTTTCTACGCATCTACGATGCTGCTATACGTCAGCTGTCAGCAAGTGCGGCATGGATTTGGGTGTGTTACATGTCGTAATGTTTAGTGCTGTCACGCCTTCGCTGTTGTACGATCACCGTAACCCCGTTCCATCATAACCTCGTCAGGGGCGGATCCAGGGGTGGTAGATTGGGTGGCGTAGCCACCCAATTTAGGGTCATTTAAGCTTTAAATTAAGAAAATAAACAAAACTATCACAATGGCCACTTTGTCTCTGATTGTTCCGATATTGTTCTGTCAGGTCAGCCACCCCCTGTTTAAAAATCCTGGATCCACCACTGCTCATTCTGTTAACATTGTAATGAGACATGTCAAAAGAAACATTGGCTTGAAGAATGTTGTCACATACTAGCAGAAATAGTGTACTAAGAACAAAATGAGGTAGATCTACGATCTACAACTCTACGTTTTCGTAGTAGTGTTAAGTGCTCTACGAGAATCTCTACGCACATTTCAGTGTCCAAATGGAAATATGCCACTTCCGCAATCTGAGGGCAAGCTGACTTCCATGATAATAAAGACTATTAGCTCTGCCACTTTGGCATCCAGTCCATATTAACGAGATTTGACCAGCAACTGTTGTTATAGTAAATGGCCGATTAAGGTTAAAATACCATTAGGAAATGAGTCTTTTGCATGTTGCTTGTATGGTATGTTTTGCTAATCACAGGTTTAACCATAAGAATCCAGAAGACCCATCTGAAGTACCTGGTGGTTTCATAACAGATTGTAATAAGGTGCGTTTTCAACTTCCAAGGGTGGGGTGGTTAGCTGTCAGACATTTAATCACTACAGACTTTTTGGAAGGTTGATGGTTCTTCAGCCTGGTTTCCACACCATGTCACGTTGTTTCTTTACACAAGAAACTTGATTACTCTTCACTTTCTTCCTCTAACCAAATGTAAAACTGGGTGCTGAAAAAAGAAAAGATTCTTCAGCTAACCCTGTGATGGACTAGCATCCCATCTAGGGGGAAAAAAGAGTGATGTCTTTTACTCCAGAGTTGTGACCTGTGTGTGGTTTAACGTTTCCTCAGCTGCATTGGGAGTTCCCTGCTTTGCAAAAGTTTGGATCCCGGGCTGATCATTCTGTTAGTATTTTTTTTTTCTAGGCCATATTGTATGTCCGAGATATGCAATCGTGCATAAGGGAAAAGATTTATTTACGTCTGCTTTTAATTTAATTGTTTCCTCACAGGACTCCCTGACAGTAATCTCTGATGCACTTGTGGAGCAGACAGTTAAAGAAGCTGCTGTTTATGACAAATTTCAGTTTGAGCGCATTGGTTTCTTTAGTGTTGATCCTGACAGCAGTAAACAGAAGGTTAGTGACTGTCTTATATTGACATCCATATTCTCCTCACTATTCTCCTTATATTTCTTATGTTACTACATAGTTGGGGGAAATAGACTAAAACTCAAGACATTGATGATTGGTGATCATTTTCTCTATTCTCATGACCTGTAGGTTTGATCAAGTAGTAATACTGCAAGGAGATATAAAAAATATAAAACTAGAGTTTCCAGACCTGGAAAAAGTGTAGAACGTAAAGTTTTAGTCTGGAAAAAGGATTGAATTTTGTCCAAGCTTCTTTGTCGCTAAAATGTCAATAAGGCATTTACTAGAGATCGGTAAAATGCGGTTAATGGAAGGCGATGCCCAAGGGGTGGTAGGTTGGGCAAGCTTTGCTCAACAACATTCAGTTATAATGAACGCCTCTTTTCACAAATCAATGCTTTGTGTGTTTTAGCTCATGAGAATTGCCTTTCATGTCTAGAATCTATTCCGCTGCATTGTAACATAGTCTAGAAATGTATTTTTAAAAGCCTTATTCATGGCTAGTACATGTAGTTTTCAGCATTGTCTATTTAGTGCATAGTATAAGTTTGATAATTGGACAAACTCAGAGGCACCGTCTTGCTATAAAAGCAGCGTCACAATAGTTTAAGCCTTTATTGGTAAAGTCTCGATTGAGTGACTACACTTTGTAACAAATTTGTTTAGTTTTCTTACCCTCCCTCCCTTTGGAGATGGGTTGCTAGGTGTTTGCTTTCTTTTGATAAATTGGGGTCATCACTCCTTAAGCTTGTGGTACAGTTAAGTCTGCATAGTGACTTCCCCAAGCTTTTGGCATTGCTTAATTATGTCTGGCGATCTTGTACCTTGGCCTTAATTAATCTTGTCCGATCCAGCCCATGCGGTGCTGGGGAGATAAGAAAGGCTCTGCCAATACTCTTGTTCCACTCCTGAAGTTTTGGGGAGGCAAGTGAGCTTCCTTTTGCGTGCATATCCTGAAGTCGCATATTACCTGCCACAGGGCTGTGTTCCCCCCTATTATGCCATACAGTTGTTGTTTATTTGGTGTTGGTGTATCTACTCTGATTGCGTGACCTTTGTGGTTAAATATGGAACGATGACCTTTAAGGTTAGGGTTTTGGCATTAATAATGACAAAATCGAATTATAACATATTTGATTGCATTGGGAACTTACACTGCAAGGATCAGGATCAGAACCACTGCATAAACATAGTACAAAGATACTGGCTGATAGGTGACACAGCAGTTTATTAATTTTGAATGTGTTTTGACAAATGTTATTCTCTCTTTTTCTCTGCAGCTGGTGTTTAATCGCACAATCTCTCTGAAGGAAGATCCTGGCAAGTCGTGATAAACAGGCCTCCTATCATCTCCGTTTTGTCAGAAAAGGATTATTTTCTAAACAAAAATAATTATGACCAATAATGAAAGAGTGAAACACACAAAATTGAATAAAAGTGGATCACACTCAAAAGAGAATTATAACAATTCTTACATGCAGTGGATGGTGTCCATAAAATGGATGGTCTGTCTATTTTTGTCTTCTACAGTATCTCAATCCCATTTATAAGGCTCACTTTGCAGCTATGTTGCATCAGCAGAATTATGTGTACATAGCTATTGTTTCTTGTTTTTTGCTCATCATACATGTCAAGTGGGAAAAAATTGGCTGTAAAAGTATTTAAATTTGCCTAGAACTATCTCCAAAATCCTGGCTGTAGCATACCAGATGCAATTCAGGGCTCGAAATTTATGCCCACAAATGTGCAATTTGTGACCGGTTCAAGGACATTTGCTCCTAGAAAAAATAGCTTAGGAGCAACATTGCTCCTTCAACTTTTGGCCTATTTTCATGATGAATACATTTTGTGCTCCTTGTAAGACCAAATCTACTCCTAAAATTTTTATTTGGAGGCCTGATGCAATTTGCTCTTTTCTGGGTTCTCCATAGGTTCATCATAGGCATTAGTAACAGAGAGTGGCTTAGTTTTAATGTTAGTCTTTCAGGTGCTAACGATAAAAACAAGTTATTCCAGTTAAAACGAGTTTCTTTACATGTTGACTTTGTGGTGTAATACATACAAGAAGAGGGCTTTAGTTTAACCTATTTCTGTGCTTATTTATCTTGACTACCTATATTCTGAAAATGTGTTCAAACTTAAATACATGCAGGTCACTTCTTGTTGGTAGACTACAAGCAGTCTCTCTTTCTGCTTAGGGATAGTCAAGGGAAACGAACAAGTGAGCGGGTGCAAAAATCACCCGCAGCATTGAAATATGATGCGTGTGTCAGGCCCACTGGTGTAGGAATTTCAACACGGCAGGCAATTTTGCTCTTGCTCGCTTGTTCGTATACCTCGACTATCCCTAAGCAGAAAGAGAGACTGCTCATAGTCTATTTTGTTGGTGAAAATCCTTTAGTTAGCAGATGCCCTTGGATTCACATTCAGGTGTTTTATAAAGGAGAGGTGTCTTTTATGTAAGGTGAAAAAATGTGGTATGTAACATGATGAAAGGGACCTCTTAGCCCTGATGAAAAGAATCTTTTTCCCTGATGAAGGAGACCTTCCAGCACAGATAAAAAGGGGCTCTGATAGTGGGAAGACCCTAGCACCTTCTCATGGTGTTTTTTTTTTGTTTATTTTCCAAAACATCTTGCAGTTCCTAGTGGTAACTTTCTTCTTGTTCTGGAATATAATGCTTCATTCCAGAAACCATTACACCTGCTGCATAAGTATAATTTTACTTGCAATGTTCGATAATTTATTGTGTCTTGTTTTTTTTATCATTTATTTTTAGTTTGAGAACCACTGCAAGTATTCTGCAAACATAGCTCAATCCTTGGTAGTTTGTGAACTGGCAAGGGTCTACCCACACCTAGCTTACCCTTCCTTGGTGGAGGGGGGGGGGGGGGGTGCCTCAGTCAAGCGTGGAGCATCTTTTCTGATAATTTTTTTTTTTTACAAAATTTTACTACCGGGTGGAAAAAAGTGCCACAAAGTAGGTGATGTTCCTGGCCTCCCTTTCTTTAAAGTACATAACTGGCATAATTTGGTAGTCAAATGGGTGGTCAAAGTAGGTGAAAGTAGGTCCTGTGTATCTTCCTGGGGTGCCCCAGTTACAGTTACCACTGATAACGTGGTGAGTAGGTGTCCTTTGGAGGCCAAACCTCTGAATGCATGCTTTTGCTAGTATGAGGGCACATCAAACCTTTACACTGTACATGCAGGTTATTGTGAGACAATAAATGACAAAGGCAGGGCTTCAAGTGTCCCTATATTTGCTATATTTTTTCAATTCCCCTATATTTCCCAATAAAGTTTACAAATGCCCTAAAATCCCTATAATTTTACTCAGAATAAAAACGAAAAAAGAAACGTTTATTGCTAAGCTTGTACATGGGATGTAACCGAGAAGGGCAATGAATTTCCTGGGCTAAGCAAAGACCAAACCAGTAACTACAGTAAGAAGAAGCACGTGAACGACTTTCACAGGCAAGTTGAACTAAGGATAAAAACGTCAATGAGGCTGCTTAGAAAGGATATGCACCATGCCATGGATCAAACCAAACAGTGTTCAAATAAGAGAACTGAGCTTGACAAGAACAAAAAGAGACTCCTGAAAAGCTCTTCCAAAAAATATATATCTTCCAAGAAGAGAAAATACATTCACTCGATGATAACGAAATGATGTATGTTTATTATAACCATGAATACTCCACATTTACTTTCATTCCCAACAATAGGTTACATTATTTTGTGATTCACAAGAGCAGGACTTTGAAATTTAAAGTACACTGTTCTGGCAAGAACCACTTTTTAAAAGAATCTTTAGACTTCATGTTCAAAGACTGTTAATATGAGATAGTTTCCAACTTTGTGTTAAGGTCCGCACACACGAGGGGACTTAAGTCCCTGCAACTGGTCCCCTGTCGTGTCTACGCGAAGGAAATAGTTGCAGGGACAAGTCCCTTGAAGGTCAGGTTAGGGTGCTTTAACTGAAATTTGCCGAAATGTGGAGACGAAAAATAAAGCGATCCTCAACAGTGAAACTGCACAACATTAAAATAAATCAGCTGCAAACCAGTTCATACCTCATGCGGTCTATCAGCGTCTGTCATTTGCAATTTCGATAATTAAAAGTTTTTTCTCCAGTGTCCTATATTGCTGGCACAGAAGCATAAAAAGACAGCTGTTCGATCAAGACTCCCAATACAGACAAGGCCAACTGGAAAAAAAGTAAAAGATCTGATGAAATATTTTCATTTGGTTGCAGGGACTTGTCCCATGAACAGCTCACACAAAGGGACCAAGCATGGTTTGTGGGACTAGTCCCCTGGACTGGTCCCACGAATTCAAACATTAGTTTGAATTCGACTAGTTGCTGGGACCAAATTGTGGTCCCTGCGACTACATTTTTTGGCTAAAATGTCTAAAATGGGTAGTTCACATGAAGGGCCTTGGTCCCTGGGACTAGTCACAAAGACCAGTCGCAGGGACTAGTCCCCTCGTGTGTGCATGCCGACCTTTAAACTGTGTACTTTCTTGTGTGATGGTTACGAATGGCTACAACAGGAATACAATTATTGCTATCACTTTTTTTGTAATGTTGTATGTAGAAATTGCTTATTTTTGGGGTAGTAAAAATATTCTCTCAGTGTAGCTGCCAGGGGTGTTCTAAATGCTCTAAAAATTAAGTCCCTATATTTAATTGTCCCCAAATTTGTTCCCTGTTCCCTATATTGGCCCTATATTTTTGGAGAAAAAGACCCTATAATTAGCCCTATATTTTGGCTGGAGGCCACTTGAAGTCCTGCAAAGGGATTAGTTTAAAAAAACTGTGATGCTGTGTTGTTCATGGGTAGTAGCAAAAAACACTATTTGATGAATGTATCATCAGTTATATCAGCTGAGTTGATCGAAGGTGCATTGGCCCTCTGTAGGGAGATTAAAAAAGCTGACCATTCGAGAGCGATGAGGGGTAACACATGAGATGTTGGCTTTTGAGTCTCTAAAATTACAGAGGCCAATTTACCTTATATCTACCCGGGTGAGGTCAATTTATAGTTAGACGAGTTGCACAAATACAATACACTAATTACATCAGTTATTCTGCTTCAGTACTCTGAATGCAGCATCGGTTATAACTAGTCAAACTTTTTTTTGTCTTGCCCACTTTTACTTTTAATAATGCAATGCATGTAACTTATGAGAGAAAAGAATAAACTAATGAGAAATCCAAATAAAAGAAATGTTTCTTTTATTTACCTGCAAATAATTACAAAAATTCTTAACATTCCTTTGCACTTTAGGTAAGCTTAATCTTGTTATCACCAACTTATAAATTATACAAAAATTGTGAAACGTACCCCCAAACTGCAAAATATATTACGAAAACTCACTCCCTAAAAACTTAAATAAAGTCTCTGTCTTGTATACTTTTGAAGGAATATGTACTTATTTTTGCTAACGAAAGATCAATGTAGCAAAAAATTTTACAAGGCAATCAAGTGATCCATGACTGGCTAAAATCTAGCTAGATGGTAAACTAAAATTCTTCTGTAAAGAAACTTTCAAATTGCATCACACCAGGTATTTTACAGGTACAAAAGCAGACTGAATTTAAATAAAAAAAATGTTAGGAAAAATTCTCCTCTACCGGTAAGCCACAAGTTTATAGTTCATGTTTGATCGGATCAAGAAGTTCATTCTGTGTACAGGATCCCATTTGGTCGGTAGAAAGTGTCCCGAATGACTCGTGTTCGGCCAAAAGACGGTCCCTTCTGTTGTTTCACACAATCCTGAAGTTTCCAGCCAACTTCCCATGAGCTGGTGATGGGGTATTCGTATTTCACCTCGGGATCTTTCAGCTTTCTTTGCTGTAAATACGCGTACCTACCTCCCCCAAGAGCACTGAACCCGTCATAAAGCAATGCTCTTGTCTCTCTCGACACTGGACGCATTTCAACAAGAAGCGAATTTATGTCTTTCTTCGCTGATTCCTCCACCTCCTTGCGGTTTTCTTGTTCCTTCTTCTCTTTCGCTTCCATTTCTTGTTTCAGCGCCTGCAAAGCGTTGATTTTAAGCCCTTCCTGACGAGGTTTTTGCGCTTCCTTAGCTGCATCCCGAACAAATTCTTTCGAGTATCTTGCATGCCACGCTAAACGAACGTACGCTTCTTTGTTGATAGATTCTTTCCAAAAGTTCTGGCGCTGAGTGTCCATATTCAACTCTCGAACCATTTTGGTAGATTGGTGAAGCTCCTTAGCTGCTCAGATCTACTTTTTTGAGTTTGTTTTATAAATTTTCTTTTGTTGACCTCGCGGGTGATTGTAGTTGCCCACTTTCGGAATGCCTACACACCGTTGCCACGGACAACTGCCCTATCCCAGAGATCGCTTTGTTCATTTATGCGAGACACTTTGTTTAGAAATCATGACGTACTATGCTGGTAAATTGAACATTCCTGGAAAGTTCATCATAATAAAGTTGAAGAGCCGACTTGAAAACGTTTTTTACATTCTCCAAACACTGACAAGATCTTGGTCTAATAAAATTTTCCCCTTCTCCCAATTCTTGTCATTTTCACTGCCGGTCCATGGAAAAAAATTTTTTTTTTTTGTTTAAACAGTGTATAAACAGCAGTTTTACATGGAAAATGAGGTAAGCTAATGTTTTTCTCCTCTTGTGTTGTACACACAAATCTCTAATGGAGAATGGGTAGAGAAATGAAACAAAAAAATAACATAACAGCAATTATTTTTAAATGCTCTTTTTAATATTCAGGGGCTCATTATTGCTGTCACTCAACTTTGACAGAAAAAACGAAATTCTCGTGAGAGGAGTAAAATGTGTACTGTATACTGAAGTATACTCAACACTTTTTTTCTTGCATTTCGCTTCTTTAGAAGTAACATATTCTTCCGTACTCAGTGCTCGCGGGTTCTTTGTTCGCTATCGACCCGCAATCCCGCGATTGCTTTTGTGACCTCTGACGTCACGGTGTAAATACTACAGCAGCCATAGCTACTGGTTGCATTCCTCCTTTGCAGGGAATTTTGACTTCTCAGAAAGATTATGGCTTCAAAATGTCACCAGTGGAACCAGATATCTCAGTTATCATTATGTCTCATGGCTAGCGAAGTTAAGTAACTCTGTCGTCGCAATCTCGTCTAAAAGACCTTTGGAGCGAGCGAAAAATTCTTGATTGTAGCAACCATTACTGAACTTTTGATTATCCGAAAATGGGAATTCTCGACTTGGAATTGATGTTTGACTTATTGGACACGGACATGAGAGGTTATTTAACCTCAAACCAGCTTCAAGATTTCCACGAGTCTCTTTATTTTTCTCCGATAGACTCCCGGCAAATCGAAGCGGCAATCAGAACTGTTTGTGGCGCCGACTCCCGGGGAGTTTGCCCACGAGAGAAATTTATCAACGTGCTAGATGAGTTAGACCGACGAAAAGCGCTCGAGGAGAAAGTCTACTGGGATTTTAAAACAGTTGATGTGGAAGGAAAAGGAAGAATTTCCCTCAAAACTGCGTTGCTTCTGTTTAAAGCGGTGCATAATGACTTGTTCTCTATGAAAACTTGGCGTTCTCTTTTATCTCAACGTGAAATCCCAGAAGCCGACATTTGTTTTGAAGAGATCAAAATGTTCCTGTGTAACCTTGTTGATGGCGGACCATGTGATGAAGAAGAATTTGACGAAGAGGAGAAAGCTGTTAGCTTGCGTGTCTGCGATAATAAGTACGCAAATCTAAAGGAACTGGAGAAATTACAGGTGATGTACATGTGTGATTAAATGTAAATTCTCCCCCCCCCCCAAAAATTCCATACCAACGCTTGAAATTGGTTTTGAGATTCTGGTGTTTCATCAAGATGGCAACCTGTTATTCATAATTTTCTTCATCTTATTGCTAGTCTCCCCAACGTACAGTAGAAGTAACCTCTTATACGACCAGAAACAGGCCACAAAGATGTGGTAGTGATAGGTAGATGACTGTGACGGGAACTTGGGGACAGGGATGCTGGAACACATTTGTGGGGATGTGGGATTCGATGTGTGGGGACATGAGAGCAGGGATACAGGGACATGAGATGGGGACACAGGGACATTTGGCTGGGGATGGGGGGGGGGGGGGCTGAGATCAAAGACGTGGAAAGCTGGAAAACCAGCTGATGTTTGAACTGTTTGGTTGGAAGATATCAACTTTTTGAATCTATGTACACTTGATGTTTACTACTTCCTTCATCACTCTTGGTTTTTGGTTTCATTGTTTACTGTACTTACCGTAAAAGCTCAATAAAGCCCGCCCTCTCTATTAATCCTCTCTCTCTCTAATTAGCCTTTCTCTGAAAGTCAAATTTTTGATAAGCCCCCCCCCCTCTCCAATAAGCCCCCCTTCCTCTTTGGGGGAATCAGATTTTGTAATTAGTCCCCCCTAATCTCTGTAAAGCCACCCACTTAATCCCAAGTTGGTGTATTTTTGTAAAGCAAGAGGTTAGTTCTAAAGAAACTGTGGTGCTGCATCATGCCGATCAGTGGGGATGTGAAACACAAATTTTGGATTTATCAACTGAGTTGATAAGGTCAATTGGCCACCGTAAAGAGATTGAAAGCTGACGTTTCAAGCGTTAGCCCTTTGTCAGAATGAATCGCTAATACTTGAAACGTCAGCTTTTAATCTCTTTGTGGCAGCCAACTTACCTCATCAACTCAGTTGATAATTCCAAAAGTTTGTATTTTTGTAAAGGCTAGAAAAAATTCATTAAGTTGGCCAGTTTTATTGATAAAAAGTGATTTTAAGCTAGCAGTGTTTGATTTTTGTAGAGAACATATTTTAAGATTAAATGTTTGAAATTGGAAATAAGCCCCCCTTTCCCTCTCTATTAAGCCATCCTCTCTAATAAGCACCCCTGATTCAAGAAGCGTGACACAAATAAGCCCCCAGCAGCTTAACAGAGCTTTGGTTTTTTTTCAAACCATACAATACATAATGTACTACAAGGTCATCATTTGGACCATTTCTTGTCTCCATTCACTACCCTGAACACAATTTACATCGTTATCATGTGTCTGAAAAGACTGAATTCTGTTTGCAAGGTTATGGTGAGGGCTCTTGCAGAACTCCAAATCTACAGTAATTTCCCTGCATTCCTGAACTCATGTTCCCAATCTCACCTCCTGTGTCCCTGATTTTATTCCCCTGTGTCCCACATACCCAAGCACAAAAAAAGGGCAAACAGATGGGAGCTAACAAAAAGGGTACAGGAAATGGGATTAAAGGATTCAGAAAGGGGGGACCAGTCCCCCCTCCCCTAACTATTTTGAGGGATCATTTTCAGGTGTCCTTGGTTGCATTTCAAAGGTGGTTAGTTTAAAGAGGACTGCAAATAAGACAATGAGCTTTTATATGGGTCACAAAAAAGTAGACATTATTGTTAATAATATGGTAGTTAAAAGGTGGAAAAACATTTGAATTTGTAAAGTGAGATTAGACTGATGTTCACTTGTCTTGAGTTTGTTAATCATATCCATGCTGATTGACAGATATAGAGCTTCAAGTTTCTTCCTCTCTAAATTGACAGCTACTTCCCCTGCTCCCTCCCATCCCTTCCATCCCAGCTCTCTACTCCTGTTCTTCATAGCCATTCTTTACCAGAAGTTTGGTAATAATCTCATCATTACTGTGGGTAATAATCTGAGATATAATCTCAGATTACTATGCATAGTAATTCCAGAAGAGAGGGGCAGGGGTAGGAGCAGTTGCTGGAAGTTTATGGGGAAGTAAGGAAAAAGAAGGAGGGAAGAATGATCCCCAGGGAGGCAGGAAGCAGGAAGTTTTGATATCCTGTCCCTTCCCCCCCCCCCCACCCCCCATTGTATGTTGATACTATTGTAGGCTGACTTTGCACCCAACTGTTAATTTTCAGTCAGAATACTTTTTGCCAATCCCACTTTCAAGTTTATGAAATTTATAGTTACTATGCTGCCTCGTAAATTGGCTTACTATGTCTGCCCACAGTACCCTCAAAAATATTAAAATCAAATGACCTGTCTTTAGGAGGATGAAGCATCCCTTGCTGCTGAAGAGAGGGAAAGAATGCAACAAGCAAACAAACTGAAACAAGGAGCAGAACGACGTACTAAGCGACTGGATCATGAGGGAGTTGTAGCTCTGCTTCATGATGATGAAGAATGGGATGAAAAAGCAGCCAAGAAAGCAAGACATAAAGTTACAGCTACTGATCTTATACAAGCTCTGCGAACAAAGTATGATATCATTTACTTATTATTTTATGTAGGCTAAAAATAAAAAGTCAGAGGGAAAGATATCTATGTGGCATCCTTAACCTGTTTTTTCTTACATGGTGGAACTCACCATCACACAACAGAAACCAGATGTGTTGCTAGGCAACTGCAGTACATGAATTTGTTGATGTTTTCCTGATGGTTCACTGTTACCCACAACATTTATTTAAGCCTGGATTCTGAAGGAGACCTCAAAGTTCTTTGTAAGGAAACAAACCTGTGTCCTCTCTCCTCCGCAGAGGCTCATATTAGTAAACACCAGTGAAAGAAAAAATGGGAGCAGGAAAACGGACAGGGAAAGTGTGCAGTCAAGGTGCGACTACAGGAGGCCTTTTTGGAGGAAACAGTTCAACACTGCAGGATTTTTTTGTGATGGGGGGAGGGCGGTTGAAGAGAACTTACAGTACTTGCATTGTTGGGGAGAAATTGTTGCATCTATTATGTCACGTATTCTTCTAAAGTTTAGTTTCTGCTACAACTCAGAGGTCAACCTTCCTTTCTCTATCGTAGGCTCAAGTTTCCCCCCTTGCCAAAATTATTATTAGGTTTTCAAACATTTTCCCTTTTTTTTGACAGATATGAGATCCTGCGTGACAAACTTCTTCTGGAAATGCTGATACATCACATAGGAGAAGGCATGTGGACTGTTCTTTCTGAGCATGAACAACATGAACGCTTCATGCAGCTTAAAATGCGTGTTCAGCGCCTACGGAAGGAAGGCAAATTAGATGCCGCTGATGCCTTACCAGGTGCCGGTGTTACATACTCAGCTTCTCTGCTTGCGCTGATGGGTCTTAGCAGAATAGGAGAAGAAAAGCAACGACTTGAAGAGGCAGAGAAAGTCAAGGAGATGGAAAAGGAAGGTAAATGAACTTAATTTTCATACCTTCAATTCCTTTGACGCCTTTAATTTCTTTATATTTCTAAGTTACTTGTAAGGTAAGTGAAATTAATTGTCATGTCTTCAGTTCCTCAGATGCCTTTGGTTTCTCTTTTCTTTTTTATATCAAAATAATTTCTGAGAGCTTTAGTATTTCTGATCGAGCATGACCGATAACCATAACCTTGAATTTTGTGAAGAAAAGAAAGCTCTAATATTTTACAGGAATTTTTAAGCAACCCAAGTGAGTGTGTTGGATACATCATTTTAGAAAACTTATTTAATATTGGTCTCATAGCTGCCACTTCAACCTAACATAAGAGTTTTTAGGCTTTATGTTGCATGCTAACAAATGGTTGCTTCCATGAGCCTGCACTTACTCACATCCTGCAGGTTGCTTTGTGGGCACTTAACCTAATGCAAACACTGGGCAAATTTGGGATTGAAAGTACATAGATGAGCTCAGAAGCTGGTGCCTAGAGAGTTGGTGGGGGACTTTGTGCAAAACAAGGCAAGCAGGAAGGTATCCATGGCATTCCTGTGAGCATTGTGTGTGTCAATATCCGTCCATGGAAATCCTGTGAGTGGGAACACCCCTGCAAGCAGCTCCACCAGGCACTGTCACACTGATGAATCAGTGGAGAATACTTTTTACTTGACCCAATACTTACCTAGACCTGTCCAGGATTGACACAGGGTGGGTAAGGCAGGGCAAGAATTCATAATGATTTGCTTATCAGTAGCATGTTTGATCTGCAAAGATTTGGTGCAAGGAACCACGATGATCTGCTGAAAACTAGATGTGCAATACCAAATAAAATGCAGAATGTAATGTAATGCAAGACCAATGAGACCTGCAAAAAACCAGTGGGCAATCCCACAAGTCACCTAGAGCCACAAAGAAGTCCACTGACAGCATTGCATTTGAGAGCTCCTTCTCATGTTTGTATGACATTGTAACTCAAATCAGCAATGTGCACCAGTTAATGTATTTCTGCAACAAAACATTCTTGCTTGGTCTAATGCATTTTTTTTTCATAGTAATCATCTCTTGCATTCTTTCTATTGTCTTCCTTTTGTGCACAGGAAAGTCGAACAAAGAAATTGAAGAGGAGTTATCGCAGTTACGAGAAAAAGCTGCTCAAGGTCAGTCCAAGAGTGAGAAGCTTCTTCTTGACTTGGAAAAGCGTTATTATCAAGACAAAGAAAAGATTACAGCAAGATTGAAAGGTGTCGATAAAAATACAATGTCCACTGAAGAAAAACTGACAGAATATGGGCTTGTTGTACGAGAGCACCTGCGTGCAAGCGAAGAAGCAAAGTTTGAGAGTGCAGCACTGTCTGTTGGGATTGCAGAAAGGCTTAAAACACAACTGCAAAGGTAAATGGTGATTAATAATTATTCAAAATCCCTTAAAAAATTCTTTGTTGAGCCTGGGTTGCCATGAGCACTCAGTTTCGGCAACTAATTCGGCATTAGTGCAGTGAAATGAGCAAGCCGGATGGCTTGTTTTAAAAGTCGTGACAGACTTTGCTAACAGGTGTGGAGTTATAAATGTAAAGGAGATCCTCGCAGTTATTAACGCAACTTATGTAGTTGCGAAAAGAAAGCCTGAAAAAAAAAATCAGGAACATAATTTCAGGTTTGGAGTTCTTACATAGTAAATATTCGTTTGATATATAAATGCCCTTTACTATCGCAATTAGGCCAAAAGAAGATCGTAAACGACAGGAACAACTAGGCAAGGAGCGTCTGATGCACAGGAAGGGTCGAAAACTGCCAAGGGACTGGAAAGGAGAGGATTTCAAGTTCAGTGCCGCAGGGGAGGCTGGATTGGTCGACGTGTTTGAGGACACTGTGCGAGCACTGGAGAGAAAGCACGCCATGGAACGGGAGTTGCTTATTTACTTTCTGCAGGGAAGGGAAAGTGTTCAAGCTCGCAGTGCTGCCAAGAAATTATCTACAGGTAAAATTCTCAAAAATTAAACTTGAAAAAAGACAAAAAAAACAAAGAAACGGAATCATACTGTAATGAGTTGGGAATATTTACGTCAAGGTTACATGCAAGTCTCCTTCATTCCCACAGGGTTTTGTGCGGCTCTCTTTGTTAACCCCATCTCATTCCATTCAATGTAAAGCATCCTTTTAAGTCATTTTGTTCCAGAAAAACCGTATACAATAATCTCATAACTGGAAAATGAACCTTGTTAATATTTCGGTTTTATTTAAAAACCTTCTCAGGGCAACATATAGTATATGCAAAATATAGAACCTAATCTCTTTAATCTCACCCTTTTTGTGGGCAAACTGGCAAATATGTGCGTGTGTATGTGAAGTCACTTTTGCAGACCAGTAAGCTATTAAAGCGAAGGCTACTTGAAAGGGATACTCTGTACCCCCAAACCAATTTTGTAGTGCTTAATCAGTCTACTTTCTTTTTCAAAACTGTTTTACACACCCTCTTACACCGGCACTGAGCCCTTTAATTATTTTTTTAACATTTCAGATGAGCGCTCCAACCAACTGTTGGTATTACGAACTCAGCAGCAGGGCTGGAGAGAGCAAAGCTCAACTGAACGTCTAGTAAGCAAAGAGCGGCATTACGCAATCCTCCAAGAGGCTGCAGGGTTGGTGTTTGAGGACAGACGTGCGGACATGAGGGTATCTCGAGGGACAACTCCCGATGACTTGGAGGTAGCTGCAGATATCATGGCCGACTTACAGCATACACAAGAAATTGAGAGTCAAATGCTGCTTGCCCTCCACAGCAAGGTATAACTGAATCATGCATAATAAGTAAGCTCTACCCCCTATAGTGGGCTATTCGGGGAGGCTCCTCCTGAAAGAAGTGCCTTTTTAACGCTTACAGTGTACGAAGCGTCGCCAAAATGACCGCAAACTGAAAGAGATAGGTCAATCGTATGTGTTTTAATCATTTTCATCCTTCGTTGTTATTCAACAGTGTGATGTAACCAGATTGTCACAGTTGAAAATATGTTCAATCAATCAATCAAAACCTTTATTTATACACGATGACATTTAAAGCTTAGTAGCTTGAGGGGTCGTGTATAGGATATATAATGGCACAAATTTTCGACTAAAATAAGTTTGAAAGACGCTAAAATAAAACACTAAAAAATCTTAAAATACTTTTAAATCACGAACTCAGCAGCAGGGCTGGAGAGAGCAAAGTTCAGCTGAACGTCTATGAATCAATGTTTGTTGATTCATAAAATTTGCATTCTTGCGTCAAACCTGGAGCGCAAACTTTCACCGAGGAAGCCTATGTTCTTATTCCTAAAGGGGTCCGACGTTCGACTTAGTCGCTTTTTCGAACATGATCATTTGAAGTCGTTTTCCAGTTGTTTGTAGCCTGTTTAGCGAGCGTTCCCGTAGGCTTTTTCCCACATTTGAAGCATTTTTCGCTTCTTGACAGCGCAAAAATTACACTGTAAATTCAGAAGTTCTGTTTTAGCCCCGAAAATGGGGCTGTTTCGGTGAGTAAAATACAGTGCTGTTTTGGGGGCTAACTTGGCCCTCTATTTTAAGGCCATAATGGCCCTATTTACAGGGGCTGGGTCGGCACCAAAGGGCCAAATTGGGTCCCACTGTGGGCTGTTTCGGCTGTCAATGGGGTTAGTTCTGTCCCAGCTGTGGCTGAAATAGCCCCGCAGTGGGCTGATCAGCGCCAGGGGCCTCAGGGGCTAATTTGGCATTTTGGGGCTGAAACAGATCTTCTGAATTACAGTGTAGGGCAAAGGCAAAATCTCACGCGGCCAGAAATCAAGAAATGCTTCAAACGTACGGAAAATCCTACGGAAACGCTTGCAAGGCAGCCTAAATTTTTCGACACAGTGCCAACCTGAATTATAGGTCTTTACTTTACACCATCCCGATTTACTGTTAACTCTAAAATCTGCGAAGGCGCTCCCTGAGCGTATATCTTGTATGAACCATTACGTCGTTCTTCAATTTTTTTTCTGTCACTTCTCAGGATATCCAAGAGCTGTTTCGTCTTCGACAACTAGAGCACATGGCGTGGCAAGAAGAATTACTTGATGGAATATCCGCTGTGCTCCTCGGCACGGAGGAAAATGTCTCCCAAGAGGACGAACTTCTTAAAGCTCTTGAAGATAAATACGATGCTCTCCGAGACAAGCTCCTTCTTGAAGCGTTAGAGAAGCAAGTAGGTGCTGCGGAATGGGCGCAGCTTTCTGAGCAGGAGAGACAGGCGCGTCTGGCTAAACTCAAACTACAGGAGCGGCGTCTGAGGCAACAGGGAAGGTTTGATGATGCTGCGGCTCTGTTAGGAGAAGGTCTCAAGAATGCTGAGGCGTTACAGGTACATGTGCATGTGTTGTTAATTTTATTATTCTGTAGATGCTCTTTATTGTGTCTAAACAAATTAAAAAGAAGGGTAAAGAGTATGAAGGAGGCAATCATTTAATTACGGGGGCTAGGTAACTCTTTTGTCGTAATAAACACGCAAACGACTCCAGGAGAAAACAGCCGGGACCGGGTTTACTGATGTGAACTGAGCAAGAAGTTACCAATTAATGGCAAATTTTAGGTTTACCGTTTGTAATGACGGATTCTGCACAAATATGGAAAATGGACGAACGTTTAACACTCACTTGCCAACATGCTGGTTGAAGCTACACGAATTAAGTGAAAAATAACTTGCATTATTACCATCTTGTTTGAATGACTGCATTCGCCGTCTTGACGTATCCATGGCCAATTCCACGTCGAAACGTTTTGTCTTTATTTTATTGTCTCTAAAGGCTCTGTTGGGCGAAAACCGCCAGCGTTATATGGAACGTCTGAAGGAACGCTTGAAACGCCGCCAGAAACGGCTGGAAGAGGGATTAGATCCAGACGAAGAAGACGAAGAGACTCTGCGGCTACTGCAAGAGGAGGAAGCTGCTAGCACTGGCAACATACTGCGAGACCTGCAAAACAGGTTTGACGAGGAGAAGGACGCCTTGCTGCGACGGCTACAGGTAGGGTCTGCGTTTCTTTTGAGGGTTGTTGCACAACCGTACGTTTTCACTATATACCACAAAATTCCAGTGATAAGCCCACGCCAATTAGGGAGGGTTCGTTGTATCGGGTGTTTGGTTATATCGGGAGATTCTTTATATCACGAGGTTCGTTACATCGGCAGGTTCTTTATGTCAGGAGGTTCGTTATATCAGGAGATTTATTATACGGGGGGTTCGTTATGCCAGAAGGTTCGTTGTATCAGGAGGGTTCGTTATATCGGTGCATGTAAGTTCGTTATATAAGGGGGCTCGTTCATTATATCGGGAGGTTCGTTATATCGGGAGGTGCGTTTTATATCGATAGGTTTATTATGTCGGGAGGTTTCTTATCTCAGAGGCTTGTTAGCTTGGTAGGTTCATTATAGCGAGAGGTTCGTTATATCGGGAGGCTTGTTATCTCGGTTGGTTCATTATATCGGGAGGTTTATTATATCGGGAGGTTCGTTATATCGGGGGTTCGTTATATCGGGAGGTTCATTATATCGGGAGGTTCGTTATATCGGGAGGTTCATTATATCGGGAGGTTCATTATATCGGGAGGTTCGTTATATCGGGAGGTTCATTATATCGGGAGGTTCGTTATATCGGGGGTTCGTTATATCGGGAGGTTCATTGTATCGGGAGGTTCGTTATATCGGGAGGTTCATTGTATCGGGAGGTTCATTATATCGGGAGGTTCGTTATTTCGGGAGGTTCGTTATATCGGGAGGTTCGTTATATCGGGAGGTTCATTATATCAGGAGGTTCATTATATCGGGAGGTACGTTATTTCGGGAGGTTTGTTATATCGGGAGGTTCATTATATCGAGAGGTACGTTATTTCGGGGGGTTTATTATATCGGGAGGAACGTTATTTCGGGAAGTTCGTTATATCGGGAGATCCTTTATATCGAGAGGTACGTTATTTCGGGAGTTTTGTTATATCGGGAAGTTCATTATATCGAGAGGTACGTTATTTTGGGAGGTTTGTTATATCGGGAGGTTCATTATATCGAGAGGTACGTTATTTCGGGAGGTTCGTTATATCGGGAGGTTCATTATATCGGGAGGTTCGTTATTTCGGGAGGTTCGTTAGTTCGGGAGGTTCGTTATATCAGGAGGTTCATTATATCGGGAGGTTCGTTATATCGGGAGGTTCATTATATCGGGAGGTTCGTTATATCGGGAGGTTCGTTATTTCGGTAGGTTCATTATATCGGGAGGTTCGTTATATCGGGAGGAACGTTGTTTCGGGAGGTTTGTAATATCGGGAGATTATTTATGTCGAGAGGTACGTTATTTCGGGATGTTCGTTGTATCGGGAGGTTCGTTGTCTCGGTAGGTTCATTATATCGGGAGGTTTGTAATCGTTACATTAAGAGGTTATCTATATCGATAGGTTCGTTTGATCAAAAGGTTCGTTATATCGGAAGGTTCGTTCTATCGGGTGGTTCGTTATATTCTGCAGATCTATGTACTGTATATTAGAATGTTCCCTTTATTGGAGGCTTCGTTATATAGGAAGTGTTATATCGGAGAGTGTGGTTCGCCGGTTGTAAGGGAGATTCATTTTGTCAGGCTGAGAAAAATTTGACAATCCTTGACATATTGTATCTATGTGATTTCAGGAGGAACAAGACCGTTTGGCGGCAGAAAAACGACGCCAGGCCGAACTTGCTCGTCTTAGGCGCGAGAAAAGGCAGGCTGAACGAGAATCTAAATTTGATGAAGCTGCTTTGGTGATGGGGTTGGCAGAGAGAAACAGGCAAAATCTTGAAGAAAGGTAAAATTTCTACAGTAACACATTATTTTTGAGCTGTCATTTAGTATGAAGATGTTTCAGTCCTTTGGTTCTTAGGGCTGGTGGAATTAATCCCCTCATAACTTTGATTTGCTTCGTCTGTTTGTCAGGTTGCGCCGTGATCGTGAAAGACAAGAGCAGTTAGCGCGGGAGCGGTTAGCGAGGAGAAAGAGACGAGGAAAACCTGAAGAAGAAGAAGACGAAGATGAACCCGATCCAGATAAAGGTAGAGATTGCTGTAAAGTATAATAAGTCACGCAGTTTTATTTTGACACCAACGTCACGCATTTTTGTTTTGACGCTAACGTCAAGCAGTTTCATTTTGACGCTAACGTCAAGCAGTTTTGTTTTGACGCTAACGTCAAGCAGTTTCATTTTGACGCCAACGTCACGCAGTTTTGTTTCGACACTAAGGTGACGCAGTTTTATTTTGACACCAATGTCACGCAGTTTTGTTTTGACACCAACGTCACGCAGTTTTATTTTGACACTAACCTCGCAGTTTTATTTTGACACCAATGTCACGCAGTTCTGTTTTAATACCAACGTCACGCAGTTTTGTTTTGACACCAACGTCATGCAGTTTGGTTTGTCATACACAGATGATATACAAGGCTGGCAAGATGCTGTTCTCAAGTCACTGGAGAGAAAACATCGCGCAGAGCAAGAATTCTTGATGAGTCTGTTACAAGATGAGAGTGCCAAAGGCATGAGAGAAGAAGCGAGAGCGGTCAGCGAGGATGAAAGACTGAAACGGCTTAGTGAGCTTAAGGCAAAACGAGAAGAGCTAGACTTTGGTGTTAAAGGTTAGTGTAAGGGTTCCGTGTACTTAACGTAACAAGAAATTTTTGTTGAACTGCACTGTTTTTTTTTCTTCGCTGCAGTAAATCATTTACATCTGCATCTAAATACTTTGTTATGGAAAAATAGCTTACCTTTACGTAATAAGAGTCAATCGGAAGGAGTATTAGTTCAACAGACTTCCCAGACATGATAAAAGTATCCGTAAGGTACCCCGTTAGCAGAAGTTAAACTGCGTTTGCGAAATAATAAGTTCATGTGTACTTAATTTCTTTTTTCACTCGCTTACTCCTTTTATCCTCAGCTGATCAGGGATTTCATATTGACATCTTGGACATGGCGTCTGCGTTCAAGTTTGAAGTTCAGCGCCACAGGTTGACCAACGAGAAAGGCAGCGAGGCTGATGATGAAGAAGTGACAGTCTCCATCGTGGCCGACTTACAAGAAGAACAGGACAAGGAGAGCGAGGGAATCATGAATCAACTGCAGGAAAAGGTTGGTTAACGCGTCGGATTTCCGATCGGATCCGAGGTTTGAAGCTGATTTCTACGTCGGGTTTTGTCCTTAGATAAGATACTTTACTCCACATTGTAGTAACTTGCTTGGCTAAGGAAACAACATGATGCATAAACCGACCTTAACCCTTTAAACCCTAACAGTGGGGAAAATGAATGTTCTCTTTACGTTATCACTGCTTGTTCAAACATTCAAGTGAAGAGAATAAAGGACACAATCGCTACTGTTACTGTTAATGTTAATGTTACTGTTCTCTATACATTTCTTATGGAACCTGAAGGAGAACTTGTCTAAATATCAAGACGTCTTATCCTTGGTGGTCACTTTCTTTACTTCTCATCACTTGAATGTTTGAACGAGTGTTCGTTATTTAAAGAGAAAAATCATCTTCGTGACTTGTAGGGTTTAAAGGGTTAATTGCAGCACAGTCTTGACACAGAAAAGCTGAAAATCCCTGTGACGTTCTATGTTTTGACCTGACAGCCCTCGGACAGTACTTCCTTCTGCTTTGGTTCTTCTCACTTGCTTTGTAGACCACAACAATCACTACTTGTAGGCTACTTACTTTAGCACCACGTCTTTACTTACTTTGAGCACTGTAATCACTGAATCTTTGTATTCTTTGCTCTACAGAGTCAAGCAGAACTGGCCGCACTGAAACAAAAACAGGAACAAGAGCGTAAAGATGGTGCGGTTGAGAACGTTGCCACTGTATTGCTGGAGTACGATGGAACAGGAACTGACCAGGACTTGGTCAAGGCTCTCGATCAAAAATATGACGCACTTAAAGATAAGCTTTTACTGGAAGCTCTCAAGAAACAACTAGGTAAATCTACAAGTGGAGTAGGGGCGCGGTGGTGTAGTAGTTAGCGGGTTACACTTCAGATCTGAAGGTCGGTGGTTCGACGCCCAGTCCCTGCCATTGTATTGTTTCCTTAGACAAGAAACTTTGCCCCACATTGTCTCTCTCCACCCAGGTGTATAAAATGGGTACCGGCAACATACTGCTGGGGGTAACCCTGCGATGGTCTAGCATCCCGTCCAGGGAGGAGTAGCAATACTCTCAGTTGATTCATGCTACGGAAACCGGGATAAGCTCCGGCCGTGTGGGCCTCCTTGGCCCGAGTGCGACTTTATCCTTTTTAAAATATACAAGTGATCATCACATACTTTCCACGTACACTGAAACTCCACTTAACAGACAGCCGCTTTTTTACGGACAGTTTGTTTTTGACCAGATGCAGCCCCCACTCCCGCCTCTCCCCTGGCGGTTCCCCGCCTCTTAACTCTTTTGCTGCTGCAAAAGAAGCAGGTACCCTTTTTGTTCCATCTTCTTGTAGTCCTGTTGTCCTTCTGGTTTTTGTTTCCTTTTTATCCCAAAGTGTCAATGTTCTTAGGAATGGCATGGACCTACTTCATTGGCTCTCTTCAGATAGGCGTTTAACGTTTCTGTTTTCTTTATTTGATTGTTCGTTGTTGTTGTTGCTGTTGTTGTTGTTGTTGACGCGTAGGAAGCGTTTTTCGCTTTTTCCTCTCGCGGAAGTCTGCTCTGGCTGTAACTTTCACGCGGCAAAATAGCAAGTGTTCCGACATGCGAATGCTTGCTACGTAGGCTTAAGGCCCCGACACACGGTGCAACATTGCATGCCACTTGAAGGTTGCACCGTGTGTCCACTCTTAAAATTTTTGCGCGCAACGTTGCGTGCAACTGTTGCACAAGTAGAACCGGCTTCTACTGCTGCAACATCACGCGCAACTGTTTCACCGTGTGTCCATCATCTGCAACATTGTGCACAACATTGCGTGCAACAACTGTAATGTTCTAATTTTTTAGGAGATGCTGAGTGGGCAGCCTTGTCTGAACAGGAGCGTCAGAGGCGACTCGTCAAGCTTAAGTTAGAGGAGAGACGTTTGCGTAAAGAAGGCCAGTTGGATGAGTTACAAAAGTTACTTGGCGAAGGATTTGAGATGGATGCCAATCTCAGGAAACTGATGGGTGAAAACAAGGCCAGGTATGTGTTGTCGCTGGAGAGCCGTTTCGGTGCATTGTTGATCCAGTGTTGTCACAGTATTGACGCAATGTTGGCTTTGTGTTGGCATAAGGTTGAGGTAGTGTCGGAGCAGTAATTTGGCAAAAAAGCAGCGTTGACTTGATATCGGTGCATTTTTAGCGCAGCCCAAACTGTAAGATTCAGTCAGTATTGGAGCTTCATTGAAGCCCGTCATCATCGTCATCATCATCATCATCATCAGCAGCAGCAGCAGCATCATCATCATCATCATCATCATCATCATCATCATCATCATCATCACATCTTTTATTTAAACACGATAAAAATTTAAAGCATAATGCTTGTGGGTCGCGTAATTAATTAGGTATCGTACTTAACTACAACAATTGTACTAGGAATATTGTTCGATAATAAATTGAGCACAATGAATAAATGGCTAATAGCACTTAAAATCATGGTATTGCCTGGGAAGCGACTGAACTGACTGTACACTAAAATCAAGTTCCTTAACGTATTTATCCTTCTTTACATTACGGTAAAAAGCCGTAAATTGGGAGCCCGTATAATATGTACAAACAGCATTCTATAGAATGGCTCCTTTATGGCTAATTGAGTTTTTTTGTGCTTTTGAGCTCTGTGTTTGCAAGAGTGTTGTTTCAGTTTTGATACAATTTTATAGAAGTACTGACACGTTGCTGTCATGTCTCAGACAGCTGTTCCTCGGCTCACAATATCGGATCTTGCATGCAATCGTTTTAGCGTCAACTTAAACTGAATCTGTGGTTAACCCGTTAAGCCCTGATATAAAAATGCTTATTCTCTTTACTGTTCTTCATACATTTCTTATGAAACTAGGAAGAAGAATTTGTCTAAACATCAAGACATCTTATCCTTGGTGATCACTTTCTTTATTCTCATCACTTGAATGTTTGAACAAGTATATTGATAATGTAAAGAGAAATTTCATTTTCGTCGCTAATAGGGCTTGAAGCCTGAAAGCTGCTGTGGGATTTTTCGCTAGCTAGTAGTTGTAGTGTGACATGTTCCCGATTTGGAATGCACCGAAACCACTTGTCTCTTCTTTTTTTTCTCCTTGCTAAAAATACAGAGAACGAGAACATTTTACCAAACATGCATCTCTGTATCGTGTTGATTTTAAGAGTGTCTCTGAGAAGAGGGTATTTCCAAAATTGAGTCTTATTTCAGATTGCTGTATTACTGATTTTTTGTAATTGGTTAAAACAAAACAAAACAAAAACTCCCACGAAGAAACGCAAACCAATCAATGACATTCAAATCAATGAAAGCACTGATTTTTCAAACAGTTCCGCTCCTGGCACTGTGTTTATCACCAGTTGCACCTTTTTGCCTCGAGTTCTTATTGGTTCATTGCAGCTGTATTCGAGAATGTAGTGATTCAACGGTTAACATTGGAACATTTCTCTGTTACAGATACGAAGAAAAGTTGAAAGAGCGTTTAGCAAGACGTCGGGAGCGGCTGGCCCAAGGGCTGCCCCCAGATGACGAGGACGACGAAGACTTAGAGGATGGCGAAGCTCAAGGAGAACAAGTTACTGATGTTAAGGCCATATTGGATGGTTTGGACAAAAGGTATGAATAGAGTTCTTTCTTTGCCTTAAATCTGATCTGCGTTTAGCATTCATCGTAACAAAGATAACAGATACTAGCAAGTTTTTTATCTAATATTCCAATACTTAAACGTATTTTTTTTGTTTCCTGTTTTTTTTGACGTATGATGGACGTGATGGTTGCAGCTTCCTTAATTCTCGATTGCATTCTAAGCCGTCTGAAATGAATGGCAAATGCTCGGCAAACAGTGCAATTCTCTAGGACAATTTTATCCAAACTTTTTTGGGATGTTCGGACAGTCTTCACTGCAATCCATGTCGTTCAAGTGATTAGTTTCTTCGACAACCGCAGCAATCTGAGATGTCTTCGGCATGTCAAGTTTTAAGTTTGTGAAAACATTTGGGAAGGGCCTTAAACGAATTACATGTAAGTTTCTTTAGACTAGTCAGGGGTTTCAATAAAATTTGAAGTTGGCAGCTGGTTTGAGTAGAGTAACCGACTGTATCAACAGGAGCTTTGAAAGAATCTTCCTGTAATTACTACAATTTAGGGGAAAAGTAGCCGATTCTCTGAGCGAAATAGCCGACGCTTTTCGTCGGCCGTCGGTGCTTATTGAAAGCACTGGACTAGTAGAAAGCTTTTTTCGAAGGCGAAGATTGAACTCGCGAGCAAGCACGAGAATGATATAGTGCCACGTGACTTTCGCGCGAGCTCTCGCGTTTTCCCCTTTTCCCTGGGAGAAAAAAAGAAACTGTTGAAGAGCCTGTCACCCGCAGGATATCAGGTACTGGCATAACCCTTTTAGCCCCAATAGTGACAAGCATCTAATTTCTCCTTACAGTATCATTACTTGATCAAACTTACAGGTCATGAGAATTGAGGAAATGGTCCCCCCTCAGAGCCCTCAGTCCTTAACTTATCAGGGATTGGGACAAACAAACAAACAAAAAATGTTCTATTTCCTTTAGGTATGAGGAAGAAAAGGAAGCTCTCATGCGCAGACTACAAGGACAAGATGAACAATTTATGAGCGAAAGACAGAGACAAGCGGAGCTGGCTCGGCTGAAACGAGAAAAGCTCAAGGCAAGGCAAGAAGACAAGTTTAGCACGGCTGCGTTAGTACTGGGGCTAGCCGAGAAGCAGAAAGCCGCTGTACAGGAAAGGTATGCTTGTCGATTGGGAAAATTGAGCTTCCCTGAGAAAATATGACTATAAACCCGTATGATTTTTTGAGGGACCGTTGTGTTTCGTCTGAATGTTGGGAGATTAGACACATATGACTGTTTCACGTAATTTGTGGCGTAAATTGAAAATTCGAATGCGCCAAGAAAGTTAAGACGTGGTACCTGTTCAACTCAAAGGGTTGACGGGGACAAGGACAAGTGAGTTGCGTGCTGACAAAGATTTTAAGACACTTAGAAGGAAAACGGGTCAGCCCTGTATCTGCTACACGTTGCCTGAAGTATTAACATTTTTCACATTTTGAGAAACGAACAGCACGGGAGAAACGTACTGTTCATTAGCTTAATTTGTTTTAAATTCACAATTGCGGCGGTATCTCACGCCAAATCCAAGAGTTAGAACCGCTGTGTAATAAATAGCACAACAGGAAAGTACTGCTCAGTAGCTTGCATTGAAATCGTCACACTTTAGGATTTCATCTACAGACTCAAAAGTGCGAACCATCTTGTACAGCATAATAAATAGCACCACAGGAAAGTACTGCTCAGTAGCTTTCATTTGAATGGTCACACGAGCTAGAGCCACGGCGTTATATTTCGAAAGGAAAAACACTCGGTTATAGACTTTTGAATTATCAGCCGCACGTCAAACGTTATGACGGTTAACGTCGTCTTTACTTTCTTTAAAGACTTCGTCAAGATCGGCTGAGACAAGAACAACTGGCCCGTGAACGCCTCGCCCAGTTGCGCAGCCGCAGAAAGTCTAAAGAAGGAGAGGCCGAGGAGAAACTGGTGACTGATGGAGATGTGAGTGTGTTACAAGAAGCTGTGATGAAGGCACTGGAAAACAAACACCAAGATGAACGACAGGTAGACTTCACGACGATCTTTAGATTCCCCGAAAGGGCGAAGCTTAAAAGAAGAAAAATACCTTCACTTTGCCAAGTATCGGTTAAACAAAAGCTTCCATTTGAAAGATCCCCTTTTAAGATTTTATCCACAGGAAACGCACCACCCCCTCCACCGTAATTCGTCTTTCAGGCTGCGGTGCATTCCCTTTTGAGTCGTCCCTTTCCTCACAAAAGTACGTCTGTTTTACTGACTATAGTTTCCCTTAAACCGCATTGCTAAGGAATACCTAGTTCATAAGAAAAGATGGAGTATTCAACATGTCGCGAGCGTGGGACAAAGAAAAAAATTTGAGTCCCGACGGGAATCGAACCCATGACCTTCCGTACACCGGTCGGACGCTCTCAGTCTAACCACTGAGCTACTGGGAGACTCGTGGCGAGCATAGCTCATATTTACTGAGTTCGTGGTGACATGCGTCGAAATGTTAATAAATCGTGCTAAACGTCGTGCTAAACAAAACAGAACATTTTTCTTTAAAAAGAGTAAGGAGCTGACCATTGGACTTATTTCAGGCTTTGCTTGACGTCCTTCAACAAGAACAGCCAGAGCTTACGGAGGCTGCATCCACTATGACTCAACAGCAGAGAGAGAACTGTCTTCAACAGATAAACAGCAAAATCAGTTCTCTTGATCCAGGTATTGCAGAATTTATTCTTTTAAGTTTACAACTTAGCTGTGGTAGGCACGAACACTCATTACATTTTAATTTGCTGTTGGTAAATTTCGACAAATTTCTGATTGGTCAAAATTAAAAAAAAAACTTGAAGAACCAGAAGAGGGTGCAGTATAATACACAAGAAAAGCCCCAGGGGCATTAGACCCCGCCGTTGTTCTCCCCCCCCCCCCCCCCCCGGGTGTAAAATATGCTACGATCACTCAAGATAAAAGCCCTTGCCTGTGTAGCGAAAGACACGGCGAGTATTTGTTTGGCCGAGCGAAAACCGGAGGTCTGGGGCAAGTGACCACCAAAAAAAACACCCAGGGAAAAAAAAAGGGTATTACTAGATCCCGTCCTGACGGCTGGGTAATTATACCGCAGTACTGTTAGGTAGCTTTGATCTGAATGATCTACCCTTAAAGATTTCATCCACAGTCTCAACAGGTGACACGACTCAAAGTGGTTAGAAACTCCTGCATCAGTGTCTTTACTCCGTTTCCATAGAAGTTGCATGTTTAAAGTGTCGATTTGGTATTATGCACTTTCTTAGCAATCTTTCAAGAAATGCATCATCTTCCCACTTTTCCTTTTCCCCCTTTGGCTAGAGTAACCACTTTCATGTAAGTTGTGTGTTTGCTAAATTGTACTTGGGTTTATTATTCCACTGGCATTTTACCATATAAGATGTCACTTTGCCATGTAAGGATAGGAGAACGTATCCGTTATTACCCTGTTTGACTGGTTTGACTGGATTACAGCTGAGCGTTGAAGCCAAATCACAAGGAAAATAAGTTTGAAAAATAAATACCTCATTCAATGGGTATTCGCGCGCGGACATTTTATTCACTACTCCTAAGTATACTACGCAAGTCGTAAATATCCGAGCGTATTATCTGTAGAAGTATCGAATAAGGTACATGTTATGTTCATTTGTTTATGTTTAAGTACGTCGCCGTTTTTGTTTGTTTGCTTGTTTGTTTGCGCAGCGGACAAAGAAGCCCGCCATAATCTGTTGCTGGAAGCTGCAGTTTTCAAGATTGTAAACCGACAGAAGTTTCTTGAGGCATCTCAAGATGGAGCCGTGGAGAAGGATGATGTTATCGTGTCTCTTTTGGCGGATCTGCAGCAAGAACAGGACCAAGAAAGTGAAAAACTAGTGAACGAGATGCAAGACAAGGTAAATTAACCGGTAGCCTATAACAGTCAGTCCCAGCTCATAGAGCTAAACAGTGCTATAACTTGCACTGTGTCAGAACGTTTGAGATGCTTTTGTGTCGAACTGAACGTTACAACAAGAGTTTTTTTTTTCCCTTAGTGGCAAAAGAATATGACGTTACCATTTTCATGAATTTCAGTGCTTACCGCTTATTTTAACATTGTGCGCTACTTATACCTCATATTTCTCATTTAGGTTTTGAACCGTTGTAATTCAGTTTTTTGTTGCAAAATTGGTTTCTTAAACAGCCAACCATTTAACTTTTAGCCGGAAATCGAGGTTCTTTTTATCTCTAATAGCCGAGAAGTCTGAATAGCTGTCTGCTTAGATCAAGGTATCTCGGGGAAAGTTGTCAACTGGTCACTGAAGAATGTCGGCAGTTTTTCCTGACAACTTGTAATTGTGTCGATAAGCTTGAAAAGCAGATCTCGTTCGAACATCTGGTCACCTTGACGATAGATCATGGCTGGGTTTTGGAGAAAACCATTAACAAATAAAACTACTCCAGCTTTTGTTTGCACTTCTTATAAATTTCTGATTCTTGGTCTGGAATGTTTTGAATACCACCCAGTCATTCTAGTGCTTGACACACTATGGAAAAGTTAAAAAAAATGGCAATGGCAGGCAAAGAAATTGAAGTCTTAGTGACGTCAAATATAAATCGTATTGTTTAATGCAGAGACTTCTTAGCGCGTTTCAAAAGAGATCTGCGTGTAGTATGTCGAGATATTCTGGCTCTGGAATAACCTAACAAGTCTGCTTGGGAGATTTTCAGCTCGTGCTTCTTGCATCTTGAGACTTGGTTGCAAATCGAATTGTTTAAAACTGACCAACAACATCGTCACAGCAGGTGCAAACATCACGAAAGATGTCGTAGGATTTTAAAACTTGTTTTAAAACTCCACGAGAATCGTAGCCACAGACTGTGTTAATAAGTGTACTTATACAAGTTTTTGCACGACCATGGTGCGCGACCCTACCAAAATTGCATGACAACAGCAACAATCTATACCCAGCATTCTCACTACATTATACAAACTACACACAGCCTTCACATAGCATGCGACGACCATAAGCAAGTGTTTTAGGGGGTGAAGAAAGTACTCTGTACGGAAAGCCAGCATGCACTATGAGAGTAAAATTCAATTTTCCGCACTGCGAGATCGTGAAGTTTCCCTACGCTCGATAGAACTTGAGCAAAAGTTTGCCTATGCCTTATTTGTCACCCGTTTCCCCTATGAAGCCTACACTAAGCTGACGCCTTTAATGTGTGTCATTTTCTTTGCTAAAGGACAAAACAGAGCTTGTTCAACTCCAAGAAAACCTCTTCCAGTCACGAAAAGAAGGTTTAAACGAGAACGTAGCCACAGTCGTAACACAAGCTGAAATATGGGGTACAGCTAATGAGCGTGACCTGTCTCAAGCCCTGCAATACAAGTATGAAGCTCTGAAGGATAGGCTGTTGCGTGACGCTCTGGTGCAGCAGGTTGGCGTGACAGAGTGGGCTGCACTATCTGAGAAAGATCGCTTTACTAAGCTGGCCCAGATGAAGTTGAAAGTGCAGGCGTTACAAGGAGAAGGTAGTGCTCTTATTATTGGCAATGTCAAATATGCCATATACATGACTCATGTTATGTTACATGTGCCTGTGATTGATTTAATAATATGCTTTGATATCACATATTTGCAAACTTCAAAACAGTAAAGAAAAGTGTTAAACATGGTGTCGAGAGGTCGTAGATTTAAATTTGTTAGGCGAAAAGATCACGTTAGAAGACACCAAACTATCTACTTCGCCAAATTGGAGGGAGCCATTTGACCGCGCCTGAAGTTAATTCTACTCCAAGAATGATAGGCTAGATGTTTTAAGTTTTGTTTTGGTTTTAAGATTTCGCTTGTCAATGAAACTGGTCGTTGTTTGTTTACGGAGAGCGTGATACATTTTTCCCATTTCTTGACTTGCCTTCGTGAATTTTACCACAGGAAAACAAGACGAACTGCAGCAGCTTCTTGGTGAAGTAACAGCCGTTAATCTCATGTCCTTGATGGGTGAGAATCGAGCTCAACAGAAACAACGGCAGGTGGAGCGACAACAGAAGCGTGAGGAGCTAAAAGGACAAGGGCTGTCAGAAGAGGAGATCGCTAAACTTGAAGCTGAGGAAGATCAGCAAGCCGAGGAGGCAGCACAGAAAAGTTCCACTGGAAACACTCTTCAAGACCTTGAGGTCTGTAATTAATAATTGGACTGAAAGCGTAAGGTGTTTTCTTTGCAGATGCCTTGGGGCAAACTCAAGTAACTGACACTCATAGAAAGCGAAGGCGAATAGTGTAAATATTTTAGTACACACGCGCAAGAAATTACAGGAAATTATCAGATCGAAAACACTAACATTGTAATCTCGTCCCTTGATTTCAAGGTCGGCACACACAAAGGGACTCGTTGTTGTGTTTTCGCTAGGGATGTTGTTGAAGGAAACTGGGTAGTTAACATAAAGGGAATATTTTCCTCCCTCGTGAATGCCGATTTTGAACTCATTAGGACGCTCATGAAAGTAGGTGCAGGTTTACTATGATTTTAAACCCTACTTTCGCTGTTTGTTCTCTATCTCCTTTAGAATCGTCTTACCAGTGAAATTAAAGCCTTAATGGCAGACGTTCGCGGAGCAGACGCCAAATTTGAAAGCGAGCAACAACGTCACGCAGAGCTTGCACGCATGCGCCGAGAAGAGCGACAAGCCTTGCAAGAGAGCAGCTTTCAACCGTCTGCGCTAGTACTGGGTCAAGCCCAGGCTAGGCAAATACACTTGGACACCGGGTAAGGTTTTCTCGATTTGTTTTTAGGGTAATCGGTTACCTCGGCCACAAGAAACTCGTCCAGATCTGGTCATCTTAAATTGTGCACCCTCTTACGTCAACATCATACTGACCTTCGGTCTACGACTACGAGACTGAGCACAACTACGACTTTTCAATTCCGGATCGCTTGCGCATATTTATCACTTATCACATCAGTGTCGTTTGTAGAGCCTGATTCTCAACTGGTCAACAACACGGAGGAGCGAAGGTTCTGGAAACTTAAATGTTTTGAAATCGAAAGGCATACTCTTACTCAACCTTGTACTCGTAGTCTGATCTGAAAGTTGCTAATATATAAAGTGTAACACACAATCGATTTGAAGGCGTTTCATTTGTTTTTGGAGGTCATAAATACGAAGTTCTTGTGTGGTTGAGACCACGACTTCATTGGGTCCATTTATAGACTGACTGACTGACTGACTGACTGACTGACTGACTGACTGACTGACTGACTGACTGACTGACGGACGGAGGGACGGACGGACGGACGGACGGACGGACGGACGGACGGACTGACGGACTGACTGACTGACTGACGGACTGACGGACTGACGGACTGACTGACTACTACGAGGAGAAATGAGAGCCTTGTGACACAAAGGCCCACGGGCCAGTCACGCAATAACCTGCAATGAACCTTATCGTGACACTCTTTTACTCAGTTCCAAACAAGACCAAGATCGTCAAAAGCAGTTGGCTCAACAGAGATTGTTAACCTGGCAACGGAAGGACCAATCAGAATTGAGTAAAGTGAAGGAACAGTTGAACAACCTGGAGACTCGGACGAAGCCAGTACCAGCCTCCAGTGCAAATATCGGAGCACTGCAGGTATGTTGGTAAAGTGGTAAGGGTACGAGGAAATGATGTTTGATACGGGGACAAAGTTAACACATCATTTGCACAAGGGTGGTCCACTGAATTTGTATTTGTTATAATTGTTTTAATTGCCATTCATCTTTCATATCGAATTCAGTTGCTTTCAAGTAAGGCAAGAAAAATCTCCACGTTTGGAGACTCAGACATACTGCTCTTAGACTAATACGTTTTTAGTTTAAGCAGATTTATAGTCTCCCTGAACAATAGCCATGTCTATGTTTTGTTTTGCAGGAAGCGGTGTTGAAGGAGATGGAATGCAAGCACTTGTGCGAAATGTTAGTCATGGAACGTTTGATCAATGAAGAAAAGGAAAGTGATCTTAGGAAAGCAACGCAACAACTTACTAAGGAACAACAACAAGAGAGGCTGTTTGAACTGAAGGTTTATAAATTTGCTTTTGTTTCAGTAGCTCTTAATTTGAATCGTGACTTAAAGATATTGATCACGAAACAATAATCACGAAATTTGGTACATTCATTTCTTATCTCCTTTTTAACTCGTGTTATATGTCTTTCTTCTTTCTCAAGGAACTAAGAAAACAGTGGAGAGAGTCTGGGCCAGAGGAAATGTCAGAAACCGCTGATGAACAAGAGGCCATACTGCGGGAAGGTGTCAGCTTGAAGCTTGAATTGATCCGTGAAGAACTGGGTCAGAAGGCCACTGAGGAAGGAAGAGAACTGGGAACGGATGATGATGCCGTGTCCTTATTGGCTGCTCTCCAGTTCAATCAGGAGCAAGAAGCTGAATATCTTTTAAGGGATCTCGCTGTTAAGGTAAGCGCGGAAAAGGGCTTGAGGGTCAGCGGTGGTTTGAAGTGATATGGGTACGTCTCCGGGGGTACGTCTGTTATCAGAGTAGAGAGGATATTTTGTACAATGTTTGTCTCCCTTGTGCTATTAGTTCATAACCAAGCTAATATTTGTTGCCATAGTAAGTTACGTTGGTTCTCTCCTTCGTTTGTTTTGCTTTTGAGGCTCCCTTTTGTTTTTCTAGCTTTTTCTTCTTGTTTTGTTTCTTTTTTGGGGTCCTTCGTTCGTTCGTCGTGTATTCGCTCGTTCGTCCGTTCACTCATTATTTCGTTCGTTCGTCCGTCCAGTTGCACAGTCAGTCAGTCATTCGTTCATTCTTCCATTTGTTCGGTCCATTCACTCTTACACTAGTCCATTCAATCATTTGTTTGTTTACTTGTTCACTCATTTGTTCATTTATTAGTCTCCTTTTCATTCAATTAAACCTTTCATCCAAGTAATAATCAATTCCTAACAATTGCACCCAGGAAGGGCATGAAATTTAAAATAGCAAAATGCCTTTGCTGAAGAAGTCAGTAAACAAACCTGTCTGAAAACCACCTTAGAAGTTTTTCGATGCTCAATGGGACCGTCTTCCGCCCCTATAGAATCCCATGACGCTCAAACAGCTTCAAAGCGTCCACACGATGGCTTGCCAAGAACGCTGGTATGACAACCTGGCCGCATGTGTCCTGGGTCTGAAAAGAAAGCAGGCTCGCCCCAGTGCTGAGGAGTCAGCGGAGCAGGAACTGGTAGAGGCTCTGGAGCAGAAGTATGATGCAATGAAGGATAAGCTGCTGACTGAAGCTCTGATGAAGCAGATGGGAGCCGCGGAGTGGGCAGCACTGTCAGAGAGAGAGCGGCAGGCTAAGTTACTGAAGCTCAAGTTACAGGAACGGAAGCTTAGGCAAGAGGGCAAGCTAGACGAGGCCTCCAGGTAAGAAGTCTCCAACGCGTTTGATATTGGAGTCGTCATGCAATGCTCAGTTGAAGCGTGACATCTCTTTAGCAGTTGTTGCAGTCAACCCTCGTCACAATAGACACCACCGGAGCCAAGATTTGGTGTCCGTAATAGAAAGAGTCCTTTATAGCGGGAGTTGTTTCAGTAATTCTTGCTCCCCGGGACTTCAGCTTCTGTCCGTAACAACGGGGTGTCCGTAATAGCGGTGTCCGCAAGGCGAGAGTTGACTTTATTTAGGTAATTCTTAAATATTGCCCTGTGCAGCCGTTCTTTGGATTAACACACAACACTTGAGTTTGGCATGGTAAGTGAGTTTTGAATTGCAGTTATGGTGAGGTACGCAAAACTTGCATACCCGAGGTATGCAACAAATCAATACTGCTACACCATTGCTTGTAAAAATTTCTAAATCCCCTGGCCTACATATTCGCGTGTAAGAAAAATATTTGGCTCAAATTTGCTTGGTTTTGTTAACTTTAACGTGTACTTGGGAAAAAAAACTAAAGAAAACTACGAGGAAATCTTTGGAAAAGTTCTTATACAACTTAGGACCACTTAGGCTTACTTCGTCATTTTCGGGTTAGCTGAGTCATGTCTGAATCATTTTCGGGCCAGCTGAGTTACTGTCACTTATGGTGTTTCTTCTTTAAAGGGACTCTGTCCCTGGGATTTCGCTCATTTTTTGTCATAGTTGTGCTAGTAGTATAACTTATTAATCTTTTCCAAGCACAAAATGCCCCTATCATCTTAGTAGGAAAATATCAAGTGAATTTTCGAAGGGAGAGCAAATTATAACTAGTTTTAAGTGATTTGTTTTGGCACAACGATACAAGTTTTGAAAAGTTGGCCAAACTTTTTCAAGTTGCAATCCATTTCTATCCGCAGCTTAAAACACTTACTGATAGTTTTGATACACTAATATAGTTACCTTCAACAAAACTGGACTATTATTTTGTAGCAAAGAGTTACTAAAAATAGCTGACATAGTCCCTTTAACACACAGGCTTCTTGGCGAAGGAATGAAACACGACTCAGCTCTGCGAGCTCTGATGGGCGAATCCAAAGCGCAGCAAAAGCAGCGCTTGCAAGAACGACTCGAGAAGCTTCGCAAGCTAAAACAAGAAGGCGGTGAAGTGAACGAAGAAGAGATGGCTGCTCTGGAACAGGTTGAAGCTGAAGGCATTGAAGCTGTGGACGCTGAAGTGTTGAATCACTTGATTGAGGAGTCTGTGACTAATACAGAAGAGGTCACTACTAACACACTGTTGAATGATTTACAGGTACGTAATTTAAGACCAGTCAAGCGAATGATACGCGGTTCAGCATCGTTCTACCTTGGAACAGTTCAGTTTCAGATTCAGTTTCTTGAATGACCTTTTCCAACATTCATCGTTGCATGACACACTTTCCAGCAGCAGTTGCAACATTGTTGATCATGAAGTATTGAACCCTGTGTCACAAGCTTAACTATGAGACTTCATAAACCTCTTAAAACCATTATCATTTTCTTTTCTCTCTTTTCTTTTAAATTTGGAAAGGTCCTGTTCGCTTTATTAGCGCACATGATAACTCGGAGCAGTGCTTTCTCTACCGAGATGGAGCCCATATTAACAGAACCAAGGACGCTTTTTCTAATGTAAATGCCGATTTTGCGACCGAAGTTTGGTTGCTCTTTCCATTTAAAGACAAACAAATCTAAGATTGCAGTCTAACCAATCCACTTGAGGCATATATTGTCAATCAGTGTGATCGATACGATTGCGCGGTCACTATATTAATAATCGGAGATCTTGTCCTGCAAGAACTAACGGATGCAAATGAAAAGAAACATGGATTGATGAACGTCCAGACAGTCTATATGGATTAAGTAAATCTGGGAAATGACTTAACTAAAAGTAACGGAATTCTAGTCTTAAGTGTGTTTTGCTTTCACGGATCTGTTCCAACAACTGTCAACGATTGTTTATCGTAACATAATGACCATTCACATTTTCGCATTCAGTCTCAGTTTGAAGAGGAGAAGGAAGCTCTCTTACGTGCTCTCCGTGCACAAGATGAAAGATTCAGCAGCGAGAAGAAACGGCAGCTGGAACTGGCGAAACTGAGACGAGAGCAGCGGCGACTGAAACAGGAGGACAACTTTGATACCGCAGCCATTTTGCTTGGTTTGGCAAAACAAGAACGAGCAGCTAGAGAAGCCAAGTATGTGACCTGTGCGATAAAAATATATTTATTTTGTTTGTAGGTTAAAATGACAGAAAGGATCACAGTGGAATTTACTATTTCAGAATAAAAATAAGCGTTAAAAATAACGAACAAAATTTCATTGTCTTCGTGACATCACTGTCGAATTCAAATGAAACTGTTCAACAAAAAAATCCGGCGGTGTGGTTTGGTTTTGCTTCAAGCTACATAATCATTTTTATATTTTCTTTCTTCTTGCACAATTCACAAGTATACTTTACCTCTGTATTATAAGTGAATTGCAATCCTACCCGGTATTCTTATTCGAGAATGGATCAAAAACGCACCCTGAGTTCGAGGAAAACATTTGATGCCATATCCTTTCTTTGTGGATGCCTGGGAGTCGTCAGCCTGTCAGTCTTTCAATGTGAATGTCCAAAGTTTAGCCCTTTAAGCCCTGATATGAAAATGTATATTCTCCTCACTGTTCTCCATACATTTCTTGGAAGTTGTAAGGAGGATTTGTCTAAATATCACTGATACATTTTATCCTTGGTGATCGCTTCTTTTATTTTCATCACTTCGATGTTTGAACAGTTATTGATGCTGTAAAGAGAAATTTTATTTTTGTCACTGTTAGGCCTTAAAGGGTTAAGCCTGATCTCTGCTGTCGTGTTGTTTCCTTAGATAGAATATTTACTCCTCAGTTACTCCTTATTGTTTTTCTGCACCCAGTTGCACTGATAAATAGCTACCAGCGAACCGTTCTATTGCCACGCTAGGAGGTAACCCTACGACCGCCCAGCATGCCATCCAGGAAAGTAGTAATGCTCGCAGGGGATTCATTCCAAAGACACCAGGTTAAGTTCCGGCATTGTGGGCGTCCTGTGGCCTGTGTTGTTTCATGCCTCAGGTGCCTCGTTAACCTGCGGCCTTGTGGGTTTCCGGTGGCGCGCGTGCGACTTCACTGCATATTGTTCGTTTTTCTTTGTAGCTACGAAAAGGACCGAGCACGCCAGGAGCAGCTTGCGCGTGAGCGAATTGCAGCCATGAAGGCTCGGAGAGCGGCTAAGAAGGGAAAAACAGAGGAGGAAGAACAGAAAGAGTTGGTAGAGAAATTACTCAAAGAGCAGGCTGAAGACAGCGAGGCGGACAAGCGAAACGCGCTGGATATGGAGCAAGGGGGACTGGCACTACTCCAGGAAGCCATCTTGAGTGAGATGGAGAGAAAACACGCTTCTGAGCAGGAGGTACGTTTCGTGCAGGCTTACTTGACATTGGCTGAGAGGCTAGAGGGTCCGAACCCCTTTAAAAGTGAACTTGTCATTTAATCTTCATAAAGCCAAATTGATTCATACAGTAAAAGAGAACAGAGTAGAACAAGTTTACCACGAAATCGGGTTGGCTGTTTCAAATTTGCTCAATCTGCTCGATAATTCTTTTCACCCAAAAACGTGAAAGTTCTCCGACTTAGCCCCTTTAACATCAAACAACGAAATTTACATAGTGTTTGTCGCTAATACACTTTTTCCAAATGAATTTTAATCTTGCACGAAAAGTGAGTGAAATGGTATACAGAAGTTGATTTGTTAATCGTGAGAAAACTGCAACTACAAATCATTTTCTTTAAGATAGCAGTGTAAAAGGTTTCTATTTGGATGCCACCTTTACAAAATTCCTGCGTCTATTCCACTTTGACATGGAAAACTTTGTTGCTTGGCCTCGTTTTCGTTGCTAAATGAGCTTAAATTAGACTTGTAACAGACCAAAACTCTCTACCATCTACGGAGATCTAATATTTCTATCACTTTCGGTTACCGCAGACACTGACGGATCTGCTAGCGAAATCTGAAGGCGATCAACAGAGTCTATCGGCGGCGAGGTACTTAAATGAGAGTGAACGACAAATCCGAATAGAGGAGATCGCCGATCAAAGGAAAGCTTGGAGAATGGATGCTGTCAGGGATGCCATGCAAGCGATACCTGATGATCTACAAACAGAGGTCATTAGTTAAAAGGTCTTGGTAGCAGGAAACAAGTTATGATTTTAAGATAAAGCTGAGGATGGCATCAGGGATGCCGCAACATGTATTCGTTTAATCTTAAAAGTGTTGTGCTTTATCTTAAAATCATAACAGGTTATTAGTTGCTTTAAAATTTCTTTAACTGGGAAGGGTACCAAAGGAAAAACTTAACAAATTTTATTTTGGAAAATGATGAACAGCATATGAAAGTACTGTAACTACTGCTCAACAGCGGTCATTTTAATGACCACACTCTAGGATTTCATCGACAGTCTGAACAGCTTGAAACACCATTCTTTTGAAAGGTTGCATGAGTTAGAACCACATTGAACAGCATAATAAACAGCACCAGAGAAAATTAATGGTCAATAGATTTTTATTTGAATGATCAGAATTCCGGATTTCTTCTTAAACCTCAAAAGAAAGAACCACATTGAACAGCACAAATAAAAACACCACAGGAAAGTACTTCTTAATAGCATTCATCCGAAGTGTCACACTTGAAGATTTCCCTTACAGATTCGAAAGATAGAACCACACTGAAAGCACAGTAAACAGCACCACTGGATCTGAAGTACTGCTTGTCTGCGTTCATTTAAAAGGTCACACTTTAGGATTTCATCGATAGACTCAACAGTTAGAACCACCTTGTACAGCATAATAAACAGCACCACAGGAAATGACTACTGAGTAGCTTTCGTTTTAAGGCTCACACTTTAGGATTTCATCCACGGACTCAAAAGTTAGAACCACCTTGTACAGCATAATAAACAGCACCACAGGAAAGTACTGCTCAGTAACTTTCACTTGAATGGTCGCACTTTAGGATTTCATCCACAGACTAAAAAGTTAGAACCAACTTGTACAGCATAATAAACAGTACCACAGGAAAGTACTGCTCAGTAGCTTTCATTTGAATGGTCACACACGAAAGTTACTTCAACGTTTGACTCTGGAGGAAAATGAGGATTTTCGTGGCATTACGAGATTGTGTTACTTCCGAAGCTACCACCAAACTTGCGGGGGATTCAGGCAAGACTTCAAAGTGTTTGTCACATGTACTGCAGCTTGGGCGCCATTTTAATTTAATCGCTTTTTGTTTTTCACAGGAAGAAAAGAAGAGCAACGCAACTCGTATCGCGGAGAGTCGAGCTCAGCACATGAAATTCCTCAAAGACGCGTTAGTTCTTCAGATTGAAAACAAGCGAGCGCAACTGTTAACACAAGGCGTGGACGAGGATAAACTACAGGATGAAATATCGGTTACACTCATGGCTGACCTACAGGAAAAACAGATGACTGAAAGCAATGCTATGAGCAATGTCCTGGGAGACAGGGTTAGTCAAGGAATGCTTTCCATTATACCAGACCGACCGGTCAGAGACCAGTAGAACTAACCAAGGGAAAATGAAACGACATTGTTTGATAGAAACAAAATTTCCAACCGGACCGAAGCGTTCAATTTACGACGAAAATTTCGATTACTTCTCAGAGAAGTGAGACTGGAAGCGAGAATTTTTGAAAATGGAACGGCAAGTTTCGGTCGGACGGGACCGACCGGTCAAAGAGGACCACCTCTGGAGGTGGACCACTTTTCCGGAAAATTTCCACTTGGACCGAAACGTTCCAGTTATGTTTCCACCGAAATTTCTGGACATTTTGGCATAATGGAAAGCACCTCAGGTCAAAGGGTACCCGCCTGAAAAATGCTACTATTGCGCACGCGGCCTTAACGTCAAATGCGAGCCCAGCCTATCAGCGACCTTCCGATTAGACTACGGGTAGGAGATTGGGTACGAGTACGACTTTGGAATTTCCAATGAGCTACGTTCCCAGACCCCTCGCTCCTCCTTGTTGCTGACCAGTAGGGAAGAAGGGTTTGGGAGCGAAATTGTTGTCACAGGTGATAGCCTAAATTTAAAGCTTGTACACTAGGTTTCAAAAGTCGTTCTCACAGAAAATTTCTTACTCGTAGTCCGATCCGACGGTCCCTTTTTCCGTCCTGAACGTAAGTGATTGGACCCGGCTGAAAAAGGCGGGCAGGGGCGTAGCCAGCCATTTTTTTCCCTTTAAGCCCGGCCCGAGATGTAAAGCGAAAATTGTGTATATCAACTTTTGTTTGAGTTCAACTTAGCAGCAGGCCATACCAGTTTTACCGCCTACGATTAATGATCTAATCCTTTGCAGCTGAGTTCTTTTCCTTCTTCTTCTTCTTCTTCTTCTTCTTCTTCTTCTTCTTCTTCTTCTTCTTCTTCTTCTTCCTCGGATAACCCACCTCCTTAATGAAGATTCTCGTGAGCGTCAGTGCAGGTGCTATTTCTAAAAAAACAAGGTGTTATTTCTAAAGGTGCTTGGGGATTAAAAACTTAGGGTATGGTCAGTGGCTATTGGCAAAATGGCACCACAGCCGGTCCTTAAAGGCTTCCAGGCTAGGCGCCAGAACCACGGAATCTGGGAGGCTATTCCAATCACGAACAGTTCTTGGCACGAATGACATTTGATGGTAATTTGTACGAGAAAATGGGACTTCATAGCCCATGCAGTTTACATGTCTTGATGGTCTCCTTTGCGGACGCATGAGTTGACAGAGTTTTTGAATTTTAATAGAAATTGTTAATAACAGTTAATTAGACGGGCTTCGTTGATGAAGAATGTCGTGATCAGCAGGGTTTTCGGTAACATTTAAAGTACCAGATTCGTAGGTGAAACAAACGAACGTGAGCGCTGTAGGTGCGAACATTAGTGCCGAAGGCACGAACCTCTAGGGGGGTCCGGGGGCAAGTCCCCGGAAATTGGACTCTATAACGCCATTTCCTGCGTTCCCTGGAGCGGTAGTGGTTAACCGGGAAGGTCTTTTAAAGCATTAAAATGCTCACAAAAATTAAATGATAATTTCATCACAGATGACAGGAATGATCATTCGTTTCAGATTGTATGAGTTACATAAGTAAGCAAAACAAGGCTCAACTTTATCTTTGATAAACAAATACAAAACCATCCGATTTATTTACACTTCAGAAAATAGTTATTTCGTGTGAAAGTACCAGACCCTCCGGCCTCAAACGAAACCCCTGGCTGATGATCAGCATCCAAGAGCAAGATTATGAGCTGAATATTACTGACTAACTGTCACTAAAATGCAGCCCCTCTGGGCTTCTTTGCACGGGAATCTCTGATGACTTTCTCGCGGTCAACAGGCATCTTTCTGTACGCTTGCAGAAGAGCCGCTCCGTCAGCATAGTAGATCGCATGTATGTTTTCACTTTTCTCACGCTGCTGAATCGGATCTCTTCTGTTGCAGTGTACACTGGCATAGTAAGGAGAATGATGAGCACAGTGGCGACGCTCGGGTAAAGGTCTTCACTTGTGCAGCTGAGAGTGTCCCCCTTGCCAAGCGCCCAGCTCGCTTTATACCGTAAACTGTTGTGTCTGAAATACTCACATTCTCTGCTAAAGGTGTATTTTGTTGTATTGCCAAGTGAAGGAAATTATTCGGTACCTTTGCTAACCGACTCAAAACAATCACTTGGTTTTCGTTTGGGGCATATCCTCTCTCTTTCGGAAAATTACTAAAGCACAACTGTCGAAACCAAGGAGGAAAAAACGCCGGTTGGATGCTCAGACTTGCGTAAGCAAAACTGTTTCAAGGCTTTAGACCAAAGCCTTTTCTTTGTTTGGAACACAATCTATTAGCACTTTGAACACATTGTTTTGAAAGTCATGGCTTCAAACGCATTTAAAGTGAGGATTAAAGTTCTGTAGAGTAGTAGTAACGAAAACAGTAGAACAAATAATAATAGCCTTTTGGCTACTGAAAAGGAATCATAGAAATTCTTGTGAAGCCCGGACTTAATGGCTTAAAGGCTAGCTACGCCCCTGGCGGGAAACTTTGCGCGTGGCATTTTGCACCTGGATGTTTTTTTATTTGCACTATGTTTTTTCGTGGTGTTCAGAATGTTTGTCATTTGAACTTTACTGTAACTTACGAACATAGTCACTTAGTTGGGTTTTCGCGCTCGTAGCGGGGCGACGGAGCCATCATTTTCGGGCCGGTGAGCGAAGGCTGCCGGCAAGTAAATGGAGAGCGGGAAAATGAAAAGGGAGCGTTCTTTTTCCATAGGTGGCTTGCCTCGCTTGCCGGCTTGTAAATAAGTCGCTCGCGCGTATTCAGCTACACTGTAAGAGATCCTGCTCGCATTCGAGCTTTAGGATCTTTTCTGTCAGCTTCTGTTCTGGTCACGTAACTAGCCAAATATGGTTGTGCCATGAACATACTGAGGCAGACAAACATGACCAAAATAAAGGTCTGTTGAAGTTCGGGTTCCCCACATATGACGGTTAGAATCCTTCTTGGCAACATGGTAATTCGTGTTAGCCCCCGTATTTCTCCCCCCCCCCCCCCCCCCCGCTCCCCCAACCCCTAACCCTTAACTCAATCAACTTTTGACCACAGCGTATTTTGTTTCACAGGACGAATCTGTTCTGTCACGTGTCAAGTCCGATCAGCGCATGGCGCGCCGGGAAGGATGGATGGACAACCTTGCCGCCGCTTTGTTGGGTTCTCGTCCCGTGAGAAAGCGAAGTTCTACTATGACGGTAAGTGAATTCATTCTTAATCCGTTTAGTAACTAGGGCTGCAACGATATATTTTCCCACGATACGATACATATCTCGATACAAGGGCCACGATACGATACATTACTGTAAGCGACAAAACTTGTTACCAAGAACTTACACTACATTTAAATAATTTATTTCCGTAATAATAAATTTAACAGAGTAATAACACAACATCATATCGCCTTGCAAGGGCTAAAATGTAGAGCTTGGGTAAGGAATATTAAGGTGTTTCGATACAGTTTTTTGGGGACCATACCTAACTTTTTGAATTGGGTCTTAGACAGTCTTCTCCTTGTCAGATCAACGTGAAATTTGCAATACTTGTTGGTTTTGGATTGAACTTTAGCGTGGTTTACATTTTGTAAAAATCGATATTTCCATGACAACGATAAACAAAAATCCTCGAAAACAGTAAAATTGAAATTTTGCACGATCCAGCTTTCGCTTCGAAAAGCAAACACCAGCAACTTAAACTGTGGTGTATGGCAAACAAAATATACAACAACAAAAAAATTCTGTATGTTTGTTTTGAAGTAAATCGCAAAAACATTTTCAACCTTAGTTTTTGCCCGAGTAATAGTAAATGCACCGAAAAATAATCAACGCTTTGATGAAATGGCTAGTAAATACTGTTAAAATGTGTCTTTAACTTACTATTTTACGCCTAGAAAGTTTTGTTGAAACTGGTGTTCGCGATCTCGAGAACGACTTGTTTTTCTAAGATCATTCGCATAATAACTTTGTGGTAATTTTTTAATTTGAGCGCTTTTGCGAAAATCTTAAGAACGGCTCGACAGATTTTTTTAAAACATTAAAAACGCGTGCTTGACCATGTGACCAATTTTAGTTTTGAGTCTTATTAACATTGATTCACTGGAACACTTTTAGATTTAACGTTAAAGAGGATGTATGAACCGACGGAAAGGCTTGCGTTACATATAAACAGTTGGCAAGTAAATGCTAATATATTCAAAGTAATGCGCAATGCATTCCTCCGTGATTTGTACTTTTCGTTGTAATCTACAGTGCAACAAAGAACAAAGAAACCGGATGAAAATCACGAAGCAATGAATAACGCATTACTTTGAATATATTAGCATGCACTTGCCAACTGTGAATTTGTAACGCAACCTTCTCCGTCGGTTCATGCTTCCTCTTTAACGTTAAATCTAAGAGTGTTCCAGTGAATCAATGTTAATAAGACTCAAAACTAAAATTGGTCACATCGTCAAGCACGCATGTTTAATGTTTTAAAAAAATCTATCGAGCCGTTCTTAAGATTTTCGCAAAAGCGCTCAAATTAAAAAATTACCACGAATGATCTTAGAAAAACAAGTCGTTCTCGAGATCGCGAACACCAGTTTCAACAAAACTTTCTAGGCGTAAAATAGTAAATAAAAGACACATTTTAACAGTATTTACTAGCCATTTCATCAAAGCGTTGATTATTTTTCGGTGGATTTACTATTACTAGGCAAAAACTAAGGTTGAAAATGTTTTTGCGATTTACTTCAAAACAAACATACAGAATTTTTTTGTGCTTGTATATTTTGTTTGCCATACACCACAGTTTAAAATTCTAGTATTTGCTTTTCGAAGCGAAAGCTGGATCGTGCAAAATTTCAATTTTAGTGTTTTCGAGGATTTTTGTTTATCGTTGTCATGGAAATATCGATTTTTACAAAATGTAAACCACGCTAAAGTTCATTCCAAAACCAACAAGTATTGCAAATTTCACGTTGATCTGACAAGGAGAAGACTGTCTAAGAGCCAATTCAAAAAGTTAGGTATGGTCCCAAAAGAACTGTATCGAAACACCTTAAAGACAGTGATTTCCCAAATTTGTTGATGCAGCATATTTTACTGTATCGTAATATCGCGATGTCTCATTTAAATATCGATTTTCGTACCGTTGGAAAAACTATCGTGGTTCACCGATGCATCGGTGTATCGTTGCAGCCCTACTAGTAACTGCTTGCAAGGGGTAGAGCAATGGAAGCGCCAAAATCGTTTGTTTAAACCTTTTTCTTTTACAGTTCTTCCTCCCTCGCCTTTTAGCCCAACCCTTACTCCCTTGGACAACTTATTTTGCCCCCATCGTAGTTTTCAAGGCGCAATGTTCACGTTCTTAGCACGATCTGAAAGCCAGTGTTCTGAGGGTGGTCCCCGAAAACGCTTTTTTTTTCTACAAGAATTTCACTCCATATTGTTTCTCTCAGATGTATGATTGGGTACAGGCGAACTGCTGGGTGGGGGCTGCACAGACTTGCTCAAGGGTACTCGTTTTATTCGGAAAAGCTCTCTTTGTCCGCTGGTTTACAATACGGTAGAAATGGGCGGGTCTAAGATCAAAATGGGGGCTGATTCTGTGGAATGAGCTGTAAACAAGCACACGCGACGACATTGTTTGCAAAAAGTCAAAACGTTCTCGGAAATACAAGTCAGCCTGAAATGGCTTGTTGTGGGGAATTCAAGTCGAATTCAAAACGATCGACTTCGAGCAATTCATAATGCTGAGGGTAGCCCTGTGCGTCCCATCCAGGAGGGGTGGGGTAGGGGGAGGGGAGTGTAGTGGTGCATCTTGTCATTTGGTGCTACTGAAACCGTGATCTAAACGCCGGCTCCGATGAGGTTTTTGGTTGGCTCAATCCGCTGAATGCGACATAAAAATAACCTGCACCTTTCTCTCGGTAGTCATCTTCGCAGATGTCGAACCTGGCTGAAGGCGACGAAGAAGAAGCTCGTCTGGAAGAAGAACAAGAAGTGAAGCTTGCAGAAATGGAGGCTGAAATGGAGAAGGAGAAAGAAGCACGCAAGCTGGCAGGAGCCACGGAAGAAGAGATCCAGCAAGCGTTGGAGCTGTTACAGAAACAGCATGCAGCAAAGAGAAAGGTATTTGAAGTCTTGTGGTCTTTTCAGCTAAATACCTCATTTGATTCATTTGAAGAACAGAAAATGGCCAGAGGTATGTAATCTTCGATAGCTACCAAGAGGAAACTAGACAATTAAACGCAATTGAAGTAGTTTCCGATCGGAGTCGCAAGCCGACGCAAGTTTCCAACTAGCTGTGACTTTCATTTCCATTTCGCTAGGGCTTTATTTAACAATAATACCCCCTGACTGTGTTTTTTTTCTCAGGCGATGGAAGAGGCCGTTGAAAGGCAGCGTCAAATGACACGACAGAGACTGGAGGCAAGGCGGAGAAAGCGAGAAGAACAACAGTACGAGGAGGACGTGGCTGCCTCTATTGTCACCATGGCGGAGAAACAGTTCGCTATGATAAGAGAGAAAACCATGCTGAGACGAGCGGGACATAAGGACACGGTAAGTCAGAGATTTAAGCAGAGGTATTCGCGTAGATTATTAACGAAGCGTTAGGTCAGAATATGGGAAGATATTGGCATTTTGGAACACTATAATCTTATGATTTGGGCTAATTCTCTCTCCGCTACCCCGGATACAATATCCCGCGGCGTTTACCTCCCACCTCTCCCCTCAACCTCCCCCCCCCCCCCCCCCCCCCCCCCAAAAAAAACAGAAAGAAACGTTTCACGAAAGTGTATAAGCGCGGGTCTTACAATCGCGATCATATGGTCTTCACACAGTTATTGGAGAACCAATGTTCGTTTCTTTTTTCTTTTTCCTTTCTTTCTTTGCTGATAGCTGAACGAACGATTGGCACGTAGACGAGAGGAGCGAGAGAGGAAAAAGGCCGAAGAAGAGGAAGAAAGGAAAAGAAGGGAAGAACAAGAAGAAGCAGCTAAACAGAAAGCAGAGGAAGAGACGAAGAAGAAAGCAGACGAAAAGAAGCCAGCGCAGGACTGGCCGTTACCGGTACGTCAACATTTCAATTCTCCTCACTTGTCCCTATACATTTCTCTTAGTTATAGTACAGAGAATTTACAATTGTTTTTGTTGATGTTGAAACAAAGAGGACGAACATCATTTCGTTGATGCTCAAAAAAGAGAATTTGTTTTAACAGGCATTTCACATCGCGATGTTAAGAAGTTTTGCCAAAATGTTAGGATAATTTCCTGACTTCAGCAAAATTTTGCCAACTCAAATGAAATTACTTAAACCGGATACTTTACAATGACAAAAATTCACACACACGGTTTTGAAGGCACTGCATTTTCAGAAGGCAGTGCATGCTTTCACAAACGCTGTTTGAACATAGGATCGGAGCTGAACGATTTCAACAACATGCTCATTACTAACATTTATTAAATTCTCTGTTTCATGTAGCCTGGCTTTGCTATGAAACGAGAGAAGACGGTGATTGATGTTGAAGTTTCCGAGGAGAAGCAGCGTGAGATTGTATCATCTCTCCTCCGTGGACACACCAATGTCGGAATGAAGTTTGAACGAGAGAGAACGCGACAAGAAGAAATGGTGAGTTGTTCTCCTGGCTTTTTCCACAGCTGCTCGGTTTGATTCACGCACTATGAGAAGGACATGCCCGTGGCCCCGGAAAGTTGGTTTTTAACGAGAGCATAGAACGGTTTTCGAGTGAGTGTTGTAAAAGCAAAACCAAATAACAACTCTATCCAACCACAACAGGAACAAAACACAAAATGAACCAATCAGAAATTGAACCAAATACAAGTAATTAGCATGAAGCGCCTAAAACGCGTACGAGCAAGTCACGATTGGTTTTGGTTTAACGTCTAATTGGTTGAGAAAGTGGCGCGAACGTTTTTATATAATCAAAAAGCGAAGTAAAGCAAAACCAGAACAAACACAAAATTACTTTCGACACTCATTTAAAAACTGCTCTAAGAGGGGTCATTATTAGATGCAGAAGCTTTATTTTGGGAGGCTGGCTATTACGCTCGAAGCTTGCTATCCAGAGATACCCTGCGTCAATGAAGTAACTTTTGCAAGTTTGTTGGACAGTAGAGGAGGCTCGCGGAACAAGATTGGAGTGAGACGTGACCAAATGTTGTCGTCGCATTCCGATCCACAGGATCGCAACATGTGTCTGTTCATGCGCACTATTTCGTTTGTGGATGGATGGATGAATGGAAAACTTTATTTATCCACGATGATTTTATCAAAAAAACTGTAGAAAAGAAAGTGTTTGTCTATCTAAAAGCCGTGCTTTACTATTAATTAATATTAATACATGTATACGTGCACAAAATGCGCCGCTCGCGTGAACAACAAATGGCGTTCTACTCAGTTATTTTCATAACGTTTGTGAAAACGTGAGGTACTTACTTTTTTCTTATAAGACTGGTCTTTTCACCAGCGACGTAAGCTTAACCATAAGCGGATACAAAAAGAAACATTTGTGCAAATGGGTTATCCCTGGATCGTATGGAACGCATTACTAGGAGAAATAAGACGGATAGAAAAGCAGAAGGACTTAAAACTAGTCCTAGAACACCTTTTTTTGTTGTTTTAAATCATAACGTCTTATTTTCGTTCGAAAAAACGGCACAGCACACTGTAATTAATACTCAATTTTATTCAAATTATTCATTAGCACAAGCATCGCGAGATAGACAATATTTGGCGTGTAATATTAAAAATAGATATGGGTGTAGCTAAACATAAATGCACTTATATCGATGTGAAAACAAAACAGATGCAAGTGCAGCGCAACGATAAAGCGTTTTCTTTTGCTTGTACCTGCGCTTGTGCTATTGATAATATAATAGTGCCTATACTGAAGTCTATACTTTTTCTCCTTACGTAGATAAGAGCCCGTAAAGAACGGAAGAAGACGCGTATTGAGAAGAAACAGGAAGAAGTAGCGACCATCTTGGGCCTGGGAGAGAGGACGAAGACATTTGTTGAACAGCAAAAGAAAGTAAGTTTCCTTCCTTCCTTTGCTATTTGCATTAATTTGTTGTTGTTGTTGTTGTTGTTGTCGTTGTTTTAATTCCACTTGTCACTATGGTAGATTTTGCTTACTTAGCCACAAAGTACCGCTTTGCTTTAATCCTCTCACCCCGTTAATGCGGCAAGATTTTCGTACCCGTTGGTCTGTCTGATAAATCCACTTAAAAAGACGTTCTAACATTTTTTCCCTTTCAACCACGCAGGAAGAACGCGAACGTCAAATTACGATGGTTCGCGAGCGGATCGCGCGCGTTCGTCACGAGCGCACAATGACAATGCGCGAACCAAAAGACGAAAAAGCCCAAGGATTCGAGAGTCTCCTGTCAGAGGAGGAAAAGCAGGGACTGAGTGAAGAGGAGAAAATGAAACGAATAGCTGCGAAAATGGAAGAGAAATTCAAGAGTGAACAACGCCGAGTGTCGGTAAGTCTACTAAGAACTAAGCTTCCTACGCAGATGGGTCCTGCTAGCTAGTCACGCAGCCGGATCTTTTGGGGCAAGATTGTGTGACATGTGGCGCAAAAGAACGTCACGCGACCTTTTAAAGACAAGGGAACGTCGAGAGGTTATTGTTTGGTAAATCATGGCATGATCGCACGTATTTATGAACTGTTTCATCCAATTATTCCTGGTTTAGCGTACTGTTCATATCGAGAGAGAATTGATACTAAGTACTTGAGAGCTCTTGGTATATAGGTAAAGGTAAATCAAATTTAACCTCATAGTGTGGGGAGTAGTCGCCTTATCTCCCGAGCCAGGGGCTCATGTGTAAACACTTGACGTCCATGTCTCGAATTCATAAGAATTCATAATCAAGTTACAATTTCTGATGAGATAAGTTTAATTTGCACTGTACTGTATACTGAAGTGCTGAAAAATCAGTAAACTATCAATTATTAACATGGCAAATTGAATATTCCATCTACCCCGATAACTCGAACCCCAGCTAACTCGAGCTGTTTTTCGTTTCCCTTCAGAGTTCGAGTTACCGGGGTTCTACTGTGTATCGAGCTTGGTCTATTGCATCACACAAGACAATCAATTTAATAATATTAATTTAATAATAGAAAAATCTAGAACTATTTTTTAGTTTCCTGTATAATAATATTTAAAGTAGTTGTAATATAGTATGATTTACTGATATTATTATGATGATTGACAGCTGGCCCCTCCTAGTCAAGCAGTGAGCGCCAATTCACCCTCCGCCAGTTCAGCTGAAGCTTCAGACGAAGACGCTGCACAAGTGGAACGCTCGTCCCACGTCTTGGATGAAAAGAGCCGCGAGAAAAAACTGAAAGAACGTATGGCCTCGCGCAAAAGGGAACGGCGAAAATCCGTTGCACCGCCCCAAGAGGAAGATGGAGCCACGGGAGGGGCTGCTGAATGAAGGGACGTAATCGTGACAGCTGTATCAGCCCCATTCGGTGGCACGACCACTGCGCACCTGTAGACCGTTTATTTATTTGTAGGATTATTTATGAGTTCGCACCCATATGGTAGAGTCGTTCTTAAACATGCAATTTGTAAATAAAAGGTTCTCTGTCATTAGCTATAGCTTTTTCTGTTTTAAGTAAGATGGTATGTAAATTTCACAGCCTTAACTCTACTTTTGTGGTGATTGTCATTTCTTTATTTCTCTAAGCTTACACCCGAGGGGTGTAAGTACTCCCTAGGGAGTACTTACACCCTAGGGGTGTAAGTACTCCCTAGGGAGTACAGTATAGATCGCAGTGAGTGTTCAATTTGTAGTCTCCCTGCATTCGTTCTCAGGGAACTGGTTTATTACCCGATGGTAATACGACTCACCTGACAACGACTGTGAAGGAGGCTACGTGATTCAAGGACGGACTTTTCCAAGACGATCGGATTTGCAATCAGATTCTGCGCACGCGAAATTAACTTCAGAAGAGACTGGTACCATGAAACCATAACATTGAGGAGAAATTTGTGGTAAATTTCATCAGCCATCTGATATTGTATTTTCGTATTTTCAGTACAAATGATATTAAGCAACCAGTATTTTACAGACAGCTCCTCTCTAAGTACAGACTGCCCATCTTATTGCCGGTTTGGGTTAGATGTTTTCTGTAAACAGATAGTGCGTAAAATACTGAAGCCTAATTTTTTTTAGAACCCACTGACACGTGGCACTGCTAAAAAACTGTTTTTCCTTCCTTTGTTGGAAGAAGAGATGCATTTGGTTTTATCAGAAACCAGAACAAATTATGAAACACTTTTCAATTTCACTTAATTTGTCTTAATATGATGACATCTCATCGTTGGTGATCACTTTCTTTATTTGCACTTCTTGAATGTTTGAACAAGTAGTAATGATGTAAAGAGAAATTTCATTTTTGTCACTGTTAGGGCTTAAAGAGTTAACACACACTGTATACCCTGACGGCGCATCACTCTCGTAAGGACGCCTTCAAAAACCTTTTCAAGTGATAGAGGCATGTTGCGAAATTTCAGTCGTGGTTCCACAGGGGTAAGGACGATAGGAAAGGGCATAACCTATGTTGGCTTGATAAAATTAGCGTTTCCTATTTAGTTTTATGGTGATGAAATTGTAGATATTTATTTTTGTAACTTAAAAATCAAGTAGCTATAAAGGAATAGTCAATAATGTGTTAAAAATTCAATAAAGAGCACGAACCACGAACAATAATTGTTCTTTGTGTGTGTATGATAGCGAAGGAACGCCTACAAGATTGGATAGAAACAGCACTCAAATGTGTAATGCTTGCTCAGATTCCACCCAAATTTTTGGTGGGAACTCTTCAACATTCCGTTTAAACGACTGTGGAATCCTTTCCTGTTAACGAAAAAACTGAAACTCTTGTACGTTAACATATTTCACTTGGCTTTTTTTGGCAGATCACCCCCCCTCGTAGCTTCAGGTAAAAAAAAACTTGCACTCTTGTGCTTTGGACGGCTTTCAATGTTTTCAGTTAGCTTCAATTGAAGGAAACGAAAACACGCCCTAATGAAATAACATTAGTCCACTGTTGTGTCATTCAAGTGTATAAGGGGAAGAGAACGCGTAAAATATGCAAGCGTATAACACTGCACAATCCCGGTTTGACCGCGGTCTTTTTTGCTGAAGGAGGACGAAGCAAAAACCAAAATGGAGTGGAATAATATAACTCTCATTCGATGTTTTGGTAGATAATACGCGCGGACATTTCACTCGTTTCTCCGATTTTTCCTCGCCCCGCAAAATACTACGCAACTTGTAAAATATCCGCGCTTGTTATCTATCAAAACACCGAGTAAGGCGTATATGGCATCACTTTTAACTTTACATTATCCCTTTATCCTTGTCAGAGGACTACTCTTTTTCTTTTTACCTGAACAGAAGCAAATCTCCGATTCCAGGGGTCCCTTCTCGAAACTTCCGATAATTTACAAAGCCCGAGTATTTTTTTTTTAATTTGTCTTTTTATTGACTGTTGGGAACTATTGGTACCACCTTCCCAATGTGTTTCATGGAATTACAAAATTTTAAAAAGTACCTTTCAAAATTAAAAACATATATAAATCCTTTGTTGAAAATATATTGGACACGTAAAATAGTTTTTGGTCCCGGCAAGGTATCGGAAGTTTCCAGAAACAGGCCCCAGACTCACTATTTATTTTGATGGTAAATAAAGGGGTAGTGCCAGCTACCAACGTGGCCATAGTGGGGGCATTACAGGTCACCAAGACAGGCATGTACCGGTACTTGTGACTGTCATTTTAACCACATCCCACAACTGGTACACTTTGTCATCACTATCATCGCTAGATTTCTCGCGGCATTGCGGAATCCCGTCTCGCCGGCGCATCCCAATCTTTGCAAGTGTCCAAACATTGAAGAAGGTATCAAAGCTTGTCAGGTGGTGAGAAAGAAAGTTCTCATCTCTCTTGGAGGAGCAACTGGAATCAATAATCTCCAAGATGCTCAAGCAAGCGTCCTTGCTCGTAATCTTTGGATTTGTTTCTTAAGGGAGCAGGCAGGCAAAATATCAGGCCATTTGGAAGGTAAGAGAGATGCTTAATCTTCCTTTAAAAAAGCGTTTCATTAAAATATAGAGTATAACAATAAGTAATAATTTCGTGGTAAACATGACGATATAAGACGATACAAAACTCAAGTGGGAACGTTACATATCCAAATGAAACTTTTTTTATGTATCACATGAAATTTATTCCTGTCTCCCCGCCTTACTCAAGGATGGGAACCTTAAACAGCGAGTCTTGGATATTTCAGTCGGCAACGATAAATACTATGTTCCTTTGTTAGCACAATTTTACCCCTTACCAAGGATATGATGACATGACGACTTCCCTTCTGATGATAAAAACGGATCAAAAGAAATACACAGGACTTTCAGTAGCCACCCTTTTGAGAACAATAAGGAGCATCCTTTAATGACCTAAGATCACATAGGACGAAATTAATCTTCCAGTCATTTCATTCTAAAGAAATCACCAAAGTGAAGTGTCTTCCAGTTTTTGTGATTTTCGTTTCCTTTAAAGGGCGATCCTCTTGATGGAATCGATCTGGACATTCAAGACTTCAACTCTGGTGGCAACGCCCAGCTGGTCAAAAGCCTTTGACAACTGGAGAAAACAGGGGCTAAAAGGTACCTTATCACAGGTGCCCCACAATGCCCATTTCCCGATGCCCCTCTGGGTCCAAAACCAGGTATGGCCTTAGGTAACCAGGGCTCCCAATGTGATCACGTTTGTGTAAAATTCTACCACAACTTCTGCCACACTGGGGATCAGGCACAGTTTTATCCAAATGTGGATGAATGGCTCCAATTTGCAGCCACGGCTAAGCAGGCCAGGGATCGGACGGCCCTAAGATCTTCGTGGGAATGCCGTCGGCTCCCAGGAGCGCGGGAGATCCGAAGTTCTACAGGACATCTGAGGAAGTCGTAAAGATTTATGAGGTATAAAAATGTCTACTTTAAGCCTAACTTATGCTGAAAAACGAAATTGACTTTATAGAACACCGCATATGTTGGTTTTGCCTCACCACATCATTCAATGCTTTCAAAACAAATCCAAACAACAATTAAAACAATGTTTAAGGAAATTGTAAGTACAACGATTTGACAAAATTTACTTTACTATTATATTAAAATGACCAAACTTCTTTTGGTTTTGTAGTAATGAAGATTTCTGTGAAGGAAAAGAGGATGGTGTTTTCGCAGACCCGAATAATCCATCCGGGTATATCACCTGTTCCAGAGGGCAACATTCAGAAGACTTTGTCCGATCCCGCAGGACAGCTGTGGAACAACACGAAACAGATCTGCGACTGGCCGCAAAGGAAAGACTAAGTGCACGACGGGACGACAAATGCCCGCCCTTTCCAACCGGTTGACCAGCCTGCGTAGCCACGTAGGGTGCTGATAAAAAAAACTCATACGCGTACTGAAATGAAGAGATTATCTTAAAAAGCCAACGAGGCCGTTAGAGCAGAAAGTATGTAGCTATCTATGAGCTCTAAATAAATTTTTGGAAAGCGATGACACAGCTTTGTAATAGACAGATGCTGGCTAAACAGGATATCAGCGAACAAAGGAAGAAGTAATTTACATGCGGACAAGCGAATCATTTTCAAATTGAAGTGGTCGGATACTGGCCACCATACTGCAGCTCGTTTGGGGAACAGGTTGTAGAAAGATTTGAACTTGCATGAGTGAGCTGACTCATGGGAGAGGGAAAGCTGAAGCAAACTCATTCCCGGGAAAACAAACCATACTGGTGTGGCTCCCGATTTATCCTCCTTATAGCGAAAGAAATGGCGACAACGGGTTTGCTTCTACATTTAAAGCCGTATTGATCCCCTCGAGGCTATGGAAGACTCGTTTCAATTCCACAAAAGGTGTGAGTTTCAGATCATAATAGACAGAAAGCTTTGTTTGTACGCTTTGACAATATGTTCAGCAGCTTCATGAGAGATGAACTCAAAACGTAGTCCGCAATCCACCGTACGGAAAAAGATGGCGGCTGTACATTTTACCACAATACCTTGCGAACCTAATATAGCCAATAGGTACAAAAAAAGCCATACTTTTTTCCACAAATTTGCCCCTGTGCTAGCAACATTCTGTATGCTAAGTTTGAAGTTTTTAGAGAATTTTTCTGTGCGTTTTTTATGAGCGTTTTTGTGGTTTATGTTGTGTAAGAACTGTGGGTAAATGCACAAGTCGCCATTTTTTTGGTACGATGGATTTCTAACCGAAATTCCCGGAAAATTTTCTGGTCCATTTTCTTTTCAACCAAAATTACGGGGAGTTTTTTTTTTTAATGGTAGCTTTCGCCTACTTTGAAGGCGAAATCTGTTTTTTTAGTTTCGTTTGACATATTTAAACCACAACATCAAGGATAGTAACGTGGAAGTTCGCACTGTACAACTAAGGGTGCAATACAACTAAGAGTGCATCAACTAGCGTGTGATGGAACCACTAAGAATGCAATAGAAGACTTAAATTTGTTACTGTAAATATCCTTAAACTGTTCAAAGCAGGCTTTTCTAAAACGTTTGTTCCATGTCTTTTGACTGTCTAGGAAAGCTGATATCCTCCTTCAAACATATGAGTTTTCTTCGGTTGAGTTTGCTCGGGATTTTCTTCACAACATTTTAGTTTTAAGGGCCCCTTTCTCGCCCCAGCTAACCTACAGCAAAACAGCTTGTAACGCCATTTATAAGTTTATTGAGAAACGTCGTGCACTCAACAGGGTTATTAAACTCTTCAACTCTCCTTCACTTGTTTTAAGGCGATCTTTCATTGTCACAATATATACATTTAAAAAACATTTTTTCTAAAGAACTGAGTCTTCTTTTTTTCCCACTAAAACTCCAACAACAGCTCCAGTGGAGTATTGGTAAAGAGCGAAGGACGTCAGAGAACATAATGTGGCACTGACAAGGCATGCAACCGATTTGGAAAATTGTCCACGTGACTTAACTTTCCTTAGTTTCCTTATGTTCCTATTGCATGTACGTACTGCACGTGTCACTTTTTGGTCGTACACGTGATTACGTTAACTGTCCATCATAGGTCAGTACTGCAAAGCAGACTTGATTTATGGGAATAATTCCAAGGTTTATCCTTTGACCTCAGAGCAGCGAATCTCCTCGACGGTGGTGTCCCTCCAGTCTTTCCTCAGGGGAGTCCCCAGGGATTGGCGTGCTCTGGCATGTTCTCCTGTCAGGGGAGGGGCGATGTTTACGGCGATGTTGTTGAAGCCAAGGGTGCTGAATTACTTCCTCTAAAGACGGTCTGTACGAGGGATGTTTGCACAACAAGCAGCGCAAGATATCTTGTAAGTCTGAGAAAGAAAGGTAACGAGACTTTTAACCCTTTCACTCCCAAGAGTGCCTAAAATCCAAATTCAACACGAATCCCCAATTTCATTTGTAAACTACTGGAATATAAATAGTGTCACGTGAAAGTACTGCTCAAGAGGTTTCATTTGAATGGTAACACTAAAGGATTTCATCCACAGACTCAGATGACAGAATCACCTTAATGTCTCCATAACTGACTCTGGAAGGGTTAAAGAAGAAAAATCTTCGCATATTGCAAATAAGGTCTGAAAAAATTCAGGCTTCAACATGGGGATTCGAATCTGTGACCTTTGCAATGTAGATCTAAATGTACCATCATCGAGCTAAGAAGCAACACAAAAAGTAGTTAATCGATGAACTGAGGGTGAAACAACTTAAAGGAGAAAGATCAATTTTTCAGTCTCTAGTTGTAACTGCAAAGCTTTCTTTTCTTTTCATCTTATATTTCAGTTCATATTTATGATTTTTTTTAATGATATTCATCATTAAAAAGACAGTCGTGTTTAAGGCCGCGGGTGAGAAACTAAGTCATCAGTATTTATTTATTTAAAGCTTATGCACGAAGTGCGACGAATGGTAGCGACATTGCGCGAAATATTCATGAATAGGCTATTCAGTAAAGCTTTCAGTTTCTGAATCAATAATTGCACGTGCTTTCAGTCTTGTGCTACGGAGTTGTCACTTTTAAGCATTTTTTAAGGTGATTCCATTCAATTGCATTGCGCATCCTTTCTGCGCATCATTTTTTACGTGTTTAGCGCGCGCACGAGCGCGCGCGCGATCGGAACTTGATAGGTTTTCTATGGAAGCTAAGCTGTTCATAGAAATAAATGGTCGTTTTCTCCTAAACGAACTCGGTGACCCCACTTTTTTATTCCATTTATTTGAGGAAAATACAACTTTACATGATATATTCAAATTTGAAGAACTTTTCATTATTCAATTTTGAAATATTCCGGTTGATTCACTATTACAGCCAGATTTTAGGCGTTTCACTGGAACCGTGCGGACGCTCGATTTGCCTATTATTTCAAATTAGTTTCATTGTTACGGCAATTTTAAGGCGTTTTACTGTAACATTGTACTTCTATCATAAGAAAAATGCTTATATTTCATTGCTAGTTATAACTTTGTTGAAGTAATGGGTGTCTCTAGTACAAGGATGGGTTTCTTTAATATTGCTGTCTAAAGATAGCAAAGTACCTATATACTACAGCCCCCTAGCGTGAAATCAGACACGGTGAGCCCCTCTTTTTATTTTATTTTTTTAATGTACTAGGTGTAATTAGTAACTGTGCAAAGTTTCAACAAATTCTCATTACAACTTCTTTTTCGATGGAATCACCTTAAATAAAAAACTGTCGAACTCCGGCTTTTTTTACGCTCAAACGTTAATACAAACTTTTTAGAAGTTTTCCAACAAAACAAAACAAAAACTTCAATAATACTCCTTATAGCTAACATAGAGCTTGGAAAATCTTCAATCCAAAAATTTGCGATCTCCAAATTGCAACGTATTGTTCTTTTCTAACAATAGCTGCTAGAATTTAATTTCCATAATTAGCATAATCGGTAAGCCTTCGGAAGCCCTAAAAGCACAATTTTGTGTCCAAGAATACAGCGCAGATATAGAATTTCCTCAGCAGACACAACAGGCAGACAAACTAGGTGTATCGTAGACTGTCACAACAGAAGCAATTTTTTCAAACAGGCTTTTTGACAAAATATTGAACGCTTCAAATTTAAACCGGGAAGGACGATTTTACTCATTTAAAAGCTTACAACTTTCAATGGAACTCGAAATCCTATAATCGGCTTCTGTTGTGACACAATAGAGGTTTTAACTGATCAATGAGTGGTAAAATCAAGAAGTGTTGTCTTCTCCACGAGGAGAAAACTTGGACACGGAGTTGCGTTTGGGAACTCATAGCATTTGCAAAGAAGCGCAATCTATCAAGCTAAAAACAACCTTGTTGCACTTCCACCATTGCCCAAGCTCTCTGTTAAGTTTCAACGGAATCGGCTCCCAAACGTTCAAGATATAACATTTTTTAGCGTAAGACTTCCACCAAAATTTTACCTTATAAATTTATTCATGGACAGCTTGTCACCCGCGGCCTTAACAGTTGTAAATCTTGGTTTACACTTGTGATGCAAAATGCAAGCACCAGCTACAACTGAAAACACAGTCTCACGCTCAATCCCCTCCCCTCCCCCAACATAACATTGTGCATGCTCACCTTTGCTAACGTCATCCGAGAAATTCAATTCTGCTCGCACTATCTCGATTTCGTTTGAAAATGGTACGTCGCCCATGACGATGTTGTGTAGGAGTATTCCAAGTGACCACACTGTTGCCGGCCGGGCGTAATACCGGTGAAAACGAAACCACTCTGGGGGACAGTACGCGCGTGTTCCTAGAAAAAATATAGAGACAAAGAATGAATGTTTCATCATAGTTTGCTCATCGTGAAATAGCTCTGTTAAATAAGGTAGCGTAAAAGGTTTTCAATTAACGTTGTCGCAAAGCCTACCCGGTGAATGCAAGGTGATATGGATAACGTATTAATCAAGGTAGCTACGGCTCACTTCTACAGAAAATAAAATTAGATAGACAAGTGTTTATCGTTTTTTCAACCATCCTATGGCAGTGACAAACGTGAAGATACAGCCGACTGCCATTCGTCTTGTAGCGTAAGCGCGAGGCTTTAAAATCTGACAATGTTAATTGAAATATCTGGATTGCACACGAGCATTGAGCAATAGTGCATGAGCACGTCGCGTGTTAGTTTATGTTTTGTAAATAGTCGACGTAACAGCGTATACGTAGTACTACGGCTCACCTCTACAAAAGTAAGTGAAGTAAATCACATAGGCAAGTGTTTGTGGTACTTTCAACCATCCTATGGCAGTGACAAGGGTGAAATTACAGCCGAATCACAAAAGTTTTATAGCTACCCATACTCCCATTCTGTCTTGTCACGCGTAAGCTCGAGGCTTTAAAATCCGAAAATGTTAATTGCAATATCTGTATTGCATACGAGCATTCAACACTAGTGCACGTGCACGTCGCGTATTAGTTTATGTTTTGTAAATAGTCGACGTAACAGCGTAGAACTAAGGTATAAGAGAGTAAGGAGTTGCAACGGGGGAATTTTGGACAGTAAGTCCAGCAAATTGTGAAATTGGACTACAGAGTATGGTCATAAATCAAAGACAGTTGGAGCTGAATTTTGTAATTGTTTCTCGCGCTCTATGGTACGCCCTGTTTCAAAGGCATGACACATTTTCGTCTGCAGAGCTCTACGTCTCTTAAAACGACGTCACGTGTCGTCCTTGACAGCGACATCCTTAACCTCAGTCCTCACGCCAATCAAAAAAAGCAAAGGCTTTGGGTACGAAAATGGGCATGCTGACAGCTCCACCCGATCGCTAAGTTTAATATTCATGATGCTGGGATTGCCAATCAAAACAATGACCTCAAAATTGCAAAAAAATGATGGAAATGTTGTCTGCTTGTCTTGTTTTCAGGAAGGAAAGAGATTCAATGACTATCACATTGTGTCTCATTATTGGTGCGTTACATTGGTTGCCCAACGTTGTGAATCGCCACAGACCCGGCAAATTTGTTGTGTTATATAGTGTGTAACATAATTGATGTGTTACACTGTGCATAATCAGTAATGCGTTGGATCGAAAACTTGTTGTGTTACTTTGTGTGTCATCGTTTACGCATTGCATTTGTGCTCACCCTCATAATCCGTGTATAGCGTGTTTTCTAGCACCGTGCCCGAACCAAAATCCAACAGCTTCACTTGACCAGTCTTAGTATCCAACAAAATATTTTCGTCTTTGATGTCACGATGAAAAATTCCCTTTGACTCGCAGTAAATCACTGCCTCGACAATTTGGAGGAAAATACTTCTAGCTTCCGTCTCGTCCAGCCGTTTTTTCTCTGTGATGTAATCAAACAGATCTTTGTGGTACATTGGCCTCTCCAGCACCATCACGTACGCCTGCACATGTTCAAAGAAGTCATAGAGTTTGATGACATTTGGGTGGTCGAGGAATCGATGAAGATGAATTTCCATTGGTATCGGGACTTCCCCTCCCTGTTTGAATTAAAGACAGGTTAGTCACTCCCAGCCACAGGAGTTCGAAACGAACTGATCACGTTCGAGCTTGGGAAGCTTCGAATTTAGAGCCCTTCACTTTCTAAAGAGTACAAATTTGAATGGAACTTTTGAATTTCCGTTGGTGAATACGGAGGTATCTTAGTATTACCAATTTATTTGAGAAGACTGTCAAGCGGTATTCGACCAGGACTTAAGAACATGATTGTCCTTCGGGCTGGGACTCTGACAAATTTGACACGTTTTACATAGTCCTCTATTCAAAAGCAAGGAAGAAACGGTTTTACCGCCTCCTTAAACGTTACTGCAACAACTTAGACATTATATTAGTATCCATTCTTTTTTAAAGATAAGTTCCATGTTCAGGAGTGTGAAAGACCCTATCCCCTGCGTACTCCTTTCGTATGTAGTATACAAATCCTTGAGTGCAGGCTGTATTGCACGTTACGTCAGGGAAATAACGCGACATTTTTCCACATGCAAACGTGAGCAGCACCTGACCTCAGAAAGAGCCTCTCACGTATTTAAACATATTCATACCCATCGTCAAAAAATTAACTATTTATACAAGTTAATTCAGTTTTTCTTTACAGTTCCACGTAGTTATGCATTCTTTTGTCATTTTCTTTCTGTCCTCGATCTAATTTTATCATTATAGTTATTTTATATTTAACTCTGTATTTTATACTCGGTATTTTAAAATAATATTAAAATATTATCACGAACTGGGGATGACCCGAGTGGAAACCAGCAAGAAATTTGAGGGTATTCTTCAAAAATCAAAAGTGTTGTGTTGTTTCTAAAACTTTTCAATTTTCTTCCGCTATCAAGACTCTTTGTACGTTTTTATTTACAATCGTACAATCTTTTTCAGTTTGAAATATGAAATTCTGGAGATGAAGATAGTTGTCACCTTCTTTATAATCGTCAAAAAGTGTTTGAAACTGTTTACATATCCATAAACGTCCATTTAAATGACTTTTTTAAAGTATCTTATGTGTGTCTTGTTTTATCAGGCTTTCTTGTCAAAAGATGCTCTGTCTTTTCTGCCAACTGACAGACAAATCATTAAATAGTTTACCTATCAATAGCCAGAGAGGACAGGCATCTTAATAATCTCTCCGTTACCCCGTTACCAGGTGAACTAAAGCCCCAAACACAGGTAAAACTGCAATGTCAACCGTGATTTTACTTTCAAAGCACTGTTCAAGTCTATTAAGCACAACCACAGGAGTGAACACGTGGTACAAGAGGCCACAAGCTAGACTTTCTTTCTAAGGTGTGGTGTCTGGTGCAACGCCCGAGGTTTAAATTACGACAGGAAGTTCGCTGTCTCACCTCCTCGAATGAGTACACATTGCACTTGGGAATGACCTTGACGGCAACCTTAAAAATGAAAGAAAACTTGCGTGAATCGGACTACCCAACTAAACCAAATCCATAGCTACTGTGTCCAAAAGAACGGCCAAAAAGAAACAATCAGCAACGAATAATGAAGTTGAGAATGTAATAAAAAAATTACTCCACTCGCACTTGTTGGATTATAAGGTGATTGTAGTTATCACTGAACTCTGCGTTATGAGTCTCATTGGTTATTTATTGTCTCATATCCAACACGGAATAGTATTATTGTTAGATACACCTACAACCTTTCCCAGAAGTAGCAGGGAAGGCCGGGAAAAGATAAATGATTTCAGAAGATCCAATTGCTGACAAGAATTTTTCTCACCCTCCCCTCCCCCCTTTTACACTTTAGCACTCGTTGGCCAATCGTCATGCCAGCAAACTCAATGGAATCTTAACACCAGCTGAAACGAGTAGAGATTAGGTTATGGAACGGAAACTAAATGAGATTGAAATATTTAAAAAGCAATCTTCCTAACACTTCTCGCGATAGCTGAAGTTTCATGGAAAGGGACACAAAAGAGGGACACAATAGAATAGCTTTGTTGTCTAAGGCGCCCGATTTGTTTGTGCACGGTGCCATGCGAGCACTAGTGAAAAAGGACACCGTGTGCCGGGCACCAGTTACAACATCGAGACCTTGTACGTGGCCGTGTACTTAAGCACTGAATGGGGAATGGGCACCAGTTTACACACAATAATCTAGCAGGCTCACAAGAGGACTCCCCAAGGACAAAGGATTTTCTCCGTAGAAAAACCGAAAAAAAATTCAATCAATCCAATTCAGTCACAGTGATAAAATTTAATTTTCTACGACTGCGTTTACCGTGAACAAAAATGCTCACTAATAAAATTTCACACCACACATGGATTTTAAGCGAATGAATAAAAACATAATGCCGAATATTTTTAAAACTCTTTGTTGTCAATTTGTATTTTCACTCGGATATTGAAAGATTGGCGTCAAAACTTCGTCTATTTGAATATGAAGAAATTTTGGTCAAATTAGCATATTTTTGTCTTACTTTTTTGCAAAATACTGAGCAATTTTTTTTAAATATGTTAGTTTTGTCGTATTATCCGGTAGAAACTCAATGTTATGACAATTACCTTTACACCTGAGGTGATAACTTCGACTATTTGATTGCTCACCGCGCGATATTAATGTCATATTTACCAGCAACAAAGGGAACTCAGCTTGCTCTCCTTCCCCCTGCCAGCACGAACGTGCATGATATCGATATTTATTTTTCGGCTTTCTTGGACATCGCAATAAAATGTATAGAGTCTTTCATTTTGCTAACAGGAGTTTTTATCGAGCTTTTAAAAAAACTGACAATTCTGATCGATGGAACGAAGAACAAAGCTACTTGAATTTAATTTCCCATCAACGCAGGTGCCATACACGAATCGCATCTCTCTTTTGTGTTGAGGATCGTTGGTCGTCTCCTAGCTTTCGGCGTATTCTAACGCGTTTATTCACACAACAAAACACTTCATTAACTACAAGCCTTCCTCATCAAGCATTGTGCAAATAAAACATAAAAGAAGCCGGTTCCGGAACGGATTCTGATTCTCAAAATGATTATCAAAAGTACGTATTTAATGAATTTTCACAATTTTATTGCAAGTTGCAAAAAAAAGCAGCACCAACGGACCGTTCTGCTCAATAGCTTTCATTTGACTAGTCACACTTTACGATTTCATCCACAGACTCAAAAGCTAGAACCACCTTGTACAGCATAATAAACAGCACCACAGGAAAGTACTGCTCAGTAGCTTTCATTTGAATGATCACACTTTAGGATTTCATTCACATGCCCAAAAGTTAGAACCACCTTGTACAACGTAATAAACAGCACCACAGGAAAGTACTGCTCAGTAGCTTTCATTTGAATGGTCACACTTTAGGATTTCATACACAGACTCAAAAGTTAGAACCACCTTGTACAGCATAATATACAGCACCACAGGAAAGTACTGCTCAGTAGCTTTCATTTGAATGGTCACACTTTAGGATTTCATCCACTGACTCAAACGTTAGAACCACCTTGTACAGCATAATATACAGCACCACAGGAAAGTGCCGCTCAAAAGCATTCATTTGAATGGTCACATTCAATGTCTTATCCGTAGACTCAAATGTTAGAACCCTCTTGAAAAGCATGATGAACAGCACCACCGCAGTTTAATAGCATTTATTTGAACAGCACAAAGTTAAGACTCTCATGAGTGAAGTTTTCGCTTGAAAAAGCGAAGCTTCCTAGATACAACCAAACGTTGAAACTAGATGGGCTAAGAAATACTTGGTCAGATCACTACTTCACAGAACCGGTACCTTGTTTTCTTTTGTGCTCAAACCTCGAGAAAATTCTCAAAGATCAAAAGCGACGGTAAATTTGTTGAAACGTGCTTAGAATTTTCAATAAAAACACTTGACACTTTTGCTGCATTAGAACGTTTGATCAGCATGACAGCTACAGCGTCAATTGTTGAGAACATTTGATCAGACCGTTTGATCGAAACACCTGATTGGAACATCCAATCGCCATAAATGAATTCTGCGTCGATTACCATGCTGTCGAACAGAATATTTTATTCGCTGGGTCAATCGTCTACGCTTGACGCTGTGGCTTTGTAAGTAAGCCCATCGCTTAAAGCCAAAACCGCTTTAGTGCCTTATCGTTTTTGTTGCTAGACATGAAATTCCTAGTGTGTTGATAAAAACTGAAAGCAAAAATCTTTCACTTACTGGAAGGTTATCTCTGACTCTAGTTCCGGAATACACAACTGCAAATCCACCTTGGCCAAGCAGCTGGTGTAATTCATAGGTCTCGTTAAATTGCTGTTCAACTGTGGACGTGACGAAAGGCATATTAAAAGCTAACTTTCACTTTTAAATTGACTTTGGAAAAAAGTCGTAAAATTAATAGCGCCCGTAGATAGGCAACTTATGAGTTTTAGTTAAGGCTTGGAATGAAAAAATATTCCTTGAAAAAGCATTACAAATGACTGATTTATTATCGTTTCTTAAAACAGTGTTTCTGCTCGGTTAAACCTACTGACTTTCCCAAACGTTTGTGTGGCGATGAATAGAATAATTCTTCTTAACTGGGATTGCAAACTCCTCAACTCACTAAAGCGAGCGTAAAAACTTACAATTCCTATAAAATCGCTCCAGAGATAACTCTTAAATTTTAGCATCTTACACATCTTGCAGCATCATGTCTTTAGCATCGGTACATTTTTGTGTCCAAGCCACATACAAAAACATTTGGAAGAATTCTGAAATGGCCTATTTTGTACGCCTGAATTTTACTATTACCTTTCTCGTCCGCGGTTATAGGAGACTTATTAGACGGCCCGCGAGCCTTACAAGGGCTACCCACAGCTTCACTTTTTGTCGCCAGTTTGCTTATTTCATCGCCGCTGTTCTTTTTCTTTCGTATCTTCGCCACTTTATTCGCTGATCTTTTCGCCGTTCGGCAAATAACAGTAAGAAGAGAGGAGAATCGTTTTGTCGTGTCCCCCATTATTCCAGTAAAACTACCTTGTTCTCCAGACTGGCAATCGGACTCCAGGTCGTCGGATATTTGGCTCTCGCACGGTGATGTCTACAATGAAATTAAGTGCACAAAACCTCAAGACGTCAGTAACAACGGCAATGTAATAAATACGTGTATTTATACTGCCCAGTCAACTTCGCCTTAACTAACAGATGGCTCAATATGAACATTGTACGTACGCGCCTTTGATCAATTACGTTTCGCAATGCACACCTTCGATTAATTCTTCGGACTATCTGTCAAGTCCTAGACTGGAGAAATTTGCACAATGGTTCTCTGTTTATGGCATTTAGATCCCATCATTTGCACGCTTTTGTTTGCAGCGAAGTTAATATTCAAAATTGGATATTTTCGAAAATGAATACACCGCAATCTGACATCTCACTTTTCGATCGTTTTTATTTTTGTTCTTTGCCCGGCATTGAAGCAATTTTTTTTCAAAAAGCTTTCTTCTGCCCTCTCTGACAAGCGGGTTTTTGAGGGAGCACTTTGTGAATAATTAAAGAAATTCTTCTCCGATGGAAAAATAAAGCAAAAATTGAAAGGCAAACCAGCTGGAAGCAATAAATTTAGACCGATTCTTAACTTTGATTGGTCAATTCTCTAAGATAAAAATCACTTTAATCGCTGTGTTCTTTCAAGCGCATTAGGCCGCCGTATCCCCAATTTCCGTTTTTCTTTTTTTGCCTGTAAATGCAAAGGGTAGCGAAAATCCTCTTACGAGCGAAGACATTAATGTTAGTTCGGCGTCGTGGAAAAAAAAATCTTAGAAAGACAGACAAGATAATATTACTTTCGCATCGTATTCCGTTTAGCCCTTCAGCAGGGACCAAAAAATCTATACCCAAGGGATGATAGTTTTATATTAAAACAATGTTTTGCTTTGCTGATTTAAAATGTTTTAGTTTTGTCAATTTACTCCGTGTAATTTAGAATATCAGTTTCCCACGCGTTCTGGCCATGAAGCCCTTACCAAACAAAAAGAACTTTCAGATTCAATCTGATCACAGTTTGTTAAAACTCTGAGATGTACAGAGATGTACGTGCGTACTGCAGACAGGCGAAAATATCGCAGCTTTCCGCGTTTTCATGTTTTGATTGCTTTTTGCTGAAAGCCAAAAACTACTTGCCCTCGGGCAAAGAAATAAAGCTATCCCAGATTTCAAAATATTCAGCCAGTGATATCAAAAATTTCTGGAATGAAAACAAATCCCCTACATTTTCAAAGCATGCGATGCCGGTTGACTGACAGAATTTTTAATTTAATTCCATCTCGCAATGGTTTGTTTCGTCTACGGTAAGAGATTTATTGGAGAACGATTCAACATGCCTTCGAGAGCTACATTGTCTGTAAAAATATATTGAAATCTTCTCTTTGTTATTCCAAAATGAAGTCAGTGTGTGTCTGGCATGAATACGTTTCACAGTTTATGTGGGTTTCAAATCTAGGAGGGTGCAATGTTTGGGTGATATCATGGATTTGCATGCCAGTGTCGCGTTTACAGATAAATGCAATACTTGTTTACAAAAGCTTCAAACACAAACATGCAAATGACATTGAAATGAACTTCAAAAGCCAGCACTTAGTATTCGTGTTGCAAAGACCAATTTTAGTTTCATTTTTTTGGCGCTCTCTCGATCGTTTCCATATTGAATGCAGAATGCAACCATATGTGTTTTTTACCTGGAAATAAGCTGCTCCATTTTCTGCCGTAGTTCTTGAACTTGAATCCTCGATTAAATCCTCGATAGCTATAGGAGAGGCTTTCGTAGCCCTAGCCATGCCAATAGAGTTTTTTAAGCGTGGAACATTTTTATCCCGCTAAATAAGCTAGAAAATCGCTTTTCTTTCCTCCCGCACTCAACGCGTTTCTCGGTTTTTCTTATTCAAGGGATTGAGCCATCTTTATCAACTAAGCATGCGCAGACAATTGGCGATCACAAAACGATATGTTGATTTTTATTTTTAACGCTAAAACCAATCAAAAGCTAAAGATTCTGATATCGTTAACCATTTATAAATTAGCTATGTCTTTGGGCTTATCTCAAGTCTGATTTCTTTTATAGCTAAATGTAAGATTCGCGGAAAACGAGGGAAACATTTGAAAGCTAACTGAACAATTTTCCTGATTAACTCAGGATAATGTTTTTCCCGGGTTCTATTTTATGAAATCAAAGTTGTTAACTGCAAAAAATTTGCTTCTTTTGGATTGTATTATTTCCTACTATAAGGATTTCCCGGGCTATTAAAATCCGCTCTCAATTTCGGCCGTTAACTAAAAGGAAAAACATTCATTCATTCTTGGATAAGTTCCCGAACAAACAAAAAGCAAACAAACAAACAAAGTGAGATCCTTTCAAATTAAATGAAGCCATATAAATTTCTTCTGTTTGTTGTTTTTGTCAGGATTCTAACTTTTAAATCTGAGACGGTGTGACAACTTTAGTGAAAGCTGCTGAGCGGCCGGGTACGATCCTGTGGTACTGTTTCTTATGCTGTCGGTACAAGGGTTTTTTTTTTTTTTTGTCATTTGCTTGTAGATGAAATCCGTACATGTAAGTGTGACCTTTCAAAGGAAAGCTATCAGAGCAGCTCCTCCAATTTGAATTTGGTAAGACTTGATTTTAAAAATCACTTTCAAATCTCAGTTATCAATCTCCCCCGAGATGAACAGTTTATAGTCGGTAATGGAATTAACCGATTTTTTTATTCTTTTCTTGACGTCAAAGAACATTCTAGCATAATAAATCCGTATTGACGTCACCCATCCGCCATAATATACTTCTATTTATCTGTGTCAATTCACAGATAAACTAGCCATTGTTTTCTTATGTATGTGCATGAGAAAAGAAATAGCGACCAGATCTCGTGCAGAGTTTTCAAACTATTTAAAATGTATAAAAGCATTACAGAAAAGTGCTGCTCACAAATTATAGGCTTTTAGCCACAGACACTAAACGTAGAACCGCCTTGTAAAAAAAATGTATAAGCTAAAACAGCCCCACAGGAATGAATTGCCCAATACATCTTATTTGAATAGTCACGCTCTAGGATTCCGACCTCTAGCATGAAAAGTTAAAACCATCTCAAGTTGTAAAATACGAAATACATTTGCGTGGTTTCAGAGCTAGGAAGTTACCGTTTAACATGATATTTCACTTTTACTGATTTCAATACATATTTTACTCCCCACAGTCTCCAAACGTAACAAGAAATTACCTGAATCTAGGATAAAAATCTAAGAGAGGGGAATGCATTGAACAATAAACTGGGTTGATTATTCCTTATGCGTTCCTCTGGAACTTAATTTCGCATTCTACAAAGAGAGCGCCCGCAGACAATTATTTTGTAATGTTACTGGATTGTTTTCGTGTTACACGACTATATAAAGACCAATTTGGACACTGAACTGGCTGAAATAAACTAGAGAACTGACAGAAATGAACTATATGCTATTCAGTTTGTCATAATGGATTTGATGTTTACTTGTATAGCATTTAGACTCACGGCAACTGATGTATTTAAATAATGCAAACTTCATTTTCTGCTTATAGAAATAAATACTAACATATGAATCCATTAGTGGACCTTAATTAAAAATGAAATGAATTTAAGTGTCGAAGAGAGTCTTTTCCTGATAAACTTTGACAACATTTTACGACGCAAATTTCAATTGAAGTAAATAGTATTTTGTGAACTTTTTAAGATTCGATTTGTTTCCAGTAAAACCAACACCAAAACTTGCTGAGTGAGTCAACCCTATAATTCTTATTTTATTCCAAAGCTTACTTATATGTTCTTTTACCGGAGATTCTAAATACAGCATTTTAGTGGCTGAGAACTTGTTTAACCCTTTAAGCCCTGATATAGGAATGCATATTCTCCTCACTGTTCTCCATACATTTCTTATGAAACTAGTAAGGAGAATTTGTCTGAATATCAAGACATTTTATCTCTGGTGATCACTTTCTTTATTCTTATCACTTGAATGTTTAAACAAGTGCTGATAATTTAAGGAGAAATTTCATTTTCGTCACTGTTAGGGCTTAAAGGGTAAAACGGGATCGCATGTGGGTGTCGGTGAGGGGAGCTGCCATTGCCAGATGGTTAACTAAAGAGATCGCTCAGGAAAATTCAATTTTTTGATGAATTTGAATTTGGTCGATTTTCTTCGCTGTCTTCCAGACGTTCTCCACGGTAGTCTAACATGCACCTTTTGTACTGTTCCTGTCACAATTTTTCAAAACAAACAAATTCAAGCCGGACAAATGTGAAATCCTCTACTTTAATTTCAAAACTTGAATCCATTTGTTAAAATTTTTAACGTTGAAAATTCGCTGTAAAGAAAGTACTATTCATCTCAGACGTCCTTTGAGAAGGGCTCATTTAAGCCTCCATGCAATCGACAAGATCAATTGCTCACGCGTTCTGGCCATGAAGCCCTTTATACCAACCAAAAAGTACTTTCAGTTTCAATTTGATCACCGTTTTCCACAGGCCTAATCCTCTGTTTGTGTGTTGGACTGTCCATTTGTAATGGCTGTATCGGTTACTGATCATGAATCAAACCACCAAAACAAAGCTGAAATTTAGGCCTTTTAAGCTGACGAAAATGAAATAAAAACTCATCACACAATTGCCGCCATGTTTTTTTTTTCTTTTGCTTTGTGTTTCTGAGTTTACTTTGGCGATGTAAGGCTCGCAAAAGCGACGTTTTCAAAATAATGCCAAAATAAACTGACAGAATTCAAAGTGCGTTGACTGATGGAGTTTTTAATCTAATTCCGTGTCGCAATAGTTTCGGTTTCTTCTACGGCTAGATTTAAAATTCAACATGCCTTCGAAGATTACATTGTCTGTCAAAATATAGTAACCACGCATATATGCGTGGAAAAATACCAGAGCCCAATCTTATTGCTTTGATCTCAGTAACCGAGTCAGTCTGGGTATGAATGGGGGACAGAATGGAAATCTTGAGTTTGATCGCCGAAAGAAGTGGCCTTTTTCGCTAAAAATTGCAACCCCAGAAGCATTTTTTTTTTTTGGCAAAATAGAGAGAGATTCCAATATGGCGGGCATCTGTGGCGGATGGGAAGCTTCTTTTCTCTGGAATAGCATCTAAACTGTGCGGTTGTCTGTCGCTGACAAATGTTACGAATCACAACGATTCCCATAGGGAACAATACTCGGAGTTTAAAGCAGTGGAGGAGAAAAGGGGACGAAGGTAAACGGTGATTTATGTTGGTGACATGAAGAAGAGTACATAAGTGGTTTTCGTTTCTTGTGCAGCTGTTAAGTTTAATCGGATCGGCATGAAATTAACAATTCCCTGACCGTTCTGAAAATGTATAGTTTTTAAAGGTTTGTACCTAGAGTGCGTTTCTTTGGGAAAATCCAAGATTGGATTTTTGATCCGAGATCACACGGATTCGTTACTATCAAAGAAACGAAAAATCCGAAAATGGATTTTTTTGCGTGCCAAGGTCGAAAAAGCCCATTAGACTTTTGTAATCATTATGGACTGGAGTGACTTCGAACAGAGCGACTAACTGCTGCTACTTGCGTTTGAGACCACGTTCAGTCGGCTAGGGTTATTGTAATTTGTATAGCAGTGAAGTTCTCCGAAAACTTCACGACTTCCTATAAAATTTTGAGTACATTCTACGATAAAATAGCACTGAAAACTCACTTGGATCGCTCGACATGTCATCCACCTGACAAAACAAATTGGCGGGAATATGGCGGACTTTCACAGGAAGACCACTTGCCAAATGTAGTTTTTTGGATCCGTCCCCCAAAGAAACGCACGGATTATACACCGAATTCACAAATGGCGGCTGACGTGGGACGAGCGAGCGGCCGAGCATAGAATCGAGGCTCTTTAGGAAAGTCGCCGAAGAAAACACGAAAACATGACTGTTCTGTATGTGGTTTTGTCCTTGCCGAGGGCAATATCCCGTCCCTGGCTCCTCTTAATTTAGATGGAAGAAATCTATCGGAGCTGATCATGAAAAATTACGAGTTAAATTTGTTCTTTTTTTATGCTGCAGTTGTCTCACTTAATTTCATCTTGTTAGCGGTAAGCTTGTATCGCTTGATCTATCTGTTGATTCGGATGTTCATCGTTTTTTTTTTTAATTTCTCACCTGACATAATCTATGCTTATCCCTTTGTGTTCCTCAATCCTTTAGAGTTGAAGGCTACACCAGCCAAGGGAAGGATTGTTTTCTCGTTTATTCCGATACAACTTATTGTACACAAACCGAAAACGTGCCAATCTATCTCTCTGCAAGGCTGACTCGTGTCTTGATATGTAGACTTTGTAAATCTTCGAGCACTATTTTTCTTGAGGACAAACATATTGATTACCGCGTCATAAAGTTCATCTTTGAGTGAAAAATACGAAATAAAGTTGCCAAATGTCTCTCACGGGATCTTTGCCGCAATGCGGACATAGAACCACAAAAATTATTCTTCCAGTTTGAGAGTTCTCCGTCGATTCTCTTACTGAGATTAGCCTGGAGGTATGTAGAGTTCCTTTAGTAATCTTTTTCATCTTATAAAGAGTTAACATCCCAACATTTTCGACTGAAAGCCAGTATATTAACACCGTTTCCCCTTGGGTTTATAAATATGAGCATTCGCTTAATGGTGAGCAAGATTGCGAACCCAACATAAAACGAGATAAGATCAAAACCTCAAATTATCTATGCAAACTTACGTGATTTTAACTCGGCATTCTCCCACTTAATTTTGGCGTGAGCATTTCCCAGTTGGATCTAAGTATGTTGTGGTCGTTCTTTAAAAATTGATTCTTCCTTATTTACTCAAACAATTTCCTTTTGAGTCTGTATAAAGAGCTGGAAGTTTGTGTGACAGATACTTGCACATCGCCATAGACCGCCGTCTGTAAATATGTCGAAATTTGCGACGATCTATACCTACTCTACTACAAGGCACGATACAACTCTCATTTTCTCAAGTATTGCTAATTTTTAGTTTAGGTCTCCAGTAGTATTGATGTTTTTTTCTACCCGAGCAGAAAAAAATTGAAAACTGCGAGGTAGTTTATTTAATTCTGTAACCCGGCATTGCCCTAAAGACCCATTGGCACTTACCGTGATGCACTGCGCATTGTTTATTTTGATTCGACCGGACATCATAATAATAATAATAATAATAATAATAATAATAATAATAATAACTTTATTCATGTGTCAAAAACTGTAGTAGCTGAGGGGAAAAGTCCCCTCTACTAATTGTGGACACCTAACCTGCCTAACTAAAAACGTAATTAATATATATAAAATGGAAAATATTTATATACATTTAAAAAGCCTATCTCTCGAGAGGAAAAATTACAGCCTCTCATCTCGAGGAAGAAATGAACATTGAGTTTGAAATGTCGGTCGTAAGTAATTTTTTAGTCTCAACAAGCATCCCTGTCAGATATCAAAAGCCCGTCAAACAATTTTGCGGACTTCGTTTTGGGCCGCTCCACCTGCCTTCGCGTAGCACTCGTCGAGGACATTTTCTTCGCCTCCAAAAATCTCATTTAAAAGAAAAATAATAACGCCGAAGACGCGGGAAAATTGTTCCTACTTTCACCGAAAGTTTGAGATCGATGCGAGCGAAATTGAAACCTCGAGCGAGCCGTGAAGTTTTCTGTTTAAAAAACATACTTCCAGTCGGCGCTTTTCTGTCCGTTGCATCTAATTTGCATCGGGCATAATTTCAAATGAGCACCGGACACTGTTTTTAGCCACTTTCAAAACTCACATCGAAAAAATTTCGACGGCCAGAGACGCAAAAAACCTCTTTTAACTTTCACCGAAAGTTTTATTTCAATGCAGAACAAAACGAAGCCGCCAGCGGGCCGAGAAGTTTTGTACTTCACCTATATTTTGACGTGCAGACAATGCTTTGTTCTGGTCGATTAATTACGTATCAATGTTGAAAAACTCACCTCACAGTAAACAAGTACACTAAAAAGAGATAACAGAACGGTTCGAGAATAAATTGTAAAATACAGGGGCACTTATAGACGACCTAACAGACTTATTTCATTTACATGAAAGACCGAATTTGTGAGCCAAACCCGAAGGTTGCAGCACAGGCTTACTATTCGCTGTTTGTGTTGCGGACCTGTGCTACAAGCAATAGTCCATTTTACAGTTGTGTGCTTGGTGACCAGGCCTTTGAGTGGAAGCAAGGCTGGAGTTGACCTTGTTTTGATACAAACCCTCCTGCTTTTCATATGTAAATACAAACTAGCATGAGAACAACATGATTTACATGTGAAAAACAAGAGGGTCTTTATCAAAACAAGGTCAACTCCAGCCTCACTTCCACTCAAAGGCCAGGTCACTAAGCACACAACTGTAAAATGGGCCAATTGTTGAGACATTCTCCTCAAAAATTGGATTACCAACTGAAAACGCACTCTTGAAAACAAATGGAAAACTTTAATACATTTCTGAACCCCCCTCCCCCTCTCAATGTTGTTGCTTGTTACTTTGAAAATCATAACTAAATCCATAACACCATTGATAAGGGGGAAGGGGGGTAAATGTGTATTGACTATAACAATGTCCGAATTGACCGGAAATACAGCGAGTGTCTCAATCCTTTTGCAATTGCTTGTAGCTGTATATTAATGGCCGTTTCGGTTGTGTACAAAGGATTTTGTGAATACGATAATTAAGGCTTTTTGAACGGATGAAAGTCAAATAAAAACGCTTAGAAACATGAACACTGTGTTGATGTATGTTATTATGGGCTTGGTTTGTCGATTTGAATGAATGAATAACTTTATTTAAGTGTCAAGGTGGGTATTTCGCTTGTGACAGCTAATTGGGGACACTCTACTACTTAAAATAAATTAAAATTTACAATATACATTTAAAACATACAATATTTTACTATATTAAAATTAGGGGGATAAAAGACCGAATTTAAAGCTCCGGGAGGCGGTTTTAAAAACTTGAAGCTTGACCTACTCTATAAATATATACAGCTATTTCAATTAACGTTTTCAGATGAAAGTTTAAGCCTACGCAACAAGACCGCAGGGTAATATGGGATTTTTATGCCTAAGTTCACCAAAATCAGCAGTACCTTGCTTGCCGTACAATAGCAAAGTATATGGAAGAGTTTTTAAAGCATAAAAATTAAACAAATAACGTGAAAGAATTATTTTCAGATACAGTTTTCGTTTAAAACAATTTTAATCCCACTCATCTTTTTGTTTTCCGGGCTAAAACGGGATGCAAATTTTAAATATGTGGGTACACGTGGAGGACGTGCATGGTATGTAAATCAGAAGTATGAAAAACATTAACAGCATCATGAAAAATATGGAACATGAATTTTTGTACTTCAAGGCAAGAACTAACGACTGAAAATGGAAAACCAAATCAGGACTGCCGCTGACAATAATCGGATGGTGCCAATTTATTACTTGTACTAAGAAATTCAAAGTTCCCGACCAACTTCTGACAACCGTTAAACTGAGTCTGATCTGCAACTACCCATACTACCCTTCGGTCTTGTCACATAAGCTTGAGTCGGATCCGACAACCTTAATTGAAATAGCTGTATACACTCACAAGGCTTGCAACTTCAAGAACCTCAAATTTCCGACCGGCCCCGGATTTCGTCAAAAATAATACACTTAACCTCGTGCCTTTGACAAAAGAATCCCGGTTTCCGAAAGAACAGTCTTTGTAGTTTGATTTGGCCTGACTTTGACTCATTCGAGTCCGCGGACTGACTCTTAAAATCCAGCACAAACTTTCGAATCTGATGGAAAATTTGTTTCTGCCTATGATCTGCACAAGTTTCCTTCTCAAAGGCATCTCAGGAATGCAGTTTTCGATGCAAATTTGAACTCGCGGGTCCCAGGCGGCCTGTTTGGCACACGCGCGTGCTACCACGCATCGCGGCGCAACAATAGAGTGAATTCGTATAACCCGTTTCTTATATGCTAATGAGAATCACTAAGTGCTAATGAGAAGAACAATTAAAAAACTGAGCACGCACAACTGAAACCGTTGCTTCAAATTCCTAATTGTGAACATTCTGAAAATAACAAGCCATAAAATGAGCTATTCTTTTCTTCCACTGTTGGGATATCAACGTGAGAAAGTACCGGCACGAGTGCTTCTCTGCCACAGGCGTCAAAAAGTCAGCTTTTTAATTTAACGCAGGGCCGCATGTGGGTTACGCGAGAGAAGCGTTGAACTGAAATTTAGTTCACTGTTGCATGTTCAAAATGTCGAAAGTCTTGTGATACAGGTACATGTAAAGCGAGCTGCCTTGTGGAGTTTTGTAGCATCCATTTTGAAATGACAACTTAAAACCTAGTGTGCCAAGCATTACTTTTCTGGAGTTGTACTTTGTATCTTTTTTAAAATGCTTATTTTCTTTGACGTACGCTGAACACATGCACGCATTTCGATCGTGAATCGCTCGTGCATACCCAAACCGGTCAATAGAATATTATGCGGCTCATTTGCGTATAAGAAACGGGTTATACGAATTCACTCTAATATAGTGATAAAAATAAATTAAAATGGTGAAATAAATTTTACTATTTCCTACAATTTGCACGTGTTTCTCGTGTGCCAATCAAGCCACTTGTGACTCATTTTTGACGTCACCAGATTGTTTTGGGAAGTAACTGACACAGCAAGGACCGATCCATCCATACGTGTGTCCATTTTGAATATCGACCAAATTCTGGCAGAGCTATACCAGATAAAACGTGTCCAATTTTGGGTGCAAAGTTGGTGGTAAAATAGGCCAAGTCACCTAATTGATCATTGTTCCATTTCCAGGTTTTAAGAAGGGCTGAGGCCAAGACTTTTCCAGTGGATAGAAAGGGGATAAAGGGTAGAAGATAAAGAGAAAAGAAAAGGAGAGAAAAAGGAAAGCAAAAGAAGCGAGAATAATTGGAAATGAATCAGCAAAAAAAAAATTTGGCTTATGCGCTTGCGTGAAAGCAAAATATTGTACAATTTACAACATAAGCTGGCTCGAAATTTAGCTAAATTGTAAGAAAACGCTTTTGTAGCAAAGTTTAGTGGCATTTGGCAACATAGCACTAAAAAAACCGCCTTAGCGGTAAAAATGCGTTTTTCTGAGGAAAAAACGCTGACGGGAAAGGGTTAAAGGTTTGAATCCTTTGAAAAGAAAAATTATCGGACTCTTTTCTCATGAGAGTATAGGTTTCCTTTCGGATTCCAACAAGGAGCACAGCAATAAACATTATGACCTGGTTTGTGGACTCATCCTGAATGAAATCTGTGATCAGAAAGCTTGTTATTACAGAATTTTGTACTAAAATCTGTGCAGTTTGCACACGTTTGCAGTAAAATTATTTTTTGGTTATCCTAATAAGACTCGTTTTGATGTTAGGTACCAGGCTTTTTTTCTGCGCGTCCGCCATTAGTGAATTCGGTGTATGAATCCTAAAAATTCGGATTTAGATTTGATCTGCTGTATCCACTCGGAGTGTGGATTCTTCAGATCACTAATCCCTGATTAATCCATTTTCGGATTTAGGTAAAGAAACGCAAAATCCGTTTATGGATACAAGAATCTGGATTTGGATTTTCCCAAAGAAACGCACCCTTATGCTGTAGATATGAATGGCCATGCTGATTATATAGGCATCCTGCTGCTGAAAAATAGTTACCCCCGTAGGACCCAAAGGGCTAAAATTTCCTCTTTGTATTTCTAAAATGAAGCAACCGTGTATCTGACATGGATAGGTATCACGGTTGATGTGGCGTTTCAAATCTAGGAGGGTACAATGTTTGGGTATATCATGGATTTGCAAGCTAGTGTCGCGTACGCGCGCGTTAACAGATAAATGAAATACTTAGTTACAAAAGCTGCAAACACAAACGTGCAAATGGTATTAGAATGAATTCAAAAAGCCAGCGCTTAGTATTCGTGTTTCGCACACCAATGTTAGTTTAGATATGTTGGTGCCGTTTTGATCGTCTTCGTAGTCAAAGCAAAATCCGACCATGCGTGCTTTCTTACCTGGAAATATGCTGTTCTGTTGCTTTCTGAAGTCCTTGAACATGAATCCGCGATCAAATCTTCGATAGTTATAAGAGGGACTTTCGTAGCTCTAGCCATATCAGAAGAGCTTTTTAAGCATGGAACACTTTTGTCTCGCTAAAAAGGCTGGAAAATCGCTTTTCTTTCCTCGTGCACTGAACGTGATTCTCGTTTTGCCTATTCAAGGGATTGCACCATCTTTATGAACTAAGCATGTGCAAATAATTGGTAACCAGAAAAGGATACGTTCATTTTTATTCTTGACGCTGAAAACCAATCACAAAAGTCATATATATTAGCTACGTATGTCTGTGGCCTTATCTCGAGTCTGGTTTCTTATATAGCTAAACGTAAAGTTTGCGGTAAACAAGAGAACAACTTTGAAAGCTAAATGAACGATTTTCTGGGGATTACGTCTTTCTCGGTTTTCATTTTACGAAACCACAGTTGTTGACTGTCTAGAATGGGTCTTTTGGCTTGTTTTATTTCTGCTATGTACATTTCCTGACGTAAACCGCCCTCAATTTTGACCATTAAATATAGGAGAAGACGTCTTATTTTGAGTCTGTGGATAAACTCCTTAAACTCCGATGCGATCCTTTATCCGTTCATCTTTTGCTTATTATGCTTCTAACTTTTCTTCACAGTCTGTGAAGTAAGTGTCTCAAGTCAAATGAAAGCTACCAGGGCAGTTCTTTCGATTTGAATTTGGTAAAATCAATTTCAACTCTTATTTGTCACTCTTGGGAGATGAACAGTTTATAGACGGGTAGATAAATTAAACGATTTTTTTTTATTGTTTTGACGTCAAAGAATATTCTGACCCAATAAATCCAATAACGCTACCCATTTGCCATAACACACTTCTATTACCTACGTCAATATACAGATAAACTAATTATGCTAATTGTTTTCTCCGTTTAATACCGACCCATAAACTTACACTTTTCCAACCTGCCATGCAGATCTCACGCAATTTTTGAGCTATTTTAAATAAAAGGCACTACAGAAAAGTGTGTTTCTCTGGAACGTAATTTCGCATTGCACAAAGAATACGCCCGCAGACAATTTTGTAGTAATACTGATTTTTTTTTTCGTATTATAGGACTACATGCAGACCAATCTGGAAACTAAACTGGCTAAAAAAATCAAAAATTGAGAGAAATGTGTTATCCAGTTTTTCAAACCTAATTTGATGTTTACTTGTATTAGGCATGCGCAAACCTCATTTTCTGCTTATAGAAATAAATATTAAGCTATGAACACATTAGTGGACCTTAATTAAAAATGAAATGGATTTTAGTGTCGAAGAAAAAGTTTGGTTTCCTGATAAAGAATATTTTACGACGCAAATTTAAATTGAAGTAAAGAGTTTTTTGTGAACTTTATAAAATTCAAGTTGTTTTCGATAAAACTAACACCATGATATTTGTTGACTGAGTTTATCCGGACGATGTTGGCCTTCGTGACGTCACGACTAGAGAAACGTGCAACTTGCTGAGTTTTAAAAAAAGACGCTGGCAACAATGTTAAGTTGCATGCTTGGGCTGCAAACTTAGTTTGATGCTATTTGTTTTGTCGTGGAATATACTTCAAGTCATCTCTTTTTCGATATAGGTGGGCAATTCTATTATTTTAATGCTTAAATCATACTAAAAAAGGTCTGATGAGTCATGTTCATTCTTTGCGATTGACAAGTTATGTGGGAAAATTGTCATTGTCCGCGACGGGAAAAGTGTGTTTGTTTTAGTTATATACCACAGGAAAACATGAAACTTGGCTACGGATAAGCTTTATTAGAGAAATGCCCCAATTGAAAACCGTAGTGTAGAATGATCCTAGCTAAAAAATTACAAGTCCGTTTATTTTCGCTGAGTGGAATAAAAGGCGAACTTGGCAGTGTAAGTCTAGCATTTAAACTTTATGTTGACTAACACTTCGCTGCACTATTTGCTTCCATTTTATGTATACGGAAAGAAGAATGATCGTTAACTGCTAGGGAATGAGTAATTAGTTAATTGATTACTCATTGTAATATACACTTCTGCACAGTTCTCGCCCCTTAAGATTTGAATCATCTCGCAAATTATACATGGACGCCTGAGAAAACAAGTTTTACGCCGATTCAATAGTGACATTTTTGTGAAACCTTTTAGATTTACAAGAGTCCCGTCGTGATCAGTGGTCTTTATTTTCACTATCTCCTGTTTCTTCTAGATCCCTGTCCAGGCTACACCTTGTTTTAGAAGGAGTTTGACCAAAGACATGATCGACAACAGACGCAACATGACCCTTCGAATGAAGTAAAGCAAATCGGCCGTATTTCACTGGATTTCAGAAGTCAAAAAATTTTAAAACAGTCAAACTGAGCACCATTATAGTCAAAAGAGCTCGAGCTCCTTGTTAACGCTGTGAACATAACCCGAAAATTTTGGTGTTTTTGATACTGTAGCTTTTACAGTATTGTATAATCAGCACAAATTTGCTAAACAGCCCACGCAAACTTGTTTGGCTTCGCATGGGGAAAATGTTGTCGTTTTTGCCCGTTTTTAGGAGATGATTTAGCGAAAGTAAGGAAAATTCTATGCTCTGTTATCAACGTCGAACCCAGCACAAGACTTGGCGTGTACAGTAAACGTTTCCCTATAGAGGAGCATTTTTCGTCACATTTTTAAGGTGTTACCTTTTTTTTTTGCAAGTAGACATGTTACGAAGTCAGCTTTAAAGAGGTGTGTGTAAACCCATGTAAAATGGTTCTTTTTACTTTTCTCTGAGTTACATGTCGTTGGGTTTTTTTGTTAAGTCATCGTCTATGAAAGGGGTGCTGGCTTTAACTTTTCAGTGGCCTGTTTAATTCATCGATCTTGAAATTTCCTGTACTTTCGTGCCTTAAACAGCTTGTGTGTGAAAGAAGTTGCATTTCGATCATAATATTAATAGGTTACCCGGTGTCTTTGTATGTTGCATTGCTTCTAATTTTTTGACTGATCATCCGAAAAAAACTTTTGGTGAGGTCGTTTTTTGCCAGCCTGCCTGTGACGTCACGTTGGCCACGACCTTCACTGCGGTCAAACGAGAAAAACAAGAAAAGTACCTCAAAAGATAAGTGAATTACTTACACTGTTTAAAGTTTAATACTTTATCAGTATCCTGTAGATTTACTAAAATGTTTCGAACTTAACTAAAAAAGTTCTAAGTGTTTGAAAACGGGAAACGGACTTGTCGGCGGAAGTGTGAAAGTAATTTTGTTCAGGCGAAGAACATTTAGATAGCAAAGAAACTCGTTTATTTGAGAGAAATGAAAATATACAGTGTATTTACACTCACCCACTATTTTATATATCCTTGCTCATGTTTCGAACTAAATCTTACGAATTAAAACGAAAAAAAGCTTCAGACGCTTGACCGCGGTTGAGCCACGACCATCTGCAACCTCGTTCCCAGGGTCCTCTCTCTTCAAACGTCGAGGGATGAAGAGAGATGGTCCTGAGAACGAGGTTAGATCATCCGCCGTGGGAAGTGGCCAAAAGCAATGAATGCGAGGTTCTCGGCATGCGCGACCATAGGTTATTTTTACTTTCGGCGCAGCGCACCTCGTTTCAAATCAAGCGAAGCGCCGAGAGAAAAAACAACGAGGCCTGTCTCGACTACTTCTAACCGCTGCGATGCGGCTAATTATCACTGCAATATTCATCGGGCCTCTGGAGCCGGGGTACCTCTCCCTCCTGATCCGGGTAAATTTGCTTAGCAGCATGAGGAATCTAAGGGATAGAAGACGTGAAACGTTTGTTTTCGTATTCTTGTTCTGATTGGTCGGTAAGAATCGGGAGCTGTTCGGGTTGGTCTTCGACTACTTCGACCCACACTTGTTGCCGACAGGTGGAGACGAAATGAAAGAAAAATATGCACCAGCAAACAGAGACCGTAAAACGTTTTCACAGCAAACCGCAATGGCAACAAATCCTCGCTCTAAGCACCTTTCTAGGTAAGATATAGAAAACCCTATCCGCTAAGCTGCTATTTTTGTGAATTATTTCTTTCATCCTTAGCGCATTTTTAACAAATTCAAACTCCATGCGGTAATTTTCTGTTCTGTTCCATTTTACCTTCGAGACAATAACTTAATTTAATGAATTTTTAATAACGCGCGGATTTCCATCTTTTCATATATGTTTCCTTTCTAGCTGGTGCTATTCGGTTTGTATTTTTGTTTGGCAGACTTAAAAAAATGTATATTCAAGACTGCTGATGTTAACAAAATGAATCAGATAAATTAACGAAATCAAATCTTGAATTTTGTACAGCGGATATGATTCGATATTTGATCGTCACCGAAGTACTACAGGTTTGCTTTCGTTTGTTTAGGTAGTGGACTGTCTTTTTGTCAATTGGACGGTGTTTTTCTAATTTGAAGTGCTGTGTGTATCTCTGGCGTTTTAGTAGACGCAAAATCTTGGAACTCTATAGAGAAAAAGAGAAGGAAGAGTATCGACTTGTCATTAATTAAGAGAATCAACTCAGTGACCACTCACACAGAGGCTGGGAAACTGTGGACCCACTTCCCACAGGGAGACCGCACAGCAGAGATAATTACAGTGGAACCCCGATATAAAGATCACAGCGGTCAAACGCACGGCGCGTGCGTAGTTCTCGCAATAATTTTACAAGGTAAAATACAGACAAATGTCGAAAGTTCCACTTTCAAAGTTAACCGCAAAACTTAACGCCGTTTCTGAAAACTTAAGCTTTTTACGTTGAGTGTGTGTTGGAAATGAAGTAACTGTCATGCACAAGTTTTGCCGGCGTGAAATTCGGTTTGCCGGGACATGTTCTGCATCGTTTTCATACGAACTTCGCGCTCGTAAACTTTTGAGCTAATTCAAACGTCAAGGCTCTGAAAGACCAGATGTGACGTAGCTTTCTGTGTTTGACCGCTGTGAAGATATAACGAACCCCTATGTAACGAAGACTGGTGTAACGAGCAAGCCCGATACATAGCGAAACCTAGTTATAACGAACACATTTACCAGTCCCTTCGCACTTCGTTATATCGGGATTCCAATCCTATAAGGGCCAATTATTTAGAGTGGGTAAAAGTTAGAAATGCTTTAAGGACGGTGCCTCCTAATACAGATGTATTTTCGGAAAGGTTATGACTAGGAGGGAAAAGTAGATCTTAACAAGGGCTATTGGAATCCAAAATGAAAAATGTGGGTAACCACGCATTTTTCAGAGATCATTAAGCAACCATAGTTCTAAAAAAGCGTTAAAAGACAAAGAATGTATGGAAATTTCTTTCCAAATTTAAGCTTAATTATCTCTGAAAAATGCGTGGTTACCCCCAATTTTCTTTTTGGATTCTGATAGCCCTTGCTAAGAACTGATTTTTCCACATAGTCTTAAATCGCGCAAAAATATTGTTGTATTAGTGGGCAAATTCCTTAAGAAACCCGAATATCCCGAGATGCGCAGAACGTATGCGCAGTAACAATAGGAGACCGTCCTTAAACTATTTATAAGAAGGTCAATTTGTGTTGCTAGTAGGCTTTATTGTCTGTTTTACACGCCTTCTAAACGTTGGTTACGGAAAATGACGCTATCACACTCAGTTTGAACAGCTGAATTACAAGTTAAGCCACGGTTTTGTTGAGACCTGTCTAAACATCGTTAAAAAAAAATTAGCCCTAAAGCTTAAACCTGCGATCAGGTTCTATTTCGTTTCGCTTGGTAAACGATTCCCGCGCGGGAAACACGAAACGAAAATCTTAGCCAGCGACCCACGTAAGAGAAAATTTGACCTCATCGTAGGTTATAAAAGTTTGCAAAAATAGGTACCGTAATGATTCGATTTAGCGCCTGGGGCGCTTATTTACTTTTGGCACCTCAAGGGAGGGCGCTTATTCGAGACAGGGCGCTTATTCGGGACAGGGGGCTTATTTAATTCTTTGAGAAACAACCAAATGCTCAAAACAAAACTTTAATAAATATTAAAATAACTAACAATAACAGAAACTGTAACAGTAACAAATTGTTGCAAATTCAGTTACTTTTAAAAGAATTGTTCATTTTAGCGGTAGATATATTCATGTACGGTACGGTGAATGTTCATAAGTTTATCTACGGTAACTAACAATAACAGAAACTGTAACGGTAACAAATCGTTGAAAGTTCAGTTACTTTTAAAAGAATTGTTCATTTTAGCAGTAACAAATATACATGTACGGTACGGTGAATTTTCATCAGTTTATCTATTCGACGTCGATGACTTCAGTGTCACTTGCGTCAATTATCAAGCTATCTGGTGCCGCATCCTCGACGTCGGATTCTGTGATCCCGTCGAAAGGATCCTTGTCGCGTGAATTGCTCATGGCTTGTTGAACAACCTTGAGCCGTTCTAGCCCTGCACGGCAAGGCTGATTTTCCTTGAAGCAGTGAATGTGTCCGTCCATCCACTGCAACCGTTAGCGCACAGCTCTTGAATGAATTGATAATCATTGTTTTGTCCAAGCCATTCCACGCCGCAAGGATCCACTTAACTATCTCTCTCCGGGGTGGATGGAGCACGCGTGTTTCCCGCTGCAGTGAAAGAGTGGGCTTCACCAGCCATCCATTCATCATATTTCTCTGTGACATTTGCTTGTCGGGCGCTTGAATGTATTTCGTACAACCCCCTGGGATGATTAAAGGATCTATCTTTGACGTGCGTAGTTCTTGTTTGACTGTTTCCAGCACGTGGCACTTGAACGAATCCCACGCCAAGATTCGTCGGGTGACTGAAAACTTCCCCAGAACACTTCTTACCCAGTCAAGGGTCAGTTCTTCGTTCATCCACCCATTAGAAGATGATGCTACAACACATTTAGCCTTGAATTCTTCATTGAGTAATTTGGTTTCTCTCTTAGCACCGGGAAAGACGATAAAAGGCTTCAATTTCGTTCCATCTGCTTTCGCTGCAAGTCATTTTAACTTTGGTGATTATTTCCTTAATTCTCATGGCCTGCAACAGGGTCCTGATCCCGCATTCCCGCTCCTTTTTCACGAGAATCCCGCATCCCGCACTTTTTTCATCGCTATCCCGAATCCCGTTTTTTCTTTCTCAAAAATACATTAAAAAAGACTAATTTCTGCAAAAGCTAATAAATTTAAGACGTAGATTGGCCCTTTCGATTGATATTTTGCGTTCGCCTGGTTTGCCGCTATAACGTTTATTTGGGTCGTGACGATTTCCCGAATTCCCGACAGACAGGCAACAAAATCCCGCATCCCGTGCCCAAATTTTGGGGAATCCCGCTTCCCTGGTAGCAGTCAAATCCCGAATCCCGGCAAGATCTTTTGCGCTTTCCCGAATCCCGCACCGTATTTTGGTCAAATCCCGGATCCCGAGAATACCCTTCCAGACCCTGCTGCAAGTTTCATCAAGTACTAATATTGTGAGGAGAAACACAATACTTCTCACTATTGGGGCTTATGAAACCAACAAGTCCATTTAATATAATAGTTAAAACTATTGTGAGTAGTCGCTCTAAGTTTAAAAAAAAATCAATACACGAGTGGTTAATGATTAGCTAACAACAAACATACAAATCCGTTTGGTCATCCTCTAAAATGGAACGTTTTCTAAACTTGCAGGTTTTGCACTGGCAGTGTGGTATAATTTATGGAACAGTGGTTCACGCACTCCCCTGGACGGAACTGTTTCATCTTCTCTCGTTCATGAACAGAGAGGAGAGGGTAGGTAGTAAATAAATATCTGCCGATCTTTCGACCGTCCACTGGAGGGTAGTTAAAGAGCCAGTGTCGCCCAAAGTGCTTGCCCGCCCAGGTAAAATTTTCATATATGAAAAATCCGCCATTTTCCTTGATTGTTCTGAAGTCTGATTTGTATCTTCTTCCATCGCTGCTGTAAGCGATCCGAAAGCACTGGTGTGAATTTCGATTTGATATTTAAGTGTCGTCGTATCGATTTCGTTGTATATTTCCAAATTTTTCTGAATTCTGCAGTGTTTGCGCGGTGGAGAAGGAGATCTTAAATTAGATGCTTCGAAGGATTCAGGAAAGCCGACGCAAAGGCCCAGTCTTCCGGGCTTTGCCAAAGTTGTAGGGCTGAAGGAGTCCGTGTATCAGAAGCGGAGGAAAAGAACAACATCTACGGGTTTCACCAATAGTACTGACACTGCGTTTGCCGAAATAGTGCTACATCCATTGTCGGATGAAAACAGAAGGAACATTAATTTACTAAAAACTAACGGTAGCCACGGGCCTGCTCCAAAATAATGCTTATGGTCATGAGCTTGTGCTACTTTGCTTAATTATTCCTTGTGTTTACTGCCTGTTTATGTTTCATTTTTGCAAGAAGTGTAAGTGGCTTTTGCTTCCATCGACATCGGTCGATGCGATCGATAGCGCGATCAATCGATCGGACTGTAATAAATCCATGTATACGCATCCATGTATACGCATTAGTTTTCTCCAGTGACGTCTAGCGATGAAGACGTCAATATTCTTACTATTTGGTTTTGTCTTACTTTTATATCGAGTGGAAGTAGCTTCTCTAGTTTTACGTACATCGAGATCGATCAATCGATTGGGTACTATGATAGCTCCATACGCGTTGACTACAAAGTCAGATCTAGAGTTGCTTTCTCCAGTAACATCTAGCGATGAAGATATTTCTATTTTCGGGGGCTACTTCTGTACATATCCGCTCGCTGAAAGGCCATTGCGGCACGGTATAACTTGCGAATAGTCCAGCAAAGGCGCCAGCCAAACGTTAAAAGCTGTTTCAAAACAAAAATACAAGCGCGCAAAGCACTTTGGGTGACACTGGCTCTTTAAATAATCTGATATCCGATAAGGGGAACAACAGCTTGTTACCTACACATGGAGAGAGCTTATTTAGTTGGACTTTTGGTGAATCTGACGCACGTTTGTATTGGCTGTTTCTTAGCCTCGTTGTGGAGAGCTTTAGGCCCTAGAGCATAAGAGAAAATGTCCATGGAATTACACTGTTCTTTGAATTTTAAATGTTCACTGCTTAATTAAGCGGCACCCTGAAAAAAAATTTCTTGCATGATCACAAATTTGTATCACACGTTTTCCGCGTGCATATATTACGGCCTTTCCGTGTGGATATATAGAGTAAAAAAAAAATGTCCAGTTCACAAAGGTAGAGACAAAACCCCTTGAGCTAGTTGGTTTCGTTTTCTCTTGAATGTTAAATTTTTCTTTGACTGCGATGTGGGAAACGTTGAGATTCCGGGCAAGGAGAGGAAAAAACGTTTTCTTGGGAATTTTTCTTTCTAGTGTAGAGCGTTCTCTTTTTCTGCAGGAATATACATGACAGTGAAACTAAAATGCTTCTACTGTGATTCTGAAGACTTCGGTCTAACATGGGACGCTCTTACCCAGGACTTCGCATGTCAGGACAGCATCTTTTCAACTTGTTTTCTGAACCAGACCCTCCCGGACAGGCAAACGACAGAGGTCATTGACCTTATAAGAAGCTGTAAACAGAACTGCGCATGTTCCGATGACGAAGGTTGGTGCTTAACATCGGAATGTCGGCATCAGTTGAAGTGCTGCTGGGGAAATGCGTATTGTGAAGATGAATAGAACTTAACACAATCAAGTTGTGTTTATTGGGAACCTTTTTTTAAAAAGCTCCTGAACCAAGACAGCAACAACGAGGAAACTAACACTTTTACAGTCTTGTGCTTCGTGACGATCCCAACCCGTTTAGACCGTTTCGTTTAGCTAATTATGATATATGTGGCCGAATAATCCAGAGTTAGATTCGTATAGGGATGACAAAATTTCACATCATAGAGGGACTAAAGAATTCCCTCAAGTCGAATGTTCGCTTTCTTCATAAAACGATAAATCTCGCTATGATATTCACTTGATGCTTCGCAAAAAAATGTACCAAAACGTGTTAGTAGCACACGTGCACAGCTATTGCTTTGTTTTAGACTGTGACCTTTTCGTTGCCGTCGATAATATGATGGGTCAAGAGTGCAGCAGTCATTTCCAAGGACATCTCTGTAAGATTAGAGGAGACGTAGAGTTAATTTGATCCTTACTACACTTTAACCTTTTAAGCCCCAATTCTCCTTACTGGTTTCCATAGATTCTATTGTCTACTTATTGGCAGGGGTAAATTTTCTAAACATCGAGACAATTCATCTATGGCGATCATTTGCTAAATTCTCATGACATGCATGTGTTACAATACACTGATATGATGAGGAGAAATGCCTTACATCACCTTTGCCCCGGTTGTATTTTGATCTTCACCGCATCTTTCTCTAAATGACCGCCTATCAAAGGTCGACACCTTCTTCTCGAAACTGGACGGGAGATTTCTCACTTGTATGGTTGCAATTTCTTAGGCTTAATTACGCCATTTGATGTGTGTGAAGCACGATCATACTATTTACATAACATAGATTTCTCGAAGCCGAGTTTGTTATATCCATTTACAATCGTTTTTACGATAAAGGTTATCCATCTAATTTCTTGTGTTTTCTCTTCACTAGCATATATTTGGCCCGATAATCCTTAATTTGTGATACGCGAAAAGATTACAAAGAAGCAGTTCTGTCCATGTGGGCAAACTGTGAACATCTTAACACCAATTTAAATCTATCTGATCCAACTTGAATCAGATTCAACCTGAATTCAATCTGAGTCCAATTCGATCTGAATTCAATCTGAATCTGCTTCAATCTTATTTAGTCTGAATTGAATCAGTGGGGACCTTTAGACTGGAGTACGAGTTCGCTCCTTCCCGCTATTGCTGACCAGTAGAGGAGATGCTACAATAACGGTTTGATGGAACACAGCAAAATCAAAGTGTATTAGTCACTTACCTTACATACACAGCAATTTCATTGTTCTGAGCTGTATGTACCATACGTTTATTGAATCCGACCTTTACCAAAGGGGACCTATGCAGCACTCCACACGCTGACATTCAGGACCAATTTTGCGAATGCTCGGTTCCTTTAATGTAACACGATACAGCCGTACGCGTCCTCTTTGATAGTCAGAACGAGCGACCAGACTTCGTATCCAGTCGCCTCTCTTGTCCGCGCTGTGGTTTATGGGTAGGATTTGATGAGTTCGCGGAGCATCAAGGGACGGACGGAAGACACTTTTCTCCCTCCTTCCCAAAAGGCTTTGCGCGCATTGATCGCCTTCCCATATTCCAGGCGACTGGGTACCAGTCTGACGAGCCACTTCAAGCAAGTCCAGGTGCAAGTTCTCAGTGCAACAAAACAAGCGCAAAATAGGTTCATGCTTGCGTCTTATCCAGAAGTTTGTTTGAAGGACAAAATAGTTCAATTTTCTGTTTCTTGTCACCTGAAATGCTTCACTGGAAAAACGGAAATGCCAGACGTGAGTCATTTTGAAGACAACAAGCTCGGTTTCCCGCCTGCAAGCGCTTTGCCGATTCAACTTGGTATTTCGTATTCGGTTTTTTTTTTCATTTCAAAAGTGGCCGGAATTTTTCTTTCCAGTTATAAGTCGCTTTAAAGTCGAATTAAAAAGACCTTTTAAAATTGGCTGTGGCGTTTGCCTTTGTTAGTTCTTGTTAAATAAACTTCAAAGTTGGGTAGAATTTCAGCCTCGATATTGACCGTCATAAGCTTTCCCTCGGGTGAACGGAAAATCCATGCATTAGTATACTAACTAACACAACAAAACCAGTCAGATTTCACACACACACGTTACGGCAATCTTCCCGAGAATGAATGAAAGAGTACGCCCCTAGTACGCTGTTTTGCATTTTTCTGTTGCCTTTGAAGTCGGTTTCTTTTTTCACTTCTATTGGGCACGAAAGCTTGAACTCATGTGCAAATAGTTGGGAGAAAGATAACTTTCATTGGTTAAGCAAACCGTTTTGAAATGGTTAATTCTGGAAAAGTGAACGAAAAAACTGAACACCGGCCTTCATTCATCCAGAGCAACCTGCCAGCCATTTTAGTAATCCCTTGAAGCATCTATTCTCCAAAGGCGAAGTAAACTACTAAATCATAATTGATCTCTCAAAAGAGACTTGCCAGAAGGGCCATCCCTGATATGTTTTTTCCTTATAATTAGTGGAGATTCTCATATCTCGACTTATAACACAAGATATCGACTTATAATGCGAGATCTCGACCTATTTCATGAGACCTCGACTTGAAACCCGAGATCTCCACTTACAACGTGAGATTTCGACTTATAACGTGAGATCTTGACTTATCACGCGAGTTCTCGACTTATAAAGCGAGATCTCCCCTGGTGAAAATCCTATGAGGATCCAAAGGATTTTCTAGGATCCTGTAAGATTACCTAGGATCCTATCTAGGATCCATAACAGTAATGATCCTTACTTGATCATGTGTGATACAGGGGTGTAGCCAGGATTTTTCCAGAGGTACGCACAATTTTCCAAATCCACCCCAACACCTCAGTTCTCTCACTTCATTTCCACATTCCGTGGTTGCATTTGCTTTTTTTAACAGTATGGTGAAGTTATACGTGAATGGATGGAATGGCAACTAGGTCGTAAAGCTTTATGTATATTTTTTTTGGTAAACCGTGAACATACTTGGAGGTAAGAAGGCACTGCTACTTCGGGAAAATTTGAAATTTAGGGCTTCTCAAATGGCTGCAAATGAGTCTAAAATTAGCATCCTTCTAACACGGTAGTGCACATTTTTAGTTAATTTATAGACTATAGTTTATGAAAATAAGACAGTTGTTGCTCCTGACAGACCATGCTATTGTGTCCGTTCTTTATTTTTACAGCACGCAGATCAGAATTTCATTTATAATTTTGCTAGGAATGAACAATTCTGTTTGCCACTTGGGAAAGTTAAAATCGGTTGGTTTTAAAGGTTTGTTATATGGATGTCCTGGCTCCGTAGGTCCTTTCTCAAAATATACAATAGGATGAAAAAAACTGCATCCATGTTTTGAAAAAGGCTCCGAGACATTTTTTAAAGCGAAAACTCCGAAACTCAGGGTATTATCCAAAAGGTAAAATACATCAAAGGTTCAAACCGGCAACATCGTGCTGTTTTGGAAAAAAAAAAGAGATTTTTGCCCTTTTTCCCTTGCCATAGCCAGCAGCCTCCTTGATTATACATGCCTCCTTGTCTTTGTGAGAGCACAATTGAAATAATAGCTTTCATAATGCTCCCCTTCAAACATATGGCAATAAGCAGCATTGATACAGAAGAGCCGCCATCTCCAGTCCATCATGGCTTTTCAGTGAGAAAACTTCTCTTTCGTTTCGTGCACAACAAAACCAATCATGCGAAGAAATGGTGATCCTAAGAACAGATGAATAATAGTGCATATATATAGTGTTTCTAGTATTTTATATATATTTTTTAATTAAAATTAGTTTCAAATTACTCGTGGTATTTTAAGTAATTACATTTTCTTGTAAATAATCGCATAATTCAACTTCTGGTTGCAAAGTGATTATCAATAAACCATCTATCTACCATTGATGTTGAAAATCGTACTGTCTACTTTGGGAAGCCTAAATTCGAATTAAGTTCGGCTGCTGAAAAGTTTCACGTCTAGATCTGAGCCGAGCCTTAGTCATCTTCAGCCCCCTAATTTTCCGCCTATGCCTATACTAGCATCAACATTGAGTCCACCGATCACGTGGCTTCTCTGGAATTTCAAAGAAATAAAGGAAGTTGATGCAAAGATTGTGCTTTTTTCAACCATCGCTTATTTTCCGTCTGTTTTATATTTATGCTGAATTGACATTTTTCAGGTACGCACGTGCGTACGTGCGTACAGGTAGCTACGCCCCTGTGATAGGATCCTACTAAGGATCCTATAAAATCTTTTAGGATCCTGCACAAGGATCTTTGATAATCTTTGCAGCACCCTTGAGGATCTTTGCAAGATCAAGCAAGATCATTGCAAGATTAAGATCTTTGCAAGATTAAGCAAGATCCTTGAGGATTATAGGTGGAGGTCCTCCCCTCATGATCATTATGCAGATCTTCAAAGATCTTTGAAAATCTCTAAGATTTCTAGCCTGCGTAGCTGGCGGGATTGTTTGCGCGAAGTCGCGAAGGGAATGGGTTCCACCGCCAAAACTTTACCCCAAAACTTTACCTTCGCATACAATACCGCCAGGTACGCAGGCTATAAGATTTCCACCAGGGTCGACTTATAACATGAGATCTCGATTTGTAAGGCGAGATCACGACTTCTAAAGAGCTCAGGTTACAAGGCAAGTTGTATGGCTCGTAACACTCGTACAGGAGCGATGGTGTGCAGTCCACTCAAACTGTAGTGCACGTGGAAGCAGTGATTTGAAGTTGGCATGGTCACAAGCCTTTATGAAGCAAGTTAGTATTAAATAAACTCATATTCCGACCAGGAGGTAGCCGTTATCCTAATGACTTAATGGGTACTTTAGGCTACGTTAGGAAGACACGGAGTGTACGCTGGCGTCATGGAACTCAAGTATTGGGCCGTAGCAAACTATCAATGAAAACTCAATAAAAACGTTTTAATTTCAATAAGAAACAATGATCTTTTTTCATTTTGATGGATTGGTCATAAGGGCAACTGACAGGGGCTTAAAAAATATCGAGAGATGTGAGTACCTGCTTTTGCGGTTTTTCAATTAACTCACGCGCAATTGTAGCTTGCAATGTTAGTTTCGATGTTAGTTTGTTCTTTATTCTAGCTGAGAATGATGGTTATTAGCAACAGCGAAACGTCGACATACGTTTGTTAAATGCTTACTAAAAACAACTTATGTTCAAAAAGGAATCTTCTACAATATTCCTGAGAAGTGTTTTTTAGACTAGATTCTCCCTTCAATCAGCTTCTATCTCTATTAGATCAGTCACAAGCTTAGAAACAGTTTTTGAGCATGCTGTTCCTGATTGTCTCAACACGAGTGAACTGCCAAAGTTTTGAATAACTGTTAACCTCTGTGAACAGATCATTTCTCAACTTAGGAAAAGGACGACGCATTTTCTATCGTTTTGCTTTGTCTGCTGTCCCCGGTGCTGTAGCTCCGCCCCCTTTCCACTGTAGAAACCTGTTCACATTTGGAATTCTTAAAAAGAATGGCCTTGTAATTTAAAACAGAGCATACGCTGCTAACGAATCCAGAAACATCACGCAGCTGATCTTTACATATCGTGCAATTCTGAGTGCCGTTGTATGACTCGCCGCATTTCTTGCAGCTTCAGGCGTGCTCTCATCTTCATAAGACGGTGTTGTATCTCGATTGTCATTCTTGGAGGTCATTTCTTCCAACTCTGCCAGTTTCGATAAAACCATTCTCTCTTTTGCTGATTCCATTTTAATTATTTCACAGCGTCGGTCAGCCCTAGTCTGAAATCGTTTGATTTCCTCTTCTGTTTCCTCAAACACTTCTTTCGTAAGAGTCAGTTCAGCATTAAATTTTTTGACTCGACTCTGCAACTCACGAAGTTCTTGCTGAAATCTCTTGGTGGCACTCTCCTTCTCACAACGCGCTTTTTCTTCAACCACGCGGTTGTCGATAAAAGCACTCTTCATAGTCTCTCCTTGAAGTCTTAAAAAAGCTATATCTCTTTCAAATATTTACAGAAGCTTGCAGTGTTTGCTGTATGTCTTGCAAACTGACGTAACAATCAAGTTGTGGACTAAAAAGCGCGCGCTTCATTCCAGAGCACCCGAGTAGCGCGCCCAACTGTCTGTTAACGGCTACTTTTGGCGCGTTTATATTTTAAAGCTAGCTATTCTTTTCAGGGAGCTTGCTCAATAGGCTTGGATAAATTCTGCTCGTAAAATGGCTTATTCTGCCTACCGGCAGTGCTCGTAAAAATCGCTTATTCTGCTCGAAATTCTGCTCGAACACCCTTATTCTGCTCGAATTCTGCTCGGTACCCGAAAAATTTTCGGCCCTTCGGGCCTTAGTTATTTTCGCAAACAAGGAAGGGAGCCTGGGCCCAATCCCTTAGGACTAATTAGATATTCATTTCGAGTAGCAAAGTTGTAATTCATCTTACTTTATATTACTAATATTGGACAAAACAGTGAATCATGTGAGTGTGTTTTAGCTAATAATCATATTAATCACAAGATATTTTCCATTTGTTTTGTATTTTTCTTACAACTGTTCAGTGCATATCATTAGTGTCACTGATTTTTCGTTATTCTGCTCAAATTCTGCTCGAAAATGCCTTATTCTGCAGGCAGAATGCTCGCCTCAAAAATCGCTTATTCTGCTCGAAATTCTGCTGGCAGAATTTATCCACGCCTATTGCTCAAAGAGGTGCACTTAGTGAAACTGAGATATTTAACACGTCCTCAGGGTTTAAACAGTTTGTTTTGCTGATAAGCCTTGCGCAGACGGCGCTTTTGCAGCGCGTTTTCGTGATTTCAGTAATAAGCTTTATTCTCAATATTCTAAGTTCTGCCTGAAAGTGCTTTGTAGCTCACTCGCAAAGAGGCAACTGAGATCCGCTCACGTACCCTTCTTGTATTAATTGCATACAGATGGAATATTCCAGTTTTCACAGATTTATGCAGGGGCTTGTACGAACCTGTAGGGCTTAAGACTATTTTTGAAACTCTTGCGTACGCATTTACGCAGCCATTCTCAGAATCAGGCTAATTTTCGTCATCCATTTACGGTTTGAGAGTATTTCCTAATGTGGGATAAATGGGAAGGGTCCATCTAAAAGGGATGCCTTTTTATGATGGCCGAATGGAAAAATTGTTTGGCGGGGAAAGTAACTGATATAAAGAATTTCCGCTGTTGCGAAAATATGCTTAAAAGACTTCAGTGGTTACTCACCCTGCTAGTTGGCCTAGCCGAAGGCTTCTTGGAAGTATCCCCAGCAGTGATATTCAAATATGTAATAGAGGCTTCCTCAATCCCTACTTCCAGGTTATAAAACTGAAATCAGCCTAACATCATATCAGAGTACATTATAATTACCATATAAGACGAAACTAGCCCTTCCTGTTGACCCTCCGCTGGTCTAGCCTCCCACGCAGTCGTTTTTAGGGGAGTCGTATAAGTCGTATTACCCTTATGTGTGTAAGCCAAGAAATGCAGTACAACATACATATCGTAGCCTGCGAAGCAAGCGTTTCCGTAGGGCTTTCCGCAGGTGTAATGTATCGGTACACTCTAATGTATCATATATGAATTCACTACCTTCTCCTTCCCTACTACTGCTGACCATGGAACCCGCGGACTCTGGATTGCGTGCTGTGATTGCTGTGATTGCTACTGATTTTAGTTCAGTCATGGAGGGGGATATTCAAATTCAAGGCGACGAAACGGGCGATGAACTGGAGCAGCCATCGTTTGCTGGCGACCGAACTGAGCAAGAAGCCTTGATAAGAAGCCCTTCAAAACAAGCTACCCCGCCATACGTTTATTTCTTGACTGCATTCGCAGCGATCGGTGGATTTTTGTTCGGCTATGATACGGGAGTAATTTCGGGCGCTATGATTCTCATAAAACAAGAGTTTCATTTGTCTTCTTTCTGGCAAGAACTCGTTGTGAGCGTCACTATCGGCACAGCAATTCTTGGAGCCTTTGCAGGAGGTTTCCTGAGTCAATGGCTTGGTAGAAAACCAATGCTTATCGCTTCTGCAATGGTGTTTACAATAGGAGCCGTTATTATGGGAATTGCTCACTCGCGAGAAGTGCTTCTTCTTGGACGACTCACTGTAGGCTTTGGGATAGGTAACGTTAGAATGATTCTGCACAGCCACATACATATACATTAATTAAGTATTCAACTTTTTCCATACCAACCCTCTTGTAAAACAACCAGAAAACATGAATAGAGCTTGAGTGCAATAAATTCTCACTAAGCTCTATGCATGATTTCTGGTTGTTTAAGAGGGTTGGTGTGGAACACTATGACTTGTGCAGTAGATTGCAGACAATTTCAATAGTTTTATGTTAGTTTAATACAAAATGCCCATTCTACTAAACAAAACAAAAGTATTGTGTATGGTCTGTGTGAGATTAGGGACTGTTCGTTATTTATGGCTAAGGGGGGGTCGGTGATTTTCAGCCAATTCAGGCATATGAAAAATTTACCCCTCCCCGAAAGGGGGTATTTTAAAAAATTAGCCCCCTGTTTATGTGACAGGTTCAAAATTTTACCCCCCCCTCCCCTCCCCTTAGGATGCGACGTGCTTCTGATTGCGAAATTGCGTAAAACACGTGTTCAAGGTCATTTGTGATCGTACGCGTAGGCTACGTACAGTATGGAAGCACTCAGCAAGGAAAGTAAATTTGCAGCACCGGTATTAACGTGGGCCCAGAGAAGATCCGATTTAAGAGAGAAATCAATGGTAGGAAAGTTTGTAAGAACCACGAGGATGTACTTCTGAGAAAATGACTCCTATATGGCGTTGGCAAGCTGGAACAATCTCTAGTTTTACTGTTTAAGGATGGCTATATATGTACGCACTACAATACTGTAAACTACAACTGGCCCCGGCAAATGACACGTGTGTGGATTTTGCTAATATTAAATATTAGATTGCATGTATTTAAAAGGGATTTAATAACTTATATATTGGAACATTTAAATAACGCTACTCCACATCACGTTTTCTTGGCTTTTCAAGGTAAGACCAGGTTCTTTGGAAATACAATTCTCGAAACAGAGATCAACTTTTTAAGAGGCTCTGACTGTAAATATCGAGAATCAGCGGACAAGCTCAAAAAATCGAAAATCCTGATAACTTGCCAGAAGAACACTTTTGGGGAGCTCTCTTCGAAAATATTACTTAAACCTTCTGGAATTCTATTGTTTTCGGGAAATTCGGAAAAACGGTTTTGCTTAATTTATTACACAATAATCAGGCTTAAAATTAAACAAATTGAAAGCTCTTCCTTTTAAACAATTTGCAACGCCAGAAAACAATTTTAATTTTAAATGATAGCAATACTCTTCTACTTTCTATCAATAGGAATTGCATGGAGTTTTGCTTTATTTCTGTGGTTTGGTGGTTCTTTGAAACAAAGCCATTTTGCGCACTTCGGAAAAAGGCAAAAATTGGTAAGCTTTAGAGGCTTAAAATGGGTCTTGGTATGTCTAATATCGAATTGAAATAAACACTGTGATAAGGTTTGGCCCTACTTCTATTATAATATGAAATAAAAAATCTGGGCAATTCAGGCTCGCGCTGACAAAAACACAAATTCGCGAACCAGTGTTGCCAAAATGTGCATAATTTGGATAATAGAAAAAAACTGTAATGAAAGGACGACTTGAAATATGACAAATCGTTTACTGTAACTGTAACTATTTTCGGATGGTCTTTCCACTAGATGATGCATTCGCTGATATCTTCATTTGTCTTTCTGAAGAACTACGAACAAATTTGGAAAATTGTTGGTGAAACTAGAGTGCAGTGGGTTATCATTTTTTGTCAGATGTCTATACTCTGCAGCACCAATGGCCTTTCTTTGTTATTTGCAGTTTTGCGGGGGGTGGAAACTAATGTTCTCGAAAATCCAAACGGTTCCTTTTGCAAGTCATTAAAGTTGACGTACGCATATAAATTGAGAGCTCAGTTTGGCTGTGTAAAGTAAGGAACACAAAAGTATCACTCAAAATAATCCAGTCACGCAACCGATCACTGCGCGTTCATGCAAACGTGAAAATATTCTTCAATGAAAATTTTATCCTCTAAAACCGTGAAAGAGTTCTCAGCGATCTTGCAAAGTAAAACCAAACAAGCTGTGTATTAATATCTCTTAGATGTACAGCAGCATTTAGAACTCGTAAATACCGATCCCGCTGCCAGAACGTCCGTGGTTTGGGTTTTTTTAAACATATTTATACAAGTGTAATAATATCGATAGGAACAGCACAATTTTTGACAAATGCGTATAAATCATAATAATAATGATGCACTTTTGCTCCTGGCCAAAATAGTGTCATTTCAGAAAGTCGCCCAAAATCTTAGTAGCCGTTTGAAAAGAGCGATCGCGTCACGTACACAACAACATACTACACTTTGCAGTTTTCTTCTCTCGAAGAGAAAGGTGTCATATGTATACGAAACTAATTCTAGACTTGCCTGTAGCAATTTTCGTCCCAGTGGAATATCAGCTACACATGACAGTATGCCCCAAACACAGGGATGCGTACGGTATTCGCTGGAGAACTAGCCATGCATAAAACAGCGGCCAATGTAAGAAGAGACCGCATTTAAAAACTGCCATAAGGAGGTTGACAAATTGACAAAAAATATTCACGTGACTCGGGTCACGCAACAGCTGTGTAGAACTTTTAAAACTTTTTCTCCTTCTCTTTAGTTTTACGTAGAAATAGTATAAGCCCAAAACAATGCAAGAATAGATTGAAGGAATGTTTTAGTTCATTCTTTGTGTGTCTTCAGTAAATAAAATCCTCTAAATTGAGCTCACCCAAACTACTACTTTTCATTTCATTCATTTCATTGTTCAATTTTTGGCAACACTGGTTCGCGATTTTGTGTTTTTGTCAGCGCGAGCCTGAATTGCCCAGATTTTTTATTTCATATTATAATAGAAGTAGGGCCAAACTTTATCAGAGTGTTTATTTCAATTCGATATTAGACATACCAAGACCCATTTTAAGCCTCTAAAGTTTACCAATTTTTGCCTTTTTCCGAAGTGCGCAAAATGGCTTTGTTTCAAAGAACCACCAAACCACAGAAATAAAGCAAAACTCCATGCAATTCCTATTGATAGAAAGTAGAAGAGTATTGCTATCATTTAAAATTAAAATTGTTTTCTGGCGTTGCAAATTGTTTAAAAGCAAGAGCTTTCAATTTGTTTAATTTTAAGCCTGATTATTGCGTAATAAATTAAGCAAAACCGTTTTTCCGAATTTCCCGAAAACAATAGAATTCCAGAAGGTTTAAGTAATATTTTCGAAGAGAGCTCCCCAAAAGTGTTCTTCTGGCAAGTTATCAGGATTTTCGATTTTTTGAGCTTGTCCGCCGATTCTCGATATTTACAGTCAGAGCCTCTTAAATGTCTGCAAAACGGCTACACAAGTGTTGAAACAATTTCTAAAAGTTTACCCCCCTTATTTCTACTGCATTTTAAAAAACACCCCCACTTTTTCATTGATTTTGAAAATTTTACCCCCCCACTCTAAACACCGGCCCCCCCTTAGGCATAAATAACGAACAGTCCCTTAATGTCCTCTACAAATAATTCACCTTACTTACTTGGCCTGTGACTCCTGACTTCACACTGAACATCCCTACAGAGAAGCATGCTAGGAAACCAAGCAACCCTTGTTACCTATGTGGATTCTTCATCTTCTATTCACCAAAGGTCCTTTTCGCACCCAGTGTTGCATAGGGCACAAACAAAAGATCTCCATTCCGGAAACATGTGCAAAAGCTACCTAGGTTGGGTGCAAGAAAATAAATAAATAAATAAAAAATTATAAAGGAAAAGTCCTATTTGTACGATCCAGACTCTTGGAATCCCCTGGCCCTAATTCATACCTGGGTTGGGAGGAGGTACTCCCATGTATGAGTTACATGTATATGAAGATGTGATGCTGTGAAGGGTATGGTTTTTTAGTCTGGGACAGGGTATAGAAATCAAAGAGTGTGGTCTAGAATAGGATATTGTTTACTGGAAAACTGCTCAGTGTTAAAAAGTGTATATTGACATTGGGTGAGTCTTGGATAGGAGAAGGATGTTTGGTGTCTAGCCTAGAGTAGGGTAGCAAAATGCAGCTGAAGGTACTCTGGTATAGCAAGGGTAGTGAATGGTAAATTGGAGAGTTTGTGAGATGGAGAGCTGATTGTGTTCTTGTGTGAGTAGGAGACACTCTTCCAATTTTTAAATTATGATGTTTTAGAGTTTTCTAAATGTGAGCTCAAAACTTTTTAGGGCATAAAAAATTTGAACCCTTCTGTTTGCATTGAGATCGGTTGGTGTTACCTAAGCACATCAGAACTTCAAGACTCTGGGTTGGCTTCACAAAAGATTGAGTTCCTGCAACAGTTAGGTCAAAGAAGTTTGAGACTCCAAGACTGTTTTGCCGCAAATTGGAGACTCCATGATGCAAAGAATCACTCTAAATACAAGGCTGCCAGTCGCTTACAATCCAGCTGAAATTTTGTGAGACCCTAATTTTTGAAATGACCATTTGCCACCCCTTATAGGGTAGACGGTTCTGAGTCCCATCCCAAAAAGTTATGGAGTACCTCTCCTGGGGATCATACTTAGTTACAGTGCCCCTTTAACCCTTCAAGCCCCAAGAGTGATCAGCATCAAATTTCTCCTCATCATATCGGTGTATTACAACACATGCAAGTCATGAGAATTTAGCAAATGATCACCAAAGATGAATTGTCTTGATGTTTGAAAAAGTTCTCCCAATTAGTAATCAATAAATCCATGGAAACCAGTAAGGAGAATTTGTATGATGATGTTGGGACTTAAAGGGTTAACCTCAAGTTTGATAAATTAAAAAAACACAAGACAACCTTTGAAAACATGTCTTTCAAAGGTTGTCTTGTGTTTTTTAAATTTATCATTGTTCTGTTGTTAACCTCGTGTTTTTATACTCAAACACAGGTGGAGCATCAGTAACTGTCCCTGTGTACATTGCGGAAACAGCACCTTCAAACACTAGAGGGAGGATGGTGACTGTCAACAATATGTTTATTACTGGTGGACAGTTTGTTGCAGCTGTTCTTGATGGCACCTTGAGCCCTTACAAAAGGATAGGATGGAGGTACAAAACTTTGAAATAATTAGCGTTTGCTATTTTGTTGTGCATGTCTCAAACATGTTGCAAAAATTTTTAACGAACACTTACTCGATTAGTTTTATTCAAGTATTCTGTTGATGTTTTCACTTGAAAATAATATTATTTCATTTTCCCCAGAGACTCCCAGTGCAGTTGATTCTCTGTAACTCAAACTCTTAGTAACTTGAACCTTTTGCTAACTTGAAGTGACTGTTTTTTCCCTGCAGACTGAGCATTTTAGTTCCTTTTTGGGGTAGACTAAGCATTTAAGTGGGAAAAATAGCGCATTAAGCTGGGGAAGCAAAAAGCATAATGTCCTGACAACCATAGGAGCCTTTCTACTTCATTGAAGGTGCCAGAAGATGAGACACGTAAATAAAGTTATTATTATTATTATTATTATTATTGAGTAGGTAACAACCAATTTCCTTGAGAAGCCTCCTTGTTTAGTAAAAGTCTGCTTGTCCCTGGCCTACTGCTCCCCAGTTGGCTTGCTTTCAGGAGACTCACTGAGGTAATTTCATCTTTTGTTTAGGCTAATGCTTAGTTTAGCTGCTGTGCCATCAATCATCATGTTCTTTGGTTGCCTGTGTCTGCCTGAAAGTCCACGCTGGCTTGTTAGCAGAGGCTACCCTGAACGAGCTAAGAATGTTCTTGTGAAATTAAGGGGAACATCAGATGTTCATTCAGAGCTTGTAGCAATGAAAAATGTATGTGAAGAAGAAGCCTCCATGACTCTAAACAGTAAGTATGCTTGTTCAGTGATTTTTGTCCTAGACCTTCCTGTCTGTATGTTATAGTCAACTCGTCTACAAGTAAGATGCACAGCAATGGTATTAGCACCAACTGTCTTACATAGAGGTGTGCCTCTTAATTGAAGTGAAGAGCCCCAACAGATTAGAGTGAGATAGTTTCTGACAACTTTGTGTACATTCAACAACTAAAATGACTTGACAACTGTTACAATTATTTATTAATAGTATAACGCTAAATTTTGGCGTGCTCCCATTGGTCACTATCAATCAAGTGATGCGATAGTGTCACCCCTCAGCGGGCGCCTATCGGCGCATAGTGCCTGCCTTTGACATTTTTCGCTCAATATTTAGCATTGTACAATAAAAATAGAGTCCTTCTGTGTCAGGCCCTACGTGTGACAGGTTCCCTCAGAAATTTGATGTTCAAACTTCAAATACCGGTACATACCGTATATATATTAGCTTCATAGTTATATTAGCCTTCAAACTACGTTCTCGGGCTAATATTTGTTGTGAACATCAAATTTCCTCGGGCAACCTCTCCAACAATAGTGCCTTCAACAGAAGAACTCTATTGTTTAAGTAGAACTTAATAGAGCTTTTCAACACACTAGGGGCCAAAATGATTAATGACTGTGTATTTTTGTGCGAGAGCATGGTAACTAGCATTCTTGGGCATGTCTAATTTGCTTAGCTTAGAACTAAGGAAAATAATCCAGAGGCAGCAAACACTGATGGCTGCATTGACAACTATGCAGTCATCAACAACTTTTTGTGATTGAGAACTAAATGGTTTTTGATAACAATAATCATTGATCTAGCCTGTGAAGGCCCTAAGTTACAGTGAAATGACTGCATCAGTTACAACAGGATGATTAGATGGCAATCTCATAGAGCTATCCATTAAGAAAGAGTACAGTAGATTCTTCATCTCACTGTTTTGTTTGTTTTTTTGGGTTGGTTTTTTCTTGGTGACCAGTAACAATAAGTCAATTACCAATTAGTGGTTTTCACACTTATTTTTTAACCAAATCATGCTTTTATGAATTCATAGTGTGATCATGTGTAAACTTTTAGGAATCCATGGTAAATACCAGCTGTAATAATTATACCTTTTGCAAATCTAGATACCCAGTAATAATTTACAGGTGCAATAAACACAGAATAGTTTACAAATATGGCAACACTTGCTTTAGTGTACTATAAATTTGGTGGCCTTAGTTCTCCCTTACTTTTGTTTTAGACTCAGGTTCATTCAAGCAAAGCAGAGTATATAGGATTTTAGCCTCTGCGACAACAAGGCGAGCTGTACTAGTTGGATGTATGCTACAGGCAATACAACAGCTGTCAGGGATTAACACTGTCATGTAAGTTAAGTTATTTCATTTTACAATGTAATTTCATATAAAAAAGGAAATTTTTACTGGCAGCAAGTTTGTTCTAGTTGTAAATGCATTACATGTAATGACTGATACCTTATTATTATGAACCTTAGTGGTGCTTGACACTAATTTTTGACAACATTTTCCACTTTGGAAAGTAGATTTCAAATTTTACTTTCCATCTCAAAATTGTATTTTCCAAAATCGATTACAGTACCATGGTTGCTAACCTTGATAAATTAACTAAAAAAACCTAAAATAGACTCAGTTCTTCACAAATGTATCTGTCAGAAGAGGAATCCAAAATGGCAGACTCAGTTGCACCATACCACATGTATTTATCGTAGCCAGTCCTCCTCGGGAGCTCTCTTGATCCTCCAATAATTATGGTGTAGAATGCGAGAATGGTGCAAGTTCGTCTTTTTTAAGTGGGAAAATCATTGTCGGATGGTCATTTTAGCCACTTAAGCATAAAATTTGCTTTCCAACACAGCTCAAACTTTATTTCCAGACTGGGTTTAGTATACTGCTTCATTTTCGTTTTTTACTCTCCAAGAAGTAAATTTAGTTTCCAATGGAAAGCGGGTGAGTGTTAGTGTCAAGCCTATTCATCTGTACCTGGTAGCCTTGGTGGCTAGTTGACCCTTTAAGCCCTAATGTCAACTTCAACCTTCTCCTAAATGCCTTCCATATGTTTTTCATAGTACAAGTTGGAGAGTTTGTTCAACAATCTAGACAATCTTTGGTGATCATTTGTTTCGTTCTCGTGACCATTCTCTGGAGGCTAATGAAATGTGTGGTCAGGTGGAGGACGGGCTTAACCCTTTTTGCCCTGATATGAAAATGCACATTCTCCTTACTGTTCTCCATACATTTCTTATGGATCTAGTGAGCAGAATTAATCTATCAAGATATCGTCTCCTTGGTGATCACTTTCTTTATTTTCATCACTAATATTGTTTGAACAAGTAGTGATGATGTAAAGAGAAAATTCATTTTTGTCACTGTTAGGGCTTAAAGGGTTCATAGAGCATTGTGCAACATTTTGCAATGAAAAATGGGCAAAGAGTTGAAGCCAACAAAAAACCAACCAGGATTAAAGGGCACAGGAAATACAGGAAGGAACCAAGATTAAAGGGTTTAGGAATTGGAAAGTGAAAAGTATGTCCCCCCCCCCCCCCCCCCCACTGCCCTCATCTACAGTGTAGTGTCTAACAATGAAATATGTGATAAGTCGGTAAATTGTGATCGTCCGGGTGAGTGTAGTCCTGAGAAGGACCGTTTGTGATGACATTGACTGACGTTTCAACAACCTGAGTGGAAGTCATCAGAGTTGTCATCAGACTCTGATGATGACCTGTGCGTAGGTTGTCGAAACATCAGTCAGTGTCATCACAAACAGTCCTTCTCAGGACTACACTCACCCGGACAATCATAATTTACCGACTTGTGATATGTCTCCTGGGTTCATACCATCTCTAATGAAATATGTATTGGATGTTTCAGTGTCAAACCCTTTATTTTTCTCCCAAATCATCACCGCAGGTACTACAGTGCAACTATTATACAGATGTCAGGCGTCCAAGGTGATCAGCTCGCCATTTGGCTAGCAGCAGTAGTGGCCTTTGGTAACTTTGTTTTCACCCTGGTAGGCATCTGTCTAGTGGAAAAGATAGGTCGCCGAAAACTGTTACTAGGCAGTCTCGCAGGGGTTGTGTTGAGCCTTTTCCTTTTAGGAGGTGCATTTTACTTGGCAAAGCAACATGATGCTGCAGTGTCCTTGCAAGAAAAGTCACCTTCTTCTGTAAGGGATAATTGTCCTGTTAATGGTCACTGCTTAGACTGTCTGAAAGCAAACTGTGGGTTTTGTTTTGTAAAAGACTCATCAAGTAATCCCATTAATGGGTCTTGTGTTCCATTGAATGCTTCCAGTAATAGTCATGCAACATATGGAAGGTGCAGCGAATCGGATAACATGGCCACATGGTCATATAATGCATGTCCTTACAAGCATGCCTGGCTAGCCATTGTGGCTTTAGTGCTTTATATTGCAGCATTCGCTCCAGGCATGGGGCCTATGCCTTGGACAATCAACTCAGAGATTTATCCCCTGTGGGCACGCAGCACAGGAAATGCATTTGCTACAGCTACCAACTGGACATGCAATCTTATAATTTCTATGACATTTCTCTCACTAACAGAGTGGATAACCCGATATGGAGCATTTTGGCTCTATGGTGGGATTGCAATTTGTGGTTGGGTGTTTTTCTTTGTTTATCTTCCAGAAACCAAAGGGAAATCTTTAGAAGAGCTGGAGTATTTATTTTCATAGGAAAGACCTTTTGCAAAAATGGCCATCATTGTTTTGGTAGGAAATTGGCTCAATACCTGAATTGAATAAAGAAATATGTTTTCCTGAGTATTTTGGAAGCCCCAGCATCATTATATAATTATTATTCTCCTTTTTTTAAGAATTTTTTTTTATCAGTTCACCAAGTGTTACAACTGGCAAAATTAAATATATAATAAAAAGGAAAAAAAAACTTATTAATAGCTAATTAGCACAAAAGCAAAAGAAAAAAGTGAAAACAAACAAACAAACAAAAAAGGACAGCGGGTGCGCAAGTATTTTTCTGATAGTTTGAGTCTTTGAAAACACTTTTTAGATATGAATACAGGACTAGGAAGTGACTCGTTTTCTGTACTCTATTGAGAAACAAAATTATCAGAGGCCACCTTTGCATTAGGCATGTAGAAAATATATAATAATAATTACTCCTGGAACCCTGAGTGAAAAGAACAATTAAGAGAATTAGTAAGCTTCTAAGAGGTTTGTGTGGGGGAATGGGGGGGAGGGGGGGGGGAATTTCATTTTGCTGGTACATAGTACTAGGAAGTTTTTCATTTAAGCCAAATTTCAAATTTTTCCGAATGAAGATCATATTTAAATTAGTAACTAATCTGCTAAGCATTAATTTGTCTCTGTGGGGCTTATTAATTCTGCGTATTTAGCTTGAATCTATTGACATTCCACTAAACTGAACGTCGAAAATTTCTGTAACGAGATATGTGCAATCAAGGATCAGTGGAGTGGGATCAGAGATTTGAGACCGCCAACATGTGATGGACTTCTGCAGCGGTTTTTTTTAACGGATCAGAGACAAAAAAAAAGTGTCTCGCAGGCCCATTTGACAAAATTTGGCATTTACAAATAATTGGGGTCAGTAACTGAAACATATACTTCGTTACGACTCTGAACTTTGGTACACTCGTCGAAGTGACAAGAGGGTTATTTAATGCTTAAATCTTAAATCTTCGATTTTCATGGGAAATGGTAAAAAACAGAAAATGATAAGACTTTGGTTGTCATGTTGTGACTGCTTAGACTGCTTACTGATGTTTTTCATCAATAAATACATAATTATTTTTATGGGAAATGGTAAGTAACGGAGAATGGTAATAAAGTGTTAGTATTGTTTTATCTCAAGTTGTGGTGGTCATGTCACGACTGCTTAGACTGCTTACTGATGTCTTTCATCAATAAATACATAATTATTTTTATGGGAAATGGTAAATAACGGAGAATGGTAATAAAGTGTTAGTATTGTTTTATCTCACGTGGTGGTGGTCATGTCACGACTGCTTAGACTGCTTACTGATGTCTTTCATCAATAAATACATAATTATTTTTATGGGAAATGGTAAATAACGGAGAATGGTAATAAAGTGTTAGTATTGTTTTATCTCAAGTTGTGGTGGTCATGTCACGACTGCTTAGACTGCTCACTGATGTCTTTCATCAATAAATGCAAGTATTTTTATGGGAAATGGGGAATAACAGAAAATGTTAGTATTGTTAATAATAAAATGTTAGTATTGTTTTGTCTCACGTGGTGGTCACTTTAAAACTTTGGTTGTCATGTCACGACTGCTTGGACTTCTTATTGATGTCTTTCATCAAACGATCGCCAGTGCATGAGGTTGACTGGTTTTGTGCTTTCATATGTGGCTGAATGGTCGTTATTGGAAATCGATCTTTTAAATCTGCCCGAAGCTGGAGGGGTCTGTCCCTTTTGGCATGGATATTAAGAACCGATGGGCCGGAATTTTTGAAATACTGGAACATTTTCATTCCATCTCCGTCCTCACTTGTGTCGCTACTCCCGGCCCCCGTGTTAGGCACCTTTCATCCCCTGGCCTGTTTGTTTTTTGTTGTCGATGTTGTTGCTGTTGTTTTTTGGTTGGGAGGGGGGAGGGGATTGGTTTTTTGGCTTAATCGTCACCAATTTGTCCCAAGTCATCCTCAGATAGTCGGGGCGAGAGGCAGATAAAACGGGCGAAATCGGTGCGAGCGAAAGTTTACAAGACGGGCGGGAACAGCCCCTGGGAGGATACCTTTAACGGACTAGTTCAAGAGCCCATTTGCGTTCTTGCTTCTGATTGAGCACAAATTTTGAGGCATTGTATTTTTTGTGCCCAATCAGCGATCAGCTTATTTCCACGTTCCTTCCGTGACTTCTTACACAGAGTGTAATTTAATTTCATGTAATAATTTTTGTATTTTTGTGAATTTTGTTGTGAATAAATTGTGAAACTGTGAAAAGTGTAACTTTGCTAAATCTTGTACTCAGATCTCTTGCACTCGTGCGTACTGAAATAAAATTTCTATCTCGCTCGTTCGATAGGCCTACCGTCGAAGAAAGTTTCAGTAAAATAAGGCCCACAAAGCCAAGAAATCGAGAAATTTGGCAGGGGTACTCAAGGGAAAAGAAAACAACGAGTATGAAAATCAGATCGAGGTACTGTAAAAAGTTCACACTTTAGGTGTGAACTTTTAAAAGCATGCAGTTAGGATTTCCGTGCGATCCACAACTTGTCTTTGCGTTTGCTCCAATCTGCACGCTGCTAAAAGTTCACAATACCTCGATCCGGATTTTCGTGCTTGTTTTCTTTTCCCTTGCCAAATTTCTCGATTTCTCGACTTTTTGGTTTCGCGTAATACTAAAACTTTCTTCTATGGTAGGCCTATCAAACGAGCGACACAAAAAGTTGATTTCAGTGGGCACGAGTGCATGAGATCCGGGTACAATCACAGGTTGCCCAAGCTCACTATGACAGGAGTGCATATATTAAGGTGATTCCATTCAATTGCATTACGCATCCTTTCCGCGCATCATTTCTTGCGTGATTAGCGCGTGCACGAGCGCGCGCACCTTCGGAACTTGATAGGTTTCCTATGAAAGCTGAGCTGTTCAGAGAAATAAATGGTCCTTTTCTCCTAAACAAGCTCGGTGACCCCCATTTTTTAATACATAAATTCAAATGGCACACGGTCTAGTACAATATATCGCGATTTTGAGAAAAGTTGAAAATTCTGCTTTGAGATATTTTTATTTAAATGCCGGAAAGAACACATCTTTAGGTGCAGCAGGGTATGTACACTCGCCCCAAACTCTTTAATTTATTTTATAATCTTGATTCCTGTTCAACTTAAATACTATACAATGCAAAATGAATGTTTGTTTTGTTGAACTGCTCCAATATTTCAATACAAGCAATGAATTTTAAAGCAATTATAGTTCTCATTTCTGATTACTAGGGTTTCTCAGGAAAACCTTGCGGGTCGTATAGTTGCTATTAATGGCTGTCCATTTTGTGAAAAAACAAGCACGGTGACCCCTATTTTTTATTGCATTTTCGAAATGGTCTTAACATAATTACCAACTGGACCAAGTTTTAGAAATTTTTAAATATTCCTTCTATTTCGATGGAATCACCTTAACCTGTTCCATTTTGCATAAAGTCTTATTATGACCTCGGAAAAAATAAGAGTTTGTATGAAAAATGCAGCAAATACGCTTTAATTGCCATTAATGCGAAATAATTCACTATAATAAATGGTTCACCTTGTTTCTGCGTTATATTTAAAATTACTATTTAATAGCCTTTTGGGGTGATTTGAAGCGTTTTGAACGAGAATAAGCGTCCTTGAAGCAGTTTGAACACACTTTGCGAAAACGCCTTGAACTCGTTTCTTATTCGCTTTCTTGCAACCAATATTGTCACAAACGAAAGCCAGATAATTCGTGAATACGCTTACCTGTCAAAATCCTGAAAATACACGATTTCTTGGCAGAATTTTAGCTTTCTTTCGGCTGTTTACCATGAGTTTTTCTTTTCGTCAGAGCTGTGACCAGTTACCACGGCACAGACGCGTCAGATTTTCGCGCCATCAAGTGCAAATCAGGAACTCTCCCTCCCCCGCAAAGATCTCCTTGCGCAACAAATATGAACAGTCTCCCCCTCCCTGCTTAGTCAAAAAGTTTGTGCGATCGGAAATAAAATTACAACCTGCCTATTTTTATTTTAGCTTGTTTAATCAGAAAGGGAACTTTAAGTACTATTTCAAAAACGAGTGCGAGGGTTTCATCAGGTTTCCAAACACGAGAAAACATTTGAAACCACGAGGCCGCAGGCCGAGTGGTTTTATTGTTTTCGAGTGTTTGGAAACCTGATGAAACCCGAAGCACGAGTTTTTGAAATTACTTCTCCAACAAAAAAAATTAGAAGCACTTATCATTTTAATGAGTTTTCTCGAGTCAAATATTCTATTTGTGGATCGTAATCAACGCTTTGAGGCGTTGATTGAGATCCCGTCGCCGACGTGCTAGTGTGTGAAATTATTCTTGCATTTAATGCAACGTTTTTCAGTCTTGTTGTTTGTCAGTTCGAAGCAAACACGTTGCTTTGAATTCACAAGCCAAATGGCAGAAATGGCAGAGTACAGATTTAGAGCTGCCAAAACTTTTGAACAAGAAGAAAAGTGTGTGGCCAGCGCTATTCCGAAGTCTACCCAATATAAAAACAAATGGGCGGTTAGAATTTTTGAACAATAGCAAAAAGTCCGAGTTCCTAAAGTAGCAACGTTGGAACCAGGCGGTCTATTTAAAAATTACGATCTGCACAAAGTTCAGTCCTTGGAATTTCCGTTGCTTGAAATGGATGCTTTAAGCCTCAATTATTGGCTGGCAAAGTTTATCCAAGAAGTTGCTAAACCATCAAAGGAAAGATACCCACCCAGAACCATATATCAGATTGTGTGCGGAATACGTCGATTCATGGAGGAAAAGAATGCAAACTTGGATTTCAATCTCCTCGATGCATCAGACAAAAGGTGCAGTAGTGTTGCTTTCATTGTCATAATTTGCTCTCATATTGTTATAGTCCAGCTGAATTCAAGGTTATGTTTATTTTCTTGTAGGTTCTCTATCTTGCGTCGTGTTCTTGACGCGGAAATGAAGGAAGGGACAAGACTTGGGATTGGAATTGCGAACAAGAAAGAAGAAAAGCAACCTGTCAATGAAGAGGACGAAAGGAAATTTTGGACATTAGGGTTGTTAGGAAATCACGAAGTTAAGTCGTTATTGAATACCGTTTATTTTTATAACGGGAAGTTATTTGGCCTCCGTGCTAGCGAGCATAGGAGTATTAGTTTAAATAATTTTGAAATTGGCGATAACTATATTCGGTTTGAGGAGAACGTCTCGAAGACGTTCCATGGGGGCTTACTGGATCTCAAGTATGAGCCACGTGTTGTAAGACATATTTGTCACGAAGTTGGTGAAAAGCACGACCCCTGTCTAGTTGACATGTATCGTTTGTATGTCGGTCTAGTTGAATGCATTGGTAAAGATATGGAAGCCTTCTATTTTAGGCCGAATGCAAAAAAATTTTCATTCGATAAATCGCCTGTGGGTGTTAATACGTTAAATCAAATTTTGCCAGATATGTGCAAAGCCGCAGGGCTGAAACGGAAGACCTCCCACTCCCTACGGGTTACATGTGCCTCTACTCTGTTTAATGCAGGGGTTGATAGTAAACTAATCCGCGATAGAACTGGGCACAAGTCAGATTCTCTTCTTAAGTACGAAAAACCAGAGGAGAAAGTTATTTCTAAAGTAAGCGCTATTTTAGGGCCGAAGTGTGCGAGCCAGGATAAAAATGAACCAAATGACAAGGTCATGCCTATTGAGAAGGAATTTAATTTAGAGAAGGATACAGCTTTTTGTTTTGGTGACTTTAATAACTGCAACGTCACATTCAACGTTAATAGCAAATAAGCTTTATTTAATGTATGAACTTTGAAATGTGTGAATAAATAAATTTGTTGATGTCCATGTTTTCGTCTTGCCTTTTGAATATGCAGATTAAGAAACAATTTACACACGGGTTTGAAATCGTTTCTAAACGCGTGTGGTTTTCAACTCGTTTTTCATTGGGTTTCTAAACTCATCCACCTGACCAGAATGGGCCGTTCTGGTAGGCTGATAACAATATGAATAATTAATGAGTTTGAGAAGTAGATTTCTAGCTCTTTCATAGATTACCTAATGAATTTGATCACGCAATAAGCAGGTTGTAATTCTATTTTCAGTCGTGCGAAAAGATCTTTGCCTGGCATCTTTTATACTTAAGATCAGCAAATAAATCACTATTATAATTTAGAAAGTCTATCACAGACGAACCGATAAGCACACATGCTCGACATTTGCTTCTAAAGGAATTCGTTTATAGCTGGCATGAACACGTCCTATGTGATGGTTGAGGTAATCCGTATCATTTTCTGTACCGACGAGGAGTTAAAAAATTAATATTTACAGGGTTTATGTTTGATTTTGGGCTCGGAAACAGCAAGAAAAGTCCTCTTCACGCAATTCATCAAAATATGTACATGATGCAAATGGCCAGGAGATATGTCTTGATCAGTAAAATGTGTTCGGAGGGAGGCGGTAAGATGTCCTCAACTAGCGTACATTCCTGTACGCTAGATGTTACGGCACATTAAAAAAGTTCTTACTTCCCAATTTCATTTTGTAAAATGCTTGATTATAAATAGTACCATGTGAAAATGCTACTGAAGAGGTTCCATTTGCATGGTCACACCATGTGATTTCATCCACAGACTCAAAAGTTAGAACCACCTTAAAAATCTCCGTAACTGACTTTGGGAGCCGAAAGGGTTAAATTTGAGTTGTGTGCCCCAGCAATCGATACGTCAGTGATTAATAATATGCATATCATTTACCCTGTGCACGTAACCGGAAATGCAATGCAAATAGTAAGTTATTTGTTTTTCGTTTAATGCGTATTCTGATAATATATCCATCCAAGGACAAGTTACGTGTTGATTTACAAAAAAGTTATCCTGAATGATGTGAATCCGGGCTATGTCGTGTGAGCGCCTGTTTTCACTGCGCTGCTAAACACCCAGTTATAGATCTGACAAAAGATTTTCACAATACAGAAAGATTTTGACGAGTGAACTTTGTTCTTTTTACTAATTGCTGCTCTCTCATTGGCAAAATAGTTTTCGTTGTGGAATGGAAGAATTTTATCGTTAGTCGCGGAAAAGAAGAAATGTCACAAAGTACAGCCATTAGTACGTGTGATGTTGATCTTGCCGTGAACGATAGAGGCGAATTTGAAGTCCTTCGTTTTGCGTCTTCTTCTTGGAGAGATTTACATCTCTTCAGAGTAGTCTTCCAGGTTGGTTTTTCTCTTGAATTGTTTTTTCGTCTAAACCTTTTTAGCTTAGTTTTTGTTGTTTTGAGCTTACTTAGAGACGCCATTTTAAACGTTTAAGATCAGCACGCCACTTACGACAAGAACCACTGAATATTCAATTGACACATCTAAAATGTCGAAAGTTAAGCAGAAGTCCTTTGCTGTTTTTTATCTCGTGCTTAGCCGAATGGTTTGTTGGTTAAAACCTTTTCGTGTAGTCTAACTAATTTCCTACCATCAGTCCTTCATCTCCTTTCATAGTTATTCTTCTGCCTGCTGTTTCAGATTTTTCGTTCAAAGATAAATGGGTTTCACCACGGTCAGATTAGAACGTACATAACTTATCCTGTTGTATTTCTTTCTCCCACCGGTTTGATTTTGAAACTGAGTTCACGTTCTTGTGCCACATGGAAACCACGTTTGGTCGCACATCTTCGGTTCAGGAAGGTACGTAAATGATTCTTTGAATCTGTCATTGAGTTTAGTTTGCCTTATATCCACTATCAAATACAAATTTCTTCATTTATTGGGGTTTCTGCCGACGTCTATCAAGACTGAAGAGGCCAAAATTCACGTCATTTTAGAGTCAAGCCGCAGGAGCACCCAAAATTCGAACATACATAAAATTAACTTCACAAGTCGTTTTCCGTTTTCGCAAATTTTTTCAAAGTCTTTAAATTGATATTTATGTGAGCTAACACAGGTTAATTTTTTCGGACTTCGTTGGCTGAAAATTAAGTCCCAGAAAATTTTAGGGAACAATTTTAGGTTGGTTGAAATTTTCGTTTAGTCATTTGTAACTGATTTCCTAGCATCGGTCCTCAAATATATCCTCTCGTAGCGTATTTGGTGATCGTATTAAATTTCTACCTGCTTTTTAAACTTTTCTTTCAAAGATAAATAAGATTTCACAACAGATTAGAATGTCTGTAGCTAATAATGTTGTATTTCTCTCTCCCGCCGGTTTCTCCCGCCGGATGGAAACGACAGAGTCACTGGAATCAAGCCACGTTTGGGCGCAAAATCTTCGATTCAGGAAGGTACGTTAACGATAGTTTAAAGTTTTTATTGACTTCAGTTTCCCTTAAAACAGTTCAAACTTAACTTCAGTTCAGTTATATCCCCTATCACACACAACTTTCGGGGTTTCGACAACTTCGATAAACAAAATGCTAAAATTGTTAAAATTCGTTATGGCCGCAGGAGTCGTTGTAGAGTACAAGAAGCAGGACCCACTGAACAAGAATTCACAAATAGTTTTCTGTTTTCTCAACGGAATTGTTTTCAAGGCCTCTCTAAGGGACACTGTTGCGTGAGCTACTGGTACTATTTTGACATTTTTCAGCTCAAAACGTGTTAAACTTACAAAAAATTTCGGACTCATTCCAAGAATTTCCCAGCTGTTGATGGCCTTCCGAAAAAGGGTAGCTCCTTCAAAAACAAAAGAAATTTATTTTTCTGGCCATGGCACGAACCGTTGAGTACCTACCGACATCCATGAGTAAACCAACCAAATCCGTTAATTGTTGACCGACTTGTTCTCTATTTTCAGTTTAACTGGGAGAGGTGAATAATGTTGTTAAGTTAAAGAAAGCGCAAGAAGGTTGAAGCTCCTTGTCATCAGCACCAGCTAACTGAGGTAAGGGGCCGACCATTTAACTCTTGAGGGGGCGGGGGGGGGGGGTGGATGATTTCTGGTCAGCAAGCTTTTTTTTCCTCAAAAAAGTGTCATGTGTTTACATTTACAGAATGTATTTGCATTTACATTGTGGTTATTGTTGTAATAGTTCAATATGGAGCTGCAAAGCCTTAAAATGTTGTAAGCTATACAAAATCGTGCTATACAAAAACATGTTTTCGGAAAGTCATTCTTTACACTCATTTAATATTACGTCATAATATTAGTGATGCTCCACAGGTAGATTTGAAAATGTTTAGTAAAAAAGCAAAAAGCAAAAAGCAGTTCAGAAATGCTCATAGCATGGTAATTACTGCTAGAATCATAAGTTAAAATTTAAAAGTGGACTGAAATCTCAAAAACAAATGTGAAAGCAAAATTGAAGTTAGTTGATCATGGTCTTATTTGAAAAATAGCACTTATAATTTTTGCTCAGCCTTTTTTCAGTCCACTTCTAAACATGGTTAATGCTGCTATTCATAGTATGTAAATGACAGGCCAAACACGACTCCCGCTAGTTGCTTAAGTTATTCTAGCCTTCAAAATAGAGCTTTCTTAGTACATTCGCAACAGCCTTGTCCCTCTGATCAAGGTGATCTAAAGGCGACACAATTGTGCCGGCAAGTGGTTGACCTATTGATCAAGAGAGTACTCAAGCTGTGATATAAACTGTTTGGAGGGTTTTATGTTACGTTCTTAGAGCCGTTTTAAGTCTCTGTGCCTTTGGCAATTAGTTAGTTATTGGCTTGCATGACTCCTATGACTCGCGAGCCTTGTGAACCGTGCAAGCCAGAAATCCCTTTATATCCCATTATATAGGGCTAACCGCAAGCTACCTATTAAAGCTAATAACTGTAGGCTAACCGGAATGTTGTTTTGGCTAAACCAGAGTGTGATTTAGGCTAACTGGAGTGGCTCGCTGACTCAAAGATTGTCGGACCCTATAAAGCTAAGAATGCATTGCACATTCTGAAGCATAACCAACTCCAGAGTTTAAAGAGAGCAAGGGAAGAATGGTTGCAGTTTTGCTGGGTTTTGTAAAGTCCCCCTGGAATGATGAAATAGTTTTGCAACATTTTTTTTCTTGCTTGCAGCAGTGCAAGAATTTTTTTTCTATTTCGTTTGTGCTGCATGCAATTTTTTTCTTCCGACAAGGGCTTGCAGGAAATTTTTTTTCGAAATCATCCACACCCCCCTCAAGAGTTAAATGGTCGGCCCCTGAGTGCAAACATTTTGTTTAGTTGCATGCTTTTCGATTTTATCATGAACCAGGGTAAGGCAAAGGATTTTGGAGAATCGGGTATACGTGGTTTAAACGCGTTTTAAATGCGTTTGTTAGAGTTCTGTTTTGGGAAGCAATCGTTAACATGGTTAAGTTAAATGCAGTAAAAGCAGAATTTGAACTTTGGGTTGACTGGGTCGATTAATTTCTTGCTATCTAGTTCATGCTTCAGGCTTGTCAGAGTTCGGTAAGAGTTTTGATAAAATTGCATGATCTTTTGGAACCAAAAGAACTTACGAGAAGAATTCAATCATGTCTCCATCAGTAATCAACTTGTTTTCTTTTGATTACAATGGAAAGCATGCCGAGCAAAATAGAAACAGATCGGTATTTCAACTAGCTACAATAAGGTATTTCTTCTTCGCAAAACTATCAGTTACTCATCATTGGTTTGGTTTAGCCGGTGTTTAACGTTCAACTACCTGATCTATTTACCTGCTTAATTTCAAGAAATGCAATTTCTTCAACTAAAATGATGAAGTTATCGGGCAGAAATTAAAGAAAGAAATAGACAGTCAGTTTGAAACAATTTTTGTGCAATTTAGTCATATTTTTGCGGGTTGTTATTTATTGGATCGAGTCGAAAGTTTTCTTTTCTTTTCTTCTATTTATCATTTACCATTTTCCAAGAAGAAATTAATCCACATACTTAAAATGCGTCTATCGTAGAGTGGGAAGGAACAACATTTCATTTTTACAAAAGTGGGATTTATCTTGTTGAAAACTTAATTCGAAGACTCGTAGCTGCACGTACGGTAAAAAAGGGAAATTTTAAGCGATATACTTGTAGGTTTTGCGTGCACTTAAAACTTTAAAACTCTATGACTTCAGCTGAAGTAAACCACTTTGACCACTTTGTATTTTAATTGTCATTTTTTTTTGAACGGCGAAAGCGGACAAGTTTAATTAACTTCACGTACATCACGATTTTCAGTTGCTTAGAAATATAATGTGAGTTTCTCGCCGTGAGTTGAATATCAGAAAGAATGTTTCGATCATGTTCTGTGCTAAGCAGATTAGAAAAACACTTGCATTATATTTTGAAGGTTTGGTAATCCCAAGGAGTAGAAAACATAAACTAAGACTTTTCTCCTGAAGAAGGGGGCAGGAACTTTCGAGGCAACCCTTTTTCGTTCATCCTAGGATTGTTGACCCGACACTTGCATAATATTTTGAGGGTTTTATACCCCCGAGGAGTAGAAAACAAAAAGAATTTTGTTTCTCTCTGTTTCTTAAAAATGTAATGTGAGTTTCTCACAGTTGAATACAGAAAGATTGTTTTGATCATGTTCTGTGCAAATATATATATATATACGCCTTGACGCCGCAGACGGGTTTACACAGTTTTATCTTTCTCTCCTAAGTGCCCTACTCCTTTCATACGTAAGAACTCTCTTCTTATAATAATAGTAATAATACTAATAATAATAGTAATAATAATAATAATAATAATAATAATAATAATAATGACTTTATTAACGTGTCAAGTAAAAATCTAGCAGAGGGGATTCCCCACTGCTAATAGAGGACACCTAACTTTCTAAAATACAATCAAAAAATAGAAAACGAATTAGCATAGAGTCAAAACAAGAAACTGCAAAGAGCTAGAATTAAGTTGGTATAGTTTCCACAAACAGTTTCAATCAGGCTACGCCACTCCTGCCTACAGTTGACGGAAGACTGCCAACCTTTGAGAACATCCCCACATTTGAGCGCGTTTTTGCAAGTGCCTTTGAAACGGAGCTTCGGTCGACCAACTGGGCGAGAACCACGATCAAGTTCACCGTACATCAGTTGTTTGGCATGGGTGCTCTAGTGTCGTCTATTCGACAAATATGTCCGAACCAACGTAGACGGCTTCTTATTAACATGGGTTCGATGTCTTCAACACCTGCGCGCTTTAACACCTCTTCATTGCTTACAAAATGATCCCATTTGATGTTGACACTCTGTTAACAACTGTGTTCTGTGTAAAGCAGATAAGAAAAACACGCTTTATATTTTGAGGGGATTGATATTCCCAAGGAGAGGAAAACATACAAAGAACTTTTCTCCTGGAGAAGGGCCAGGAACTTGAGAGACAACCCTTCTAAAAACAGTGTGTGACTAACAATATGATTATTTTGTGAAGGAAACTTCTTTTCCAAACTTCTGGTGTTTCCACACACGAACTCCATTGCACTGTTGGTCGGATTGTACAAACGAATAGCAAATCAACTTTGACCAGGAATTTTACCATCGAATTGTTTTCAGCAACTCTCCCTCCCCCGCAAAGATATCCTTGCGCAACAAATATGAACAGTCACCCCCTCCCTGCTTAGTCAAAAAGTTTGTGCGATCGGAAATAAAATTACAACCTGCCTATTTTTATTTTAGCTTGTTTAATCAGAAAGGGAACTTTAAGTAGATTTCTAGCTCTTTTATAGATTACCTAATGAATTTGATCACGCAATAAGCAGGTTGTAATTCTATTTTCAGTCGTGCGAAAAGATCTTTGCCTGGCATCTTTTATACTTAAGATCAGCAAATAAATCACTATTATAATTTAGAAAGTCTATCACAGACGAACCGATAAGCACACATGCTCGACATTTGCTTCTAAAGGAATTCGTTTATAGCTGGCATGAACACGTCCTATGTGATGGTTGAGGTAATCCGTATCATTTTCTGTACCGATGAGCAGTTAAAAAATTAATATTTACAGGGTTTATGTTTGATTTTGGGCTCGGAAACAGCAAGAAAAGTCCTCTTCACGCAATTCATCAAAATATGTACATGATGCAAATGGCCAGGAGATATGTCTTGATCAGTAAAATGTGTTCGGAGGGAGGCGGTAAGATGTCCTCAACTAGCGTACATTCCTGTACGCGAGATGTTACGGCACATTAAAAAAGTTCTTACTTCCCAATTTCATTTTGTAAAATGCTTGATTATAAATAGTACCATGTGAAAATGCTACTGAAGAGGTTCCATTTGCATGGTCACACCATGTGATTTCATCCACAGACTCAAAAGTTAGAACCACCTTAAAAATCTCCGTAACTGACTTTGGGAGCCGAAAGGGTTAAATTTGAGTTGTGTGCCCCAGCAATCGATACGTCAGTGATTAATAATATGCATATCATTTACCCTGTGCACGTAACCGGAAATGCAATGCAAATAGTAAGTTATTTGTTTTTCGTTTAATGCGTATTCTGATAATATATCCATCCAAGGACAAGTTACGTGTTGATTTACAAAAAAGTTATCCTGAATGATGTGAATCCGGGCTATGTCGTGTGAGCGCCTGTTTTCACTGCCCTGCTAAACACCCAGTTATAGATCTGACAAAAGATTTTCACAATACAGAAAGATTTTGACGAGTGAACTTTGTTCTTTTTACTAATTGCTGCTCTCTCATTGGCAAAATAGTTTTCGTTGTGGAATGGAAGAATTTTATCGTTAGTCGCGGAAAAGAAGAAATGTCACAAAGTACAGCCATTAATACGTGTGATGTTGATCTTGCCGTGAACGATAGAGGCGAATTTGAAGTCCTTCGTTTTGCGTCTTCTTCTTGGAGAGATTTACATCTCTTCAGAGTAGTCTTCCAGGTTGGTTTTTCTCTTGAATTGTTTTTTCGTCTAAACCTTTTTAGCTTAGTTTTTGTTGTTTTGAGCTTACTTAGAGACGCCATTTTAAACGTTTAAGATCAGCACGCCACTTACGACAAGAACCACTGAATATTCAATTGACACATCTAAAATGTCGAAAGTTAAGCAGAAGTCCTTTGCTGTTTTTTATCTCGTGCTTAGCCGAATGGTTTGTTGGTTAAAACCTTTTCGTGTAGTCTAACTAATTTCCTACCATCAGTCCTTCATCTCCTTTCATAGTTATTCTTCTGCCTGCTGTTTCAGATTTTTCGTTCAAAGATAAATGGGTTTCACCACGGTCAGATTAGAACGTACATAACTTATCCTGTTGTATTTCTTTCTCCCACCGGTTTGATTTTGAAACTGAGTTCACGTTCTTGTGCCACATGGAAACCACGTTTGGTCGCACATCTTCGGTTCAGGAAGGTACGTAAATGATTCTTTGAATCTGTCATTGAGTTTAGTTTGCCTTATATCCACTATCAAATACAAATTTCTTCATTTATTGGGGTTTCTGCCGACGTCTATCAAGAAGAGGCCAAAATTCACGTCATTTTAGAGTCAAGCCGCAGGAGCACCCAAAATTCGAACATACATAAAATTAACTTCACAAGTCGTTTTCCGTTTTCGCAAATTTTTTCAAAGTCTTTAAATTGATATTTATGTGAGCTAACACAGGTTAATTTTTTCGGACTTCGTTGGCTGAAAATTAAGTCCCAGAAAATTTTAGGGAACAATTTTAGGTTGGTTGAAATTTTCGTTTAGTCATTTGTAACTGATTTCCTAGCATCGGTCCTCAAATATATCCTCTCGTAGCGTATTTGGTGATCGTATTAAATTTCTACCTGCTTTTTAAACTTTTCTTTCAAAGATAAATAAGATTTCACAACAGATTAGAATGTCTGTAGCTAATAATGTTGTATTTCTCTCTCCCGCCGGTTTCTCCCGCCGGATGGAAACGACAGAGTCACTGGAATCAAGCCACGTTTGGGCGCAAAATCTTCGATTCAGGAAGGTACGTTAACGATAGTTTAAAGTTTTTATTGACTTCAGTTTCCCTTAAAACAGTTCAAACTTAACTTCAGTTCAGTTATATCCCCTATCACACACAACTTTCGGGGTTTCGACAACTTCGATAAACAAAATGCTAAAATTGTTAAAATTCGTTATGGCCGCAGGAGTCGTTGTAGAGTACAAGAAGCAGGACCCACTGAACAAGAATTCACAAATAGTTTTCTGTTTTCTCAACGGAATTGTTTTCAAGGCCTCTCTAAGGGACACTGTTGCGTGAGCTACTGGTACTATTTTGACATTTTTCAGCTCAAAACGTGTTAAACTTACAAAAAATTTCGGACTCATTCCAAGAATTTCCCAGCTGTTGATGGCCTTCCGAAAAAGGGTAGCTCCTTCAAAAACAAAAGAAATTTATTTTTCTGGCCATGGCACGAACCGTTGAGTACCTACCGACATCCATGAGTAAACCAACCAAATCCGTTAATTGTTGACCGACTTGTTCTCTATTTTCAGTTTAACTGGGAGAGGTGAATAATGTTGTTAAGTTAAAGAAAGCGCAAGAAGGTTGAAGCTCCTTGTCATCAGCACCAGCTAACTGAGGTAAGGGGCCGACCATTTAACTCTTGAGGGGGCGGGGGGGGGGGGGGGGTGGATGATTTCTGGTCAGCAAGCTTTTTTTTCCTCAAAAAAGTGTCATGTGTTTACATTTACAGAATGTATTTGCATTTACATTGTGGTTATTGTTGTAATAGTTCAATATGGAGCTGCAAAGCCTTAAAATGTTGTAAGCTATACAAAATCGTGCTATACAAAAACATGTTTTCGGAAAGTCATTCTTTACACTCATTTAATATTACGTCATAATATTAGTGATGCTCCACAGGTAGATTTGAAAATGTTTAGTAAAAAAGCAAAAAGCAAAAAGCAGTTCAGAAATGCTCATAGCATGGTAATTACTGCTAGAATCATAAGTTAAAATTTAAAAGTGGACTGAAATCTCAAAAACAAATGTGAAAGCAAAATTGAAGTTAGTTGATCATGGTCTTATTTGAAAAATAGCACTTATAATTTTTGCTCAGCCTTTTTTCAGTCCACTTCTAAACATGGTTAATGCTGCTATTCATAGTATGTAAATGACAGGCCAAACACGACTCCCGCTAGTTGCTTAAGTTATTCTAGCCTTCAAAATAGAGCTTTCTTAGTACATTCGCAACAGCCTTGTCCCTCTGATCAAGGTGATCTAAAGGCGACACAATTGTGCCGGCAAGTGGTTGACCTATTGATCAAGAGAGTACTCAAGCTGTGATATAAACTGTTTGGAGGGTTTTATGTTACGTTCTTAGAGCCGTTTTAAGTCTCTGTGCCTTTGGCAATTAGTTAGTTATTGGCTTGCATGACTCCTATGACTCGCGAGCCTTGTGAACCGTGCAAGCCAGAAATCCCTTTATATCCCATTATATAGGGCTAACCGCAAGCTACCTATTAAAGCTAATAACTGTAGGCTAACCGGAATGTTGTTTTGGCTAAACCAGAGTGTGATTTAGGCTAACTGGAGTGGCTCGCTGACTCAAAGATTGTCGGACCCTATAAAGCTAAGAATGCATTGCACATTCTGAAGCATAACCAACTCCAGAGTTTAAAGAGAGCAAGGGAAGAATGGTTGCAGTTTTGCTGGGTTTTGTAAAGTCCCCCTGGAATGATGAAATAGTTTTGCAACATTTTTTTTCTTGCTTGCAGCAGTGCAAGAATTTTTTTTCTATTTCGTTTGTGCTGCATGCAATTTTTTTCTTCCGACAAGGGCTTGCAGGAAATTTTTTTTCGAAATCATCCACACCCCCCTCAAGAGTTAAATGGTCGGCCCCTGAGTGCAAACATTTTGTTTAGTTGCATGCTTTTCGATTTTATCATGAACCAGGGTAAGGCAAAGGATTTTGGAGAATCGGGTATACGTGGTTTAAACGCGTTTTAAATGCGTTTGTTAGAGTTCTGTTTTGGGAAGCAATCGTTAACATGGTTAAGTTAAATGCAGTAAAAGCAGAATTTGAACTTTGGGTTGACTGGGTCGATTAATTTCTTGCTATCTAGTTCATGCTTCAGGCTTGTCAGAGTTCGGTAAGAGTTTTGATAAAATTGCATGATCTTTTGGAACCAAAAGAACTTACGAGAAGAATTCAATCATGTCTCCATCAGTAATCAACTTGTTTTCTTTTGATTACAATGGAAAGCATGCCGAGCAAAATAGAAACAGATCGGTATTTCAACTAGCTACAATAAGGTATTTCTTCTTCGCAAAACTATCAGTTACTCATCATTGGTTTGGTTTAGCCGGTGTTTAACGTTCAACTACCTGATCTATTTACCTGCTTAATTTCAAGAAATGCAATTTCTTCAACTAAAATGATGAAGTTATCGGGCAGAAATTAAAGAAAGAAATAGACAGTCAGTTTGAAACAATTTTTGTGCAATTTAGTCATATTTTTGCGGGTTGTTATTTATTGGATCGAGTCGAAAGTTTTCTTTTCTTTTCTTCTATTTATCATTTACCATTTTCCAAGAAGAAATTAATCCACATACTTAAAATGCGTCTATCGTAGAGTGGGAAGGAACAACATTTCATTTTTACAAAAGTGGGATTTATCTTGTTGAAAACTTAATTCGAAGACTCGTAGCTGCACGTACGGTAAAAAAGGGAAATTTTAAGCGATATACTTGTAGGTTTTGCGTGCACTTAAAACTTTAAAACTCTATGACTTCAGCTGAAGTAAACCACTTTGACCACTTTGTATTTTAATTGTCATTTTTTTTTGAACGGCGAAAGCGGACAAGTTTAATTAACTTCACGTACACCACGATTTTCAGTTGCTTAGAAATATAATGTGAGTTTCTCGCCGTGAGTTGAATATCAGAAAGAATGTTTCGATCATGTTCTGTGCTAAGCAGATTAGAAAAACACTTGCATTATATTTTGAAGGTTTGGTAATCCCAAGGAGTAGAAAACATAAACTAAGACTTTTCTCCTGAAGAAGGGGGCAGGAACTTTCGAGGCAACCCTTTTTCGTTCATCCTAGGATTGTTGACCCGACACTTGCATAATATTTTGAGGGTTTTATATCCCCGAGGAGTAGAAAACAAAAAGAATTTTGTTTCTCTCTGTTTCTTAAAAATGTAATGTGAGTTTCTCACAGTTGAATACAGAAAGATTGTTTTGATCATGTTCTGTGCAAATATATATATATATACGCCTTGACGCCGCAGACGGGTTTACACAGTTTTATCTTTCTCTCCTAAGTGCCCTACTCCTTTCATACGTAAGAACTCTCTTCTTATAATAATAGTAATAATAATAATAATAATAATAATAATAATAATAATAATAATAATAATAATAATAATAATGACTTTATTAACGTGTCAAGTAAAAATCTAGCAGAGGGGATTCCCCACTGCTAATAGAGGACACCTAACTTTCTAAAATACAATCAAAAAATAGAAAACGAATTAGCATAGAGTCAAAACTAGAAACTACAAAGAGCTAGAATTAAGTTGGTATAGTTTCCACAAACAGTTTCAATCAGGCTACGCCACTCCTGCCTACAGTTGACGGAAGACTGCCAACCTTTGAGAACATCCCCACATTTGAGCGCGTTTTTGCAAGTGCCTTTGAAACGGAGCTTCGGTCGACCAACTGGGCGAGAACCACGATCAAGTTCACCGTACATCAGTTGTTTGGCATGGGTGCTCTAGTGTCGTCTATTCGACAAATATGTCCGAACCAACGTAGACGGCTTCTTATTAACATGGGTTCGATGTCTTCAACACCTGCGCGCTTTAACACCTCTTCATTGCTTACAAAATGATCCCATTTGATGTTGACACTCTGTTAACAACTGTGTTCTGTGTAAAGCAGATAAGAAAAACACGCTTTATATTTTGAGGGGATTGATATTCCCAAGGAGAGGAAAACATACAAAGAACTTTTCTCCTGGAGAAGGGCCAGGAACTTGAGAGACAACCCTTCTAAAAACAGTGTGTGACTAACAATATGATTATTTTGTGAAGGAAACTTCTTTTCCAAACTTCTGGTGTTTCCACACACGAACTCCATTGCACTGTTGGTCGGATTGTACAAACGAATAGCAAATCAACTTTGACCAGGAATTTTACCATCGAATTGTTTTCAGCAACTCTCCCTCCCCCGCAAAGATATCCTTGCGCAACAAATATGAACAGTCACCCCCTCCCTGCTTAGTCAAAAAGTTTGTGCGATCGGAAATAAAATTACAACCTGCCTATTTTTATTTTAGCTTGTTTAATCAGAAAGGGAACTTTAAGTAGATTTCTAGCTCTTTTATAGATTACCTAATGAATTTGATCGCGCAATAAGCAGGTTGTAATTCTATTTTCAGTCGTGCGAAAAGATCTTTGCCTGGCATCTTTTATACTTAAGATCAGCAAATAAATCACTATTATAATTTAGAAAGTCTATCACAGACGAACCGATAAGCACACATGCTCGACATTTGCTTCTAAAGGAATTCGTTTATAGCTGGCATGAACACGTCCTATGTGATGGTTGAGGTAATCCGTATCATTTTCTGTACCGATGAGCAGTTAAAAAATTAATATTTACAGGGTTTATGTTTGATTTTGGGCTCGGAAACAGCAAGAAAAGTCCTCTTCACGCAATTCATCAAAATATGTACATGATGCAAATGGCCAGGAGATATGTCTTGATCAGTAAAATGTGTTCGGAGGGAGGCGGTAAGATGTCCTCAACTAGCGTACATTCCTGTACGCTAGATGTTACGGCACATTAAAAAAGTTCTTACTTCCCAATTTCATTTTGTAAAATGCTTGATTATAAATAGTACCATGTGAAAATGCTACTGAAGAGGTTCCATTTGCATGGTCACACCATGTGATTTCATCCACAGACTCAAAAGTTAGAACCACCTTAAAAATCTCCGTAACTGACTTTGAGAGCCGAAAGGGTTAAATTTGAGTTGTGTGCCCCAGCAATCGATACGTCAGTGATTAATAATATGCATATCATTTACCCTGTGGGCGTAACCAAAAATGTGCTGCAAAATAAGTTATTTGTTTTTCGTTTAATGTGTATTCTGGTAATATATCCATCCAAGGACAAGTTACGTGTTGATTTACAAAAAAGTTATCCTGAATGATGTGAATCCGGGCTATGTTGTGTGAGCGCCTGTTTTCACTGCCCTGCTAAACACCCAGTTATAGATCTGACAAAAGATTTTCACAATACGGAAAGATTTTGACGAATGAACTTTGTTCTTTTTCCTAATTGCTGCTCTCTCATTGACAAAATAGTTTTCGTTGTGGAATGGAAGAATTTTATCGTTAGTCGCGAAAAAGAAGAAATGTCACAAAGTACAGCCGTTGATCTTGTCGTGAACGATAGAGGCGAATTTGAAGTCCTTCGTTTTGCGTCTTCTTCTTGGAGAGATATGCATCTCTTCAGAGTAGGTCTTCCAGGTTGGTTTTTCTCTTGAATTGTTTTTTCGTCTAAACCTTTTTAGCTTAGTTTTTGTTGTTTTGAACTTACTTAGCCACGTCCTTTTAAACGTTGAAGATCAGCACTCCACTTACGACAAGAAACACTGAATATTCAATTGCCACACCTAAAATGTCGAAAGTTAAGCAGAGGTCCTTTGCTGTTTTTTATCTCGTGTTTAGCCGAATGGTTTGTTGGTTAAAGCCTTTTCGTTTAGTCTAACTAATTTCCTTCATCTCCTTTCATAGTGATTCTATGTTACATCATAGTGATTCTATGATTATTATTCTTCTGCCTGCTGTTTCAAATTTTTCGTTCAAAGATAAATGGGTTTCACCACGGTCAGATTAGAACGTACATAACTAATACTGTTGTATTTCTTTCTCCCTCCAGTTTGATTTTAAAACCGAGTTCACGGTCTTGTGCCACATGGAAACTACAGAGTTAAAGGAATCAAACCACGTTTGGTCGCACATCTTCGGTGTAGGAAGGTACGTAAATGATTTTTTGAATCTGTCATTGAGTTTAGTTTGCCTTATATCCACTATCAAATACAAATTTATTCAGTTATTGGGGTTTCTGCCGACGCCTATCAAGAAGAGGCCAAAATTCACGTCATTTTAGAGTCAAACCGCAGGAGCACCCAAAATTCGAACATACATAAAATTAACTTCACAAGTCGTTTTCCGTTTTCCCAAATTGTTTCAAAGTCTTTAAATTGATATTTTTGCGAGCTAACACAGGTTAATCTTTTCGGACTCCTTTGGCTGAAAATTAAGTCCCAGAAAATTTTAGGGAACAATTTTAGGTTGGTTGAAATTTTCGTTTAGTCATTTGTAACTGATTTACTAGCATCGGTCCTCAAATATATCCTCTCGTAGCGTATTTGGTGATCAGCATTAAATTTCTACCTGCTCTTTAAACTTTTCTTTCAAAGATAAATAAGATTTCACAACAGATTAGAATGTCTGTAGCTAATAATGTTGTATTTCTTTCTCCCGCCAGGTGGAAAAAATACAGAGTCACTGGAATCAAGCCACGTTTGGGCGCACATCTTCGATTAAGGAAGGTACGTTAACGATAGTTTGAAGTTTTTATTGACTTCAGTTTCCCTTAAAACAGTTCAAACTTAACTTCAGTTCAGGTATATCCCCTATCACACACAACTTTCGGGGTGCAGGAGTCGTTCTAGAGCCGAGTACAAGAAGCAGGACCGACTGAACAAGAAAATTCACCCGCACATACTTCACAAATAGTTCTCTGTTTTCTCAACGGAATTGTTTTCAAGGCCTCTCTAAGGGACACTGTTGCGTGAGCTACTGGTACTATTTTGACATTTTTCAGCTCAAAACGTGTTAAACTTACAAAAAATTTCGGTCTCATTCCAAGAATTTCCCAGTTGTTGATGGCCTTTCGAAAAACGCTAGCTCCTTCAAAAACAAAAGAAATTTATTTTTCTGGCCATGGCACGAACCGTTGAGTACCTGCCGACATCCATGAGTAAACCAACCAAATCCGTTAATTGTTGACCGACTTGTTCTCTATATTCAGTTTAGCTGAGAGAGGTGAATAATGTTGTTAAGTTAAAGAAAGCGCAAGAAGATTGAAGCTCCTTGTCATTAGCACCAGCTAACTGAGGTAAGTGCAAACATTTTGTTTAGTTGCATGCTTTTCGATTTTATCATGAACCAGGGCAAGGCAAAGGATTTTGGAGAATCGGGTATACGTGGTTTAAACGCGTTTTAAGAACGTGTTGGGAAGCAATCGTTAACATGGTTAAGTTAAATACAGTAAAAACAGAATTTGAACTTTGGGTTGACTGGGTCGATTAATTTCTTGCTATCTAGTTCATGCTTCAGGCTTGTCAGAGTTCGGTAAGAGTTTTGATAAAATTGCATGATTTTTTGGAACCAAAAGAACTTACGAGAAGAATTCAATCATGTCTCTATCAGTAATCAACTTGTTTTCTTTTGATTACAATGGAAAGCATGCCGAGCAAAATAGAAACAGATCGGTATTTCAACTAGCTACAATAAGGTATTTCTTCTTCGCAAAACTATCAGTTACTCATCATTGGTTTGGTTTAGCCGGTGTTTAACGTTCAACTACCTGATCTATTTACCTGCTTAATTTCAAGAAATGCAATTTCTTCAACTAAAATGATGAAGTTATCGGGCAGAAATTAAAGAAAGAAATAGACAGTCAGTTTGAAACAATTTTTGTGCAATTTAGTCATATTTTTGCGGGTTGTTATTTATTGGATCGAGTCGAAAGTTTTCTTTTCTTTTCTTCTATTTATCATTTACCATTTTCCAAGAAGAAATTAATCCACATACTTAAAATGCGTCTATCGTAGAGTGGGAAGGAACAACATTTCATTTTTACAAAAGTGGGATTTATCTTGTTGAAAACTTAATTCGAAGACTCGTAGCTGCACGTACGGTAAAAAAGGGAAATTTTAAGCGATATACTTGTAGGTTTTGTGTGCACTTAAAACTTTAAAACTCTATGACTTCAGCTGAAGTAAACCACTTTGACCACTTTGTATTCTAATTGTCATTTTTTTTTGAACGGCGAAAGCGGTCAAGTTTAATTAACTTCACGTACATCACGATTTTCAGTTGCTTAGAAATATAATGTGAGTTTCTCGCCGTGAGTTGAATATCAGAAAGAATGTTTCGATCATGTTCTGTGCTAAGCAGATTAGAAAAACACTTGCATTATATTTTGAAGGTTTGGTAATCCCAAGGAGTAGAAAACATAAACTAAGACTTTTCTCCTGAAGAAGGGGGCAGGAACTTTCGAGGCAACCCTCTTTCGTTCATCCTAGGATTGTTGACCCGACACTTGCATAATATTTTGAGGGTTTTATATCCCCGAGGAGTAGAAAACATAAAGAACTTTGTTTCTCTCTGTTTCTTAAAAATGTAATGTGAGTTTCTCACAGTTGAATACAGAAAGATTGTTTTGATCATGTTCTGTGCAAATATATATATATACGCCTTGACCCCGCAGACGGGTTTACACAGTTTTATCTTTCTCTCCTAAGTGCCCTACTCCTTTCATACGTACTCTCTTCTTATAATAATAGTAATAATAATAATAATAATAATAATAATAATAATAATAATAATAATAATAATCTTAATAATGACTTTATTAACGTGTCAAGTAAAAATCTAGCAGAGGGGATTCCCCACTGCTAATAGAGGACACCTAACTTTCTAAAATACAATCAAAAAATAGAAAACGAATTAGCATAGAGTCAAAACTAGAAACTACAAAGAGCTAGAATTAAGTTGGTATAGTTTCCACAAACAGTTTCAATCAGGCTACGCCACTCCTGCCTACAGTTGACGGAAGACTGCCAACCTTTGAGAACATCCCCACATTTGAGCGCGTTTTTGCAAGTGTCTTTGAAACGGAGCTTCGGTCGACCAACTGGGCGAGAACCACGATCAAGTTCACCGTACATCAGTTGTTTGGCATGGGTGCTCTAGTGTCGTCTATTCGACAAATATGTCCGAACCAACGTAGACGGCTTCTGATTAACATGGGTTCGATGTCTTCAACACCTGCGCGCTTTAACACCTCTTCATTGCTTACAAAATGATCCCATTTGATGTTGACACACTGTTAACAACTGTGTTCTGTGTAAAGCAGTGTTCTGTGTATTTTGAGGGGATTGATATTCCCAAGGAGAGGAAAACATACAAAGAACTTTTCTCCTGGAGAAGGGCCAGGAACTTGAGAGACAACCCTTCTAAAAATATAGTGTGTGACTAACAATATGATTATTTTGTGAAGGAAACTTCTTGTCCAAACTTCTGGTGTTTCCACACACGAACTCCATTGCACTGTTGGTCGGATTGTACAAACGAATAGCAAATCAACTTTGACCAGGAATTTTACCATCGAATTGTTTTTCTGCACTTCAAAAGGCTTTGAATACTGAGTTGCCCAGGAATTTTTGATGCAAGAAATACGAACATATATGAAATAGAGGTTCGAATGTGTGGCCGGAATAGAATGGAAGTTCGGTAAGAGTTTTTGATTAAATTGATTCATAGAAGCCAAACAAACTTGCGAGGAGAATCAAATCATGCCTCCAACAATAATCAACTTGTTTATTTTTTCCAGCTGATTACAGTGCCAAACATGAAAAAAAACTAACGAAATAATTCAGCCTAAACAAGTTTTCTTCTGTTCGCCGAACTAGCAGTTCCTCGTTGTTAGTTTGTTGTAGCATTGTTTAATATCCAACTGTCTGGGTTTGTTTTTGATGAAATTGATTTTTTGAAAAAAAAAAAGCACTTGTGAGTAGAATTCAATCATATATGTCTCCATCAGTAATATTAATTGACCTTTTTTTTATTTCGCCAAGCATGCAGAAAAATAGCAATTCAGCATTTCAACTAGAGCTATAACAAGGTCTTTCTTGTTCGCACTACTAGGAGTAACGCATCAGTTTTTTTTTTTTGGAGCTGTGCTCAATCTCCAACTACCTGACGTACTTACCTTCTTGATTTCTAAACATTAAGAAATGCGTTTTCTTGAACTATAATGATGAAGTTATCAGGCAGAAAGAAAGAAATATCCCTGAATTCTTTTCTGTGTTTCTTCTATGGATTTATTTTTGCAATCTCGTATCTAAAACATCTTTTTATGCATTTTTGTCACTTATTTGAGTGGAACAAACGCTTTCTTTTCTTTTTCTCTCGTCTTAATTTATCATTTACCATTCTCAAAGACGAAATTAATCCACAAACTAAGAAAGCGTCCGCCGTAGAGGAAGGCACGACAAAATGAAGATTTGTCTGCTGAAGACTTAATTCCAAAACACGTATAGAACGTGCAGTAAGAAATACAAATTTGAGCAATATAGTTTTTGTGTACACTTTAAAGTTCAGCTGAAGTATTTCACTTTGAATTCTAATTGTCGTTTTTTAAAGGTGACAGCGGACAAGTTTCGCTTACTTCACGATTTTCTGTGTCTTAAAAAGATGTTGAGTATCAGAAAGATTGTTTTGATCATCTTCCGTGCTAAGCAGATTAGAAAAACCTGAAAACCTCTACAACTGGGTTGCTATAGTTACTCTAAATTTTTAGAACAAGCTTGATCAATCAACTTTGCTTCATTTTACTTTTCTTGGATGGCGTGATGACTATGCGAAAGTGGAGAGCACAATTGAAAGCTAGGCTGATGTACAAAAAGATTAATGAAGAAGCGCCCGGGCATACATTGTATTCGGTCACTGGCTATTAGTTAAGGGCTTGTGTTTTTTTCAACAGGCCAAAGACGAGAAAGTTTAAGTTATAACGATACTCAATTATGGAATAAGATCCTGAGAATAGAAAAAGAAATTCAAATTCTCCAGAGTCCTTCTATTAAAAAGGTTCTTCTTCTGGCTATATGATGAGCCAACGTGGCTAGTTATAAAAAAAGTTCATTTATTCATTCATTTAGTGTTTGCGGTCAACTGTTTGTTTCAAACATTTTAATCGTCTTACATGCATACATTTTGCTGCCTTTTAAAACTTGGACTTAGAATGACTGCCACCAGTGGGATGTAATCATAATTTACATCTCACCAGTTTTAAGAATTACACATCATCTAAGTTTTATTGCAGATTACAAAGTAAGCACTCCTCGGTTACTTTGAAATTATATCAAATATTACTGGCTTATTTTAGGGATATTCAAGTTTCTTACCAATCGAATCTTATCCAATCTTGCAGGTGCTGAAACTCAGCTTCATACCATCTCATTCCAAGAGCCATCTAAACAAAACTCAAAAGAACTGACTATTTATAATTTCGAGGTGTTCAACACAAATCAATAACGTTAACGTCTTGCTTTCCATGGGAAAAAATAAAATAATCAATAAAAAACGAGAAAACAAGTCCGATGATAAATTACCGCAAAACCTAAAAAAGGTTAAGCGGACAACTGCTGTGTCGGAGTCCACTATTTTAACGTTTAAGAAGGGGAGGGCATGAAAGGGAGGGCGGAGGGACTACCATAGGGAGAAGGAGAGGCGGAGGGTGGAGTCCGGACGGTGGAGGGACTCCACCCACCACTCTCCCACTCCCTGAGGGAGGTAATTTGTTCATATATTCATAACATTTTCGTCCGCTTTAGTGTCTTATATCAAGGAAATGCTACATGCCGTCTAGCATGGGCCTTACGCATGCTTATAGGGAAGTCATCCGTGTACTGGCGGTCAAGTGTCGTTTTTCTAACGATGTGGGAGACCTGAATAGTCCTTTGCGTACCTTTTATACAACCCCAAGAGTCTTTCACACCCATTGCTTACCACCGGCGGCCAGGGGAGGGGTAGTAGTCGGTAGAGTCTCCCACAGGCACTCCTCACCGCCAGTGGCCAGGGGAGGGGTGGGAGGTGGAAGAGTCTTCGCTGGGTTAATTTATTCATATGTTCATGTTTTTAGTTAGATTTGTTTCCTTCCTTTTAACTACAATCTTGGAAAAAATTAGTTGAGGCAAACGCAATGCGCGCGCGTATTTTCGCAATTTCCCCGAATGGAAACACCGACAAGATCGCAAAAATGCTTTTCCTCCCCCCTCCTCCTGTTTGGAAGGACTGAGGATTCATCAGGGGATTTTTCGTGATAAGGGGGAGCGGGAGAATGATTTGTTGTGGTAAGTTGTTCTGACGGTCAAAGTTCTCATTTATTCTGAAGTTTTTACAACAGTTTTGTCCGAGATTGCAGTTTAAAATGCTTTTGTACGCCGATAGGAATCTGTTGGTAGGCTAGCGCAACAACACAGAGAACCAGAAATGTTGGAGGTCATGCCTTATGCCTAAAAATTAATAATAATTATTTATGTGATGCAAAAATCGATATGAATATGATCTAATGCACTTATAATTAACAACACCCTGTCTATTTTACAATATTCAAAATGGAACTGATTAACCTATGTGAAAGAAATTAAATTACACCAGGAGGAAAGTAAATTACATTTAGTAAGAAAATTAAAAAAGATATGTCATAAACAATGAACCACCAGCGAAACGATAAAAACATGTCTTAAGTGCTGGCAATCCAGTACAATAACATTTGTTTAGTTTTTTAAATTAATCGCCCTTACTTCCCATGGAAATTAAAGTTAGCGAAGAAATAACTGGTAAATAACAAAATCATACATGTAGCTTCGTAAGAAACAAATTTGCATCCCTAGCGTTATATTTAAATTTGAAAACTGCATGTTCAGCTTAACAGTTTTTCAAAAACACCCAGTTGCAGTCCATGTTATTCTTCCTCAGTTTGGCTCATCCGTGCCTTCTTTTGTATTTCCTGTGTTATTTTAACCTTTCATCAATGATTTAAGCAGCTACTTTTTTTATGTTTCGCTTAAATAAAATTAGTGGCGAGGTCCTAATACTGCTGAATTTGACTAAATGCATGACACAGCTCGTTTAAACCATAAGAAATTGGTCACTGTGCTAAAAAAATTAAGTCTTCTCCATAAAGCAGGCGCAGCCACTGTGGCGGCCCTCTTTCTGGTGCTTTCTTTTTCTTCATAGCTGAAGTAACAATTCACTAATTGATTGCAAATTACAGTTTGATTGCCTCTCAACCTGAATCATACATGAAAAACACAATAATTAAGTAGAGGTAGATGTGGAGGGCTGAGCCCTGGGAGATCAGGTTAGTTGTTAACTTGATCTCCCAGGGCTCGGCCCTTTAATTTCCAACGACAAGTCCAAGCTGTGAGTTCCCCACAACGGCATGGACTTGTCGTTGGAAGTTAGAGGGCTGAGCCCTGGGAGATCAAGTTAACAACTAACCTGATCTCTCAGGGGTCAGCCCTCGAGTTTCCAACGAGCAGTCCATGCTGTGTGTTCCCCACAACAGCATGGACTTGGCGTTGGAAAAGGAAGACTAGACCCTTAGAGATGAGGAGATCCAGGCCCCGGCGTTCACAGCAGACGAGGCTGGGGAAGTCAAACTTCAGAGGCATAGATGACAGAGAGTGCTGATGTCCTGTTCAGATGAGGGAGTTGGGCCCTGGGAGATATGTTGCGCCACCTCGTAGGGTGCACCACCGCTGACGCTAGGCAAGGTATTGCACAGAGTTGTAGGTGACAGATGGTAGAAACTTGGCACTGAGACTAGAGAGCTGGGTCCTGGGAGATCTGTTGCTTCAGGCCCAGGAGTTTGCCTCAACTGAGGTCAGGCCAGTCACTTACGGAGTGCCTGGATGACAGACGGCAGGAACTTGGCACTGAAACTGGATTGCGGGGCCCAACGAAATGGTGTTCTCAAGGCCCCAGCTCCTACCACAGCTGAGGCCAGGTTGGTCTTAGCACTGAGGTGTGGGCGACAGACGACAGCGACTCTGTACTCAAACCAGAGGGCGAGGCCCTTCAAAATCCAGTGATTGTGGACCTGTGGTTCACCACAGCTGAGGCCAGTCAAGTGACTGCACAGAGCCATCAGGGATGAAGGGAGGGGACACATCGATGCAACTGGAGGGCTGAGCTCTAAGGAATCTGGTGCCCTGAACACTAGGGGATGATGCAGCTGATGCCAGGCAGGTCAATGCAAAGAGGCTGGGGCGATGGATGGTGGTGACCAGACATCGGAACCAGCAAGCTGTGCGTAAGGACATCAGTGCATTGTGCCCCGCACCCCACGGTTGCGGACAGGCCAGTCACTGCACAAAGGAAGGAGTGACAGACAGAAAGGACTTGATAACAGGACTAGTGGGCTGGCTCTGTCAGACCAGCAAGCCGTGAGGCAAGGCATGCCTGTCCCACGGGGCACAGCCCACTAATCTTGCTACCAGGTTCCCGCTGTTTGTCATTCCCGCTTCTGTGTAGCAGCTGGTCTGGCCTAGGATACAGCAAATTCTGGGGTCCATTACACTGGTGCCCCAAGGCACAGCTCATTGGTTCTGATGACCAGTCTCCACTGCCTGTTGCCCCAGCCTCTGTGCATTGACCTGCCTGGCCTCAGGAGCGGCAAGCCCTAGTGTTCACGACACCAGATTACTCAAAGTGCACCCCTCCAGTTGCATTGATGTCTCCCCTCCCTTCATCTCTAATGGCTCTGTGCAGTCACTTGCCTTGCCTCAGCTATGAGGAGCCACAGCTCCACAACCACCGGATTTCAAAGGGCCTAGCCCTCTGGTTTCAGTACAAAGTCACTGTTGTCTGTTGCCCACGCCTCAGTGCTAGGACCAACCTGGCCTCAGCTGTGGTAGGACCTGGGGCCTCGAGCACACCTTCTTGTTGGGCCCCACAATCCAGTTTCTGTGCCACGTTCCTGCTGTCTGTCATCCAAGCACTCCATACAGTGACTGACCCGACCTCAGCTGAGGCAAACTCCTGGGCCTGAAGCAACAGATCTCCCAGGGCCTAGCTCTCTAGTCTCAGTGCCAAGTTTCTACCATCTGTCACCTACAACTCTGTGCAATAACTTGCCTAGCCTCAGTGCCAAGTCTCTACCATTTGTTACCTACAACTCTGTGCAGTAAGTTGCCAAGCCTCAGCTGTGGTGAACCCTAGGAGCTGGCACAACGTATCTCCCAGGGCCTAACTCCCGCATCTAAAAGGCTCGTCAGCACTCTCCGTCATCCATGCCTCTGAACTTTGACTTCCTCAATCCCGTCTGTTGTGAATGCCGGGGCCTGGATCCCTGCATCTTTAAGGGCCTACTCTTCCACCTGTGTAGTGACTTGCCTGGTGTTAGCAGTTCCACTGCTAGGGAAGGTTAGGGATAACTGTTAGGGTTAGGAGGGACTTGTCATTCAAAGTGGGGGTTGGGCCCTGGGAGTTCCAGAGATCCAGATCCCTGCATTCACAACAGGCAAAGCTGGGCAAGTCACTGCACAGAGGAATGAATGACAGAGTGCAGACATGCTGATCAGAACAGAGAGTTGGGCCACAAGAGTCGCATCGTGCCAGCTCCCTGAGTTCACCACAGTTGAGGCTGGACCAGTCACTGCTCAGACTTGTAGGAAACAGATCGTAAAAGCCTGGCCCTGCGACTGGAGGGCTGGGCCCTGGGAGATCTGTTACTTTAGGCCCAAAAGTTTCCCTCATCTGAGGCCAAGCCAGTCTTTGCCTGGAGGCCTGGGTGACAGACAGCAGGAACTCAACAGCGAAACTGGATGGCAGGGCCCAACGACACAATGTACCCGGGTACCTAGGTCCTACCACAACTGAGCCTTCAGAGACAGTAAGTGAAGACAAATCGTTGTAGCTGTAGGGTTGAGTTCTGAGGAATCTGGTGCCCTGGACATTTGGGCTTGCCACAGCTGAGGCCAGGCAGGAGAAATGTACAGAGGCTGGGGTGACAGGGAACGGAAACTAGGCTTCAGAACCAGCAAACTGTGCTTCAGGGCACCAATGCACTGGGCCTCGCTCCCCGGGATTGCAGGGGCAGGTCAGTCACTGCACAAAGGCAGGAGTGAGGAACAGAAGGAACTTGGTAACAGGACTAGTGGACTGGCCCTGTCAGACCAGCAAACCGTGAGGCAAGGCATGCCTGTCCCAAGCCTACTAGTCTTGCTACCAGGTGCCTGCTGTTTGTCATTCCCACTTCTGTGCAGCAGCTGGTCTGGCCTATGATGTAGCAAATCCCAGGGTCCAGCACACTTGTGCCCTGAGGCACAACTCACTGGTTACGATGCCTAGTCTTCGTTGCCTGTCACTTCAGCCTCTGTGCATTTCCCTTGCCTGGCCTCACCTGTGGCAAGCCGGAGTGTCCAGGGCACCAGATTCCTCAGGGCTCAACCCTCCAGTTGCAACGATATGTTTTCGCTTACTGTCGTGGACCGCTCTGTGCAGTCACTTGCCTGGCCACAGTTGTAGCGGACCCCTTATCCACGAGCACTGGATCTCGATGGGCCCAGCCCTCTGATTTCAGTACAAAGTCCCTGTTGTCTGTCCCTCACACCTCAGTGCAGTGACCAACCTGGCCTCAGTTGTGGTAGGACCTAGGCCTCGGGTACAGTGTGTCGTTGGACCCTGTCATCTAGTTTCGGTGTCAAGTTCCTGCCGTCTGTCACCCAGGCCTCCAAGCAGAAACTGACCTGGCCCCAGTAAAGGCAAACTCGTGGGCCTGAAGAAACAGATCTCCCAGGGCCCAGTCCTCCAGTTTCAGGACCAAGCCTCTACTGTGTGTTTCCTACAACTCTGAGCAATGACTGGTCCAGCCTCAGCTGTGGTGAACTCAAGGAGCAGGCACGATGTGACTCCCAGGGCACAATTCTCTGTTCCAAACGGCATGTCTGTCCTCCGTCATTCACGCCTTTGTGCAGTGACTTGCCCAGCCTCACCCGTTGTGAATGCGGAGGCCTGATTCCCGGACCTCCCAGTGCCCAGCCCCCTTCTTCCAATGACAAGTCCCTTTTGCCTGTTGCCCACACCTCTGTAGAGTGACTAGCCCGGTATCAGCGGCTCTAAGAGGCCCCTTGCTGCTGGCTCTTTTCCCTGCCGTCATCCCCGCTGTCAGACATGCCACTACATTACTTCTCAGACTGTTCTACATGGGCCCAAGAGATCACATACCATCCAAAATCGCTTCAACTGTCAGTCTGAGAATGTGGTGTACTGCATCACTTTCCGCCGTTGCACTAGCATGTACATCGGTGAGACCGTTAGGCGCCTACGGGAACGTTTCGGTGAACACCTGCGTAGCATCTGCAACCGGTCTCCTGGGCTTCCTGTAGCTGAGCACTTCAACTCCGCAAACCGCACTATAGATGACATCAGGGTCTGCGGAGTCAAGCAATGCAGCGGCAGCAACACCAGTCGAAAGCGGCGGGAGATGCAATTAATCTTTGAGCTCGGCACGCTCAAGCCGGTCGGACTCAATATTAATTTCAGTTTTTTTTAAGTACTTTCATTTCACGTGCACGCGCTTTGGTTGTTCGTTTCTTGTGCGCGCGCTTTACGTGCGCATTTTTCAGTTAGGCTTTTGTATGGCGCAACGCTCATATTCCTGCACACTGAAGGAGGGCTATGCCCGAAATGTTTGTGTCCTAACAAACTATGACACCTTAACGTGTTTAACTCGCGTATTAACTTTTTCTTATGGAATTTCTGCGCTCGTTACTCAGACGTCGTTTTGCGAGGGCTCAAGTGGCGACCTCGCAAAACGTCGGCTGTTTTCTCAGGCTACATCTCGATACATCTCTGACCGTAATACCCCCTCAACGCATGAGCAACAACAAAAACGTCGACACCAAAAACAACAAGAAGAAGCTTTATTTGGACGACCATAAATTTTTACTATACTGCAGAAGCTTTCAAGCTTAAAGTATCTAAAATTTCTAATAAAAAAATACTGACATGGAAAACGCAACAATCACATACTGTGCCACGTGCCCGGGGGGGGGCTCCCATATGAAAGGGAAGGGGATGCTCGTCGGAAAATTAGAATTAAAACCCTAAAGGAGACCAATTTGGGCGTGGCTCAGGCTTTATTTGACCTCTAAAGGAGACCATGCTTAAACAGACAACCAAACAAGAGCTACAAGGATTTAAATTGCTCTCAAGATGTTTACACCAAATGCTGTATTCTGTTATTAGACTTTAGAAGCACTGTCTTAAATCTTCTTTTTTCATACCTGTAAGAGTAAAATTATTGGCTTTCTGTCCTGAACACCCTAAGTGAGACCAAAATCTGAAATTTACACCCCTAAGCAAGACGACAAGCATCCCCGTCACTTTCATATGGGAGTCCCCCCCCCCCCCCCTGGGGCCCACGTGTAAGGGACGATGAACTAAATTCTATAATTAGTCAAAGATATGAGGGGACGAGATAGGTGGGATAAATTCACTTTTTGGGTATAAGACCACCTTAAATGACAATTCAAACGGGGTTTTACAGCGCTGGTCGTTACTAGAGCTGTTCGCTTGTATCCCGAAAAAGGTGCACAACGCCTAATTCAACGACAGCAATTCAAGCGATAGAGTGGTTTCTTTAACCCTTGAAGCCCCAATATCAGCATGCATATTCTCCTCCCCGTTCCCCATATATTTCTTATGGTACTAGTTAAGAGAATTTGCTGAACATCAAGACGTTTCATCTTTGGTGATCATTTCCTTTATTCTCACGTCAAGTATGTTTGATCAAGTTGTCATGTTGTAAGGAGAAAATAGATGCTTGTCACTATTGGGGCTCAAAGGGTTAATAGCGAGATCTCACAGTGAAGGGGGGATGGGCGTCATTTCTCCCCTTTTTGAGTCTCCTGACATGGATAGTAGCGCAAGGGTAAGCGCCATTGTCGGGCTAGGCGTTAACGTCAGTTGAGCCAGTTCGGGTGCAGGTGGACGTCCGATGTACCCAGGCGTGAAACTGTCCCTAAAGCTTTCGGTCAAACGGATGCATCATCATATAACATAATATTGTTGAATACAACATCGGTGTATAGACTAAACGAGTAGTCTCTTTCCGCTCAGGGGTAGTCGCGAAAAAAATACACGAGCAAGCGTGAAAATCGGCTGCCACGTGGAAATGTCACGCGCGCGTAGGGGCTTATCGCCTGCGTGTCACGTTTCACGCGGCATGCGATTATTCGCGCTCGTAGAGATGAATACAGACTGTATATGTCTATGGCTATACGAATGTTTGATGGGAGTCTAATGTCGTTCATCCATCAGTCAACATCACCCAGCCTGATTTACCATCATGTAACAGGTTGGCCAAACACGTTAAAATATGGCGATTTCAATAATGTTTCATGTTTTTAATGGAAATATCGAATCCGTTTCGCCTGGGCCTGATAGGGACTGGGCGTAACGGCAATAATGCACTTGTCATTGGCTTCCCCGAATGGGGTGGGAGGGGGGGACCCCGGGTCACATGTGGGGGAATGGGGACTTTGTGGGAACTTTGCAACAAATTCCAGCCACTGTGGTGGGGAAAATGTGGGGGCTTAGATTTAAGATGGCCCCTTACTTTCGGGGAAAATATGGGGACGTTCGCACCATTTTGCACTTGAGCTTGGGCTTCCTGTGGTGCAATAATGTTTAAGTCTACAAAATTGGCTTCAGGATGTATAAGCCCTGTAACAGCAAAAGGGGAGCGGCTTTCCAGTCACTTTTCAAATGTATAATTTAAAATGCTGTCATAACTTAACCTTAAAGGTGAGTATTTGCAGACATAGATCATAGTAACATATGATGGCACAAGTGTAGAAATTCCACAGTGATCTATTGGGCTCACTAAGCATTTAAGAGTGTTAAATAATGCAAAAACATTACAATGCCTACCAGCACGGCATATTCGTCTGGATGTCTTTCTTAAAGCGTGTGCTCAGTGCATGTGGCATATGGTATTGCAAAGTGGACTGCATGCCCCACAAGGATACCTATGAACAATTAGAGCAAATGCCCCTAAATGGAGTCTCCACACTGGCCTTAGAATCCGGAGACGTCACTAGAAGTAGCTGACATCACATGCACAATTGGTGGATGTGCAACCTAAAACTCACTGCAGGGGACACTTCATGACAATTGCATGGAGATTTGATTTGGACCTTGCGAGGCAACTGTAACCGCTAACTGGATGATGTCAGAAATGTATCATCCCAATAACATCATACCTGTTTGGCTCACATCCCAAACTGTGGGTAGTGGGAAAGCATTCAGTTTGATTGTCACTGATGAGGGCATTTCATGACACTTGAAAGGTTTAAGTTGGCTTTGGAAACCACTGACTAGAACTTAAATTTGTGTGGGCTCATATCTCAAGGAATCTTGGAATAAACCACCGATGGGGAAACTTAATGATGCCTTAAGATTAAATCTCAACCTGAGCCTTGTGTGGGGTTGGAAACTGTTAACGTTGACGTCACATGCTCACATCTCGTGCCAAAAAGTGGGGAGGGACAAAGCATCTGTTATATGCCGGTATTTGAATATCACTAACGGGACACTTTAAAAAAGCCTTCAGCTAGGCCAACTGGGAGAGTGAGTAGCCACTGAATTAGGCTTTCAGGTCTTAGTAAAATATTCTTATTTAAAATATATTAAATTACCTTCCCTACGAAACGATTTTTTATATTCAGTACCATTATTAAAAGGCATCCCTTTCGGACGGACCTTCCTTGTGTATCTCACATGAGGAAATACTCTCACACTGTGAATGGATGTTAAAATATGTTACAAACATGAAATGCCCAAACTTCCATAGTTGAAACAACTTGCTTAAAACTGAAGGGATACACGCAGTTAACCCTTTAAGTGCCCATAGTGACAAGCATCTAATTTCTCCTTACAGTATTAATACTTAATTTAACATACCGGTCTGAGAATAATGCAAAATTTGCAAAAGAACAAATGTTTGATTTTTGATCAAATTCTCCCAACTATGTAGTAACACAAGAAATAGAAGGAGAATGGTGAGAATATCTCAAGCGAAGAAATGTCAGCTTCAGGCTACAATTTATCTTTTTACCAGTTGAACTGTTGACATTTTGTCACGTTCGACAAGTAATTTGATCGCAAACTTCAGATTAAAACAATGACAAAGGCGTCCTTTAATATTGGGGCATAAAGGGTTAATCAGAAAACAAGATAAACTTTGCTCTACAGCGTACACAACAATCAACACCAAAACCCAGCTAGCTGCACCCGACTATCAAGATAAGGTCTTCCAGGCTGACAAGAAAAAATCTTGAAAAAGGTATTTTGTAAATTTACTGGAAAATAACAGTAAGCATTAATAAAAATTCCCATGTTGATCAAATAAGCTAGATCACATCATCACACCAAGATACCTTATGGGGGGGAGGGGGGTACTCCCCTACAAATACCAGCAGAGGTATGTGCTGCAGAGCAGGTTGTTTTTTAGGTTCTTAGTCCCTAAATGGCATATCCATTTGTATTAGCTGAAACTGTATGTGAAACACCTATTCTAAATTGACAGGAGTACCCCCCCCCCCCCCCAAACAGGCAGCACACACTCAAGCAGTATGCCAGTATGCATGTGGTATCCGGTCAAATCTTCCCAGTGCAAGACAAAATGCCCCTGACAAAATGCCCCCTAATTTACATGGAAATTACATAGTACCTTAGCTTAAATTTTAGTGCCATTTCCTAGTGTTTATGTTGTCATTTAAGCTTGACTTTTGGCAAATAACATACCTTAGCTTAATTTTTACGGACTTTAAGTTTAGCGTTTCCAAGTTTTTACATTGTTTTAGCATTCTAATACTAATAATATTTTAATAAAATATTTGCTTGATTATTTTTTGCTTATTACAATAAGGAAGTGTTCAGCATAAAATTTTAGTTTAGTATTACTTGCACTTTACCTTAGCATTATTTCGAAGTTTTGCTTAATGTTGTTAAAACAATAATCTTAAATTGAGTCGAGCTAGACTGTTATAACTTTATGTAGGAAAATTAATTCAAATAAACTGAGGTTGGATAGAAATTTTCTTTGAACTCTTCATTCTGTGCTTAACTTAGGTCTTCCATTAGGGGACGTTATGTCTTATCTGGTGGGAGCATTTTGTCTTGGGGGCGTTTTGACATAAAATCATGCAAGTTTATGGAGGAGGCTGCAGAGATAGCAAATAAACAATTTTGGACCCATTCTTTTCTCAAAAACAGACGGTAGACGGTACAACCAACAATGAAACTTTCAGAATCAATCTACAACTGCAGTAACCTACACTTAGCAAAGTCTGTCAGACAAATTTTTAGCTGTTTTCTACAGAGTGAAATTCAACATAAATTTTCTTGCAAGCAAAATTTCTAACCTTTGTATTTTTGCCAGTCTCATTTATGGCCCCTTTCTAAGTGCTGAAATTTTGAGGTTTGGTTGTACAGTCAGATTTTGAGAAAAAAAAGTCCTGATAAAGTCTAGTTCTAGTCCCGATCTTAGAACTTGGTCTTGATTTTTTTCAAGTCTTTCAAATTTCTTATTAAGGTAAAAATAATTTCTTATAATAGTTCAGGTAACAAAGAAAAGCTATTTGGAATGTTATGCAAGGCTAAAACAAAGTCCGCTTTACCACTGAAAACTGTAAAAAGCCACCTTAAAACACTAAAAACAGAAAGGTGAAAATTTCAAAAGAAGCATTTCAATATGCTTTAGAAACTTAAATGCTCCAACTGAGAAACTGTAATAGTATTGTTTTCTTGTTTGCCTTCTGATGATCCAGCAGTTGTAGAAATTAAGCCAACATGGGCAATCCTTCATTAGCTAATAGCTGATAGAGTTTCCATTGATAAGCATAATGGATCCAAACAGGCTGTGAATTATGGCAGAGTCCACAGGGGTACCTGTTCATAACATATAGAACAAAACAACAACAGAGAGTCGAACCAGGACAAGTGCAGACTGTGCCTTGCACCTGAAATAAATAAATAAATTTAATTATTTATTTGGTGTAAAAATCCATACAAATATGATTTAATCCACTTAAACAACTAAAAACCTTAAACCAAATATATTTTTAAAAAACACACTATGTAGTTTTTGTAGTAGTTTTGTATATAGTGTTGTGATGGACTATCTATTTTATTGCGACTAGTTTTCACTGTAATGTTTATTAGAGGGCCTCTAGTTTATTAGCGCTGGTATTACGAGCCACCCTCTCTAAATAAAGACTTTACAATTTAAAATGGAATTGACTTTATGTGAAAGAAATCAAATAACATAAGTAGGGAAATAAACTGCATTTAGTAAGAAAATAGTATATAAACATGTCATAAACCATGAACCACCAGCCTAGTGATAAGTGCTTCCTCAAACCATTTAAGAAATTGCTCTCTGCCCTAAAAAAACATGGAAGTCTGTTCCAGAGAGCAGACGTGCTCTGTAGCAGCCCTTTGTTCTAGTATTTTTCTTTGCCTTCAAAGTTGGAGTTGTGCTGTAACAATACACTACTTGATTGCAGTTTACAGGCTGATTGCCTCTTAAACTAAATCAAACTACTTAAATATAATCAAATTCCTCATGATGTATTGCTTTCCATGTTATAAACAACACTTTAAAATTTATTCTCAACCTAACAGGCAACCAATGCAATTGGTATAGTCCAGGAGTGATCCTTTAAAATGTAGAGTGTTAGAGACTGACCTAGCAGACAAATTTTGCAGCAGTTGCAGCTTGTTGAAGTGGATGCTGGGCAGACCAATGATGTAATAACTACACTAGAGATGGGAGTTCTCTCCACAGTTTATGGAAGCTGAAACAATACATGGATCCAAGCAGGGTTGTGAATGGCAGAGTCCAGAGGGGTTAAGCTGATCTCAAAACAGTATAAAATATTAACACCAGAGAGAAGCAGGAAAAATGTAGACCATTCCTTGTGCCTGAAATTAATAAAAAGTATTATTTACACGGTGCAAAAATCCACATAAACATGATCTAATGTACCTAACAACTAAAAGCTAAAAATAACAAAAAACAATGGAGTTGACTATGTGAAATAAATTAAATTACATAAGTAAGGAAATAAATAATTACACTTAGTAAAAAACTTGTATCTATATAGATGTCATCATGAAACATCAGTGCTACTTTAAACCATACAAAAAAGCTCTCTGGCCTAAAAACACGTGGATATCTGTTCCAGAGAGCAGGTGCACCCATCATAGTATCCCTTTTCCTATTATAGTGTTTTTCTTTGCCTTTAAAGCTGAAGTAACAATTCACTATTTGCTTGAAGATTACAGACTGATTGCCTCTTAACTGAATCAAACTACTTATATATAATCAAATGCCTAAGCATGTATTGTTTTAAATGTGAAAACAATGCTTTTAAAAGTGATGCTCAACCTAACAGGCAACCAATGCAATTGGCGTAGTCCGGGATTAATCGCATGTAAAATGTAAAGTGTTGGAGACTGACCTAGCAGACATATTTTGCACCAGTTGCAGCTTGTTGAAGTGGATGCTGGGAAGGCCAATGATGTAATAAGTACAAACGAGAGACAGGGGTTCTGTCTGCAGTTTATGGAAGCAGAAACAGTACATGAATCCAAGCAGGGCTGTGAATGGCAAAGTCCAGAGGGGCAGCTGTTCTTAACACAGTATAAAATACTAATACCAGAGAGAAGCAGGAAAAATGCAGGCCATATGCCTTGTGCCTGAAATAAATAATAACTAATATTAATATGGTGCAAAAATCCATATAAATATAGGATCTAATGCACTTAACAAATAGCTACATGTAAAAATATGAAAACAAAACACTATTTAACAATTTCAAATGGAATTGATTATGTGAAAGAAATTAAATTACATAAGTAGGGAAATAATTGCATTTAGTAAGAAACTGTTAATAAAGGTGATAAACCATGACACCTCAGCTAAACCATAAACAATGCCTTAAGTGCTTCCTCAAACCATAAAAAACTGCTCTGTCCTAAAAAAAATGGAAGTCTGTTCCAGAGAGCGGCACAGCCACTGTAGTGGCCCTTTTTTCTAGTGTTTTTCTTTGCCTTCATAGCTGGAGTAACAATTCACTATTATCTTGATTGCAGATTACAGTCTGATTGCCTCTTACACACTGAATCTAACTTTTATATAATCAAATGCCTAACCATGTTTTGCTTTGAATGTCGTAAACAATACTTTAAAAGGGATTCTCAACCTAACAAGCAAACTATGCAACTGGTGTAAACTACAAGTAATGACTGTAAAATGTAGGGTGTTAGAGACTAACCTTGCAGACATGCTTTGCACCAGCTGCAGCTTGTTGAAGTGGATGCTGGGTGGTCAGTGATGTAATATTTACACTGGAGAGATGGGCTTTGTCCACAGTTTATGGAAGCAGAAAGAGTACATGGATCCAAGCAGGGCTGTGAATGGAAGAGACCAGAGAGGTAGCTGTTCTTAACATAGTACAAAATATTAACACCAGAGAGAACCATGAATGTTGGAGGTAAACACTCCGTCTATTTTCCCGATACTTACAATGGAACTGATAACCCTATGTGAAAGAAATTAAATTACATAAGTAAGAAAGTAAAATACATTTAGTAAGAAAATTGAAAAAAAATATATGTCATAAACCACGAACCATCAGTCAAACGATAAAAACATATCTTCAGTGCTGGCAGTCCAGTATAATTAATTTGTTAAGTTTTTACCAATTACTCACCCTTACTTGCCATGGAAATTAAAGTTAGCGAAGAAATTACTTGTAAATGACAAAATCATAACTTCGCGAGAAACAAATTTGTATCCCAAGCATTATATTTAAATTTACAAACAAAAGAGGTAAACTTTGAAAACTGTTCAGCCTAACAGTTCAACCTCGTCCCCAGGGCCTTCTCCGTTCAAAATGGCGGTTGGAGAAACCCCTGGCCAAGGCTGCCAAAGTGGCTCCAAAATTTCGTTAGAATTTCGACATGTGAACACGATGAAATGTCTTCGTTTTGTTTGAACAATGGTTTCTGATTGCAGAAAACAAACAGTGCCGCCACACGCTGGAAACAACCTCCGAAAAAGCCGTTTAATTATGTGTCACGTGACAAAATACTCCATGATTCGTGGAGTATTTCAGCAGCCTTGCCAATGGTTTCTCCGACTGCACATTTTGAATGAGGAGACGGCCCTGGGGATGAGGTTGCCTAACAGTTTTTCAAAAACACCCAGTTGCAATCCATGTTATTCTTCTTCAGTTTGGCCCATCTGTGCCTTCTTTTGTATCTCCTGTGTTATTGAAACCTTTCATCAATGATTTAAGCAGTTATTTTTAAATTAAATTGGTGGCCAGGTCCTAATGGCTGAATTTGGCTAAATTGCACGACACAGCTCGTTTAAACCATAAGAAACTGCTCACTGTGCTAAAAACAAATGCAAGTCTGTTCTATAAAGCAGGTGCAGCCAATGAAGCGGCCCTCTTTCTAGTGCCTTCTTTTTCTTCAAAGCTGAAGTAACAATTCACTAATTGATTGCAAATTAGTCTGATTGCCTCTCAACCTGAATCATACTCATATTTAAAAAAGTGCCAAACCATACATTGCTTTGAATGTTATAAACAATACTTCAAATTGATTCTAAACCAAACAGATAACCGATAGTCCAGTCCGCATAGTCCAGAATTAACAATTGCAAAATGTGGAGTGTGAGACACTGAGCTAGCAGACTCATTCTGCACCAGTTGCAGCTTGTTGAAGTGGATATTAAGCAGGCCAATGACGTAATTAATACAAGCAGCAATTCTGTCCACACTTTATGGAAAAAGAAACTACTTGGATGGGGCCACGGTGCCCACCGAGCCAATGCTACCTCTGGATAGGACTATAACAAGTTGCCCTCTTCCACGGGATTAAGCTGAAAACATCTCCCTGAAAAACACAATAATTAAGTAGAGAAAGATGTGGAGGGCTGAGCCCTGGGAGATCAGGTTAGTAACTAACCTGATCTCCCAGGGCTCAGCCCTCAAGTTTCCAACGACAAGTCCATGCTGTGTGTTCCCCACAACAACATGGACTTGGCGTTGGAAATTAGAGGGCTGAGCCCTGGGAGATCAGGTTAGTAACTAACCTGATCTCCCAGGGCTCAGCCCTCAAGTTTCCAACGACAAGTCCATGCTGTGTGTTCCCCACAACAGCATGGACTTGTCGTTGGAAGTTAGAGGGCTGAGCCCGGGGAGATCAGGTTAGTAACTAACCTGATCTCCCAGGGCTCAGCCCTCAAGTTTCCAACGACAAGTCCATGCTGTGTGTTCCCCACAACAACATGGACTTGGCGTTGGAAATTAGAGGGCTGAGCCCTGGGAGATCAGGTTAGTAACTAACCTGATCTCCCAGGGCTCAGCCCTCAAGTTTCCAACGACAAGTCCATGCTGTGTGTTCCCCACAACAACATGGACTTGGCGTTGGAAATTAGAGGGCTGAGCCCTGGGAGATCAGGTTAGTAACTAACCTGATCTCCCAGGGCTCAGCCCTCAAGTTTCCAACGACTAGTCCATGCTGTGTGTTCCCCACAACAGCATGGACTTGTCGTTGGAAGTTAGAGGGCTGAGCCCTGGGAGATCAGGTTAGTAACTAACCTGATCTCCCAGGGCTCAGCCCTCAAGTTTCCAACGACAAGTCCATGCTGTGTGTTCTCCACAACAACATGGACTTGTCGTTGGAAGTTAGAGGGCTGAGCCCTGGGAGATCAGGTTAGTAACTAACCTGATCTCCCAGGGCTCAGCCCTCAAGTTTCCAACGACAAGTCCATGCTGTGTGTTCCCCACAACAGCATGGACTTGTCGTTGGAAGTTAGAGGGCTGAGCCCTGGGAGATCAGGTTAGTAACTAACCTGACCACCCAGGGCTCAGCCCTCGAGTTTCCAACGACAAGTCCATGCTGTGTGTTCTCCACAACAGCATGGACTTGGCGTTGGAAAAGGAAGACTAGGCCCTTAGAGATGCAGGGATCCAGGCCCCGGTGTTCACAGCAGACAAGGCTGGGGAAGTCAAAGTTCAGAGGCATAGATGACAAAGAGTGCTGATGTGCTGTTCAGATGAGGGAGTTGGGCCCAGGGAGATATGTTGCGCCAGCTTGTAGGGTGCACCACAGCTGAGGCTAGGCAAGTTACCGCACAGAGTTGTAGGCAACAGATGGTAGAAACTTGGCACTGAAACTGAAGAGCTGGGCCTGGGAGATCTGTTGATTCAGGCGCAGGAGTTTGCCTCAACTGAGGTCGGGCCAGTCACTGTACGGAGTGCCTGGATGACAGATGGCAGGAACTTGGAACAGAAACTGGATTGCGGGGCCCAACGAGATGGTGTGCTCAAGGCCCCAGGTCCTACGACAGCTGAGGCCAGGTTGGTCTTAGCACTGAGGTGTGGGCGACAGACAACAGTGACTGTGTACTAAAACCAGAGGGCAAGGCCCTTCAAGATCCAGTGATCGTGGACGCGTGGTTCACCACAGTTAAGGCCAGGCAAGTGACTGCACAGAGCCATCAGGGATGAAGGGAGGGGACATGTCGATGCAACTGGAGGGCTGAACTCTAAGGAATCTGGTGCCGTGAAAACTAGGGCTTGCCGCAGCTGAGGCCAGGCAGGTGAATGCGCAGAGGCTGGGACGATGGATGGTGGTGACAGACATCAGAACCAGCAAGCTGTGCCTCAGGACACCAGTGCATTGTGCCCCGCACCCCAGGGTTGCGGACAGGCCAGTCACTCCACAAAGGAAGGAGTGACAGACAGAAGGGACTTGATAACACGACTGGTGGACTGGCCCTGTCAGACCAGCAAACCGTGGGGCAAGGCATGCCTGTCCCACGGGGCACAGCCCACTAATCTTGCTACCAGGTTCCTGCTGTTTGACATTCCTGCTTCTGTGTAGCAGCTGGTCTGGTCTACCATCCTGGGGTCCATTACACTGGTGCCTCAAGGCACAGCTCATTGGTTCTGATGACCAGTCTCCACTGCCTGTCGCCCCAGCCTCCGTGCGTTGACATGCATGGCCTCAGGAGTGGCAAGCCCTAGTGTTCACGGCACCAGATTCCTCAGAGTGCACCCCTCCAGTTGCATTGATGTCTCCCCTTCCTTCATCTCTGATGGCTCTATGCAGTCACTTGCCTGGCCTCAGCTATGAGGAACCACAGGTCCACAACCACTGGATTTCGCAGGGCCTAGCCCTCTGCTTTCAGTACAAAGTCGCTGTTGTCTGTTGCCCATGCCTCAGTGCTAAGACCAACCTGGCCTTAGCTGTGGTAGGACCTGGGGCCTTGAGCACACCATCTCGTTGGGCCCCGCAATCCAGTTTCTGTACCAAGTTCCTGCCATCTGTCATCCAGGCACTCCGTATGGTGACTGGCCCGACCTCAGTTGGGGCAAACTCCTGGGCCTGAAGCAACAGATCTCCCAGGGCCCAGCTCTCCAGTTTCAGTGCCAAGTCTCTACCATCTGTTACCTACAACGCTGTGCAGTAACTTGCCAAGCCTAAGCTGTGGTGAACCCTAGGAGCTCGCACAACGTATCTCCCAGGGCCCAACTCCTGCATCTGAACAGCTCGTCAGCACTCTCTGTCGTCCATGCCTCTGGACTTTGACTTCCCCAGCCCCGTCTGTTGTGAATGCCAGGACCTGGATCCCTGCATCTCCAAGGACCTAGTCTTCCAACCCAATGCCAAGTTGCTGCTGTCTATCACCCAAGCTTCTGTGTAGTGACTAGCCTGGCCCTAGCAGTGGAACTGCTAACACCAGGCTAGTCACTCCACAGAGGTGTAGACAACAGTTTTTTATTGTTAGAGTTAGGGGTTAGGCTTAGAGGTTAAGGTTAGGGATTAGTGTTAGAGTTAGGAGGGACTTGTCATTCGAAGCGGGGGCTGGACCCTGGGAGTTCCAGAGATCCAGATCCCTGCATTCACAGCAGGCAAGGCTGGACAAGTCACTGCATAGGGGAATGAAGGACAGAGTGCAGACATGCTGGTCAGAACAGAGAGTTGGGCCATGGGAGTTACATCGTGCCAGCTCCTAGAGTTCACCACAGCTGAGGCTGGACCAGTCACTGCTGAGAAGTGTAGGAAACAGACAGTAAAAGCTTGGCCCTGAAACTGGAGGGCTGGGCCCTGGGAGATCTGTTACTTCAGACCCGGGTGTTTGCTTCAACTGAGGCCAGGCCAGTCTCTGCCTGGAGGCCTGGGTGACAGACAGCAGGAACTCGACAGCAAAACTCGATGGCAGGGCCCAACGACACAATGTACCCGGGGCCCCAGGCCCTACCACAACTGAGGCCAGGTTGGTCACTGCACTGAGGTGTGGGAGACAGACAACAGGGACTTTGTACTGAAACCAGAGGGCTGAACCCATCAAGATCCAGTGCTCATGGAACAGGGGTCCGCTACAACTGAGGCCAGGAAGGTGACTGCACAGAGCCTTCAGAGACAGTAAGTGAAGACAAATCGTTGCAGCTGGAGAGCTGAGCTCTGAGAAATCTAGTGCCCTGGACATTGGGGCTTGCCACAGCTGAGGCCAGGCAGGGGAAATGCACAGGGGCCGGGGCAACAGGCAACGGAGACTAGGCATCAGAGCCAGCAAGCTGTGCCTCAGGGCACCAATGCACTGGGCCTCGCACCCCGGGATTGCAAGGGCAGGTCAGTCACTGCACAAGGGCAGGAGTGACAGACAGAAGGAACTTGGTAACAAGACTAGTGGACTGACCCTGTCAGACCAGCAAACCGTGAGGCAAGGCATGCCTGTCCCACAGGGCACAACCCACTAGTCTTGCTACCAGGTCCCTGCTGTTTGTCATTCCCACTTCTGTGCAGCAGCTGATCTGCCCTATGATATAGCAAATCCCAGAGTCCAGCACACTAGTGCCCTGAGGCACAGCTCACTCGTTCTGATACCTAGTCTCTGTTGCTTGTCGCCCCAGCCTCTGTGCATTTCCCCTGCCTGGCCTTAGCTGTGGCAAGCCCTAGTGTCCAGGGTACCAGATTCCTCAGAGCTCAGCCCTCCAGTTGCAACAATGTGTTTTCTCATACTGTTTCGGGAGGCTTTGTGCAGTCACTTTCCTGGCCTCAGTTGTAGCGCACCCCTGATCCATGGGCACTGGATCTTGATGGGTCTAGCCCTCTGGTTTCAGTACAAAGTCCCCGCTGTCTGTCCCTTACACCTCAGTGCAGTGACCAACCTAGCCTCGGTTGTGGTAGGACCTGGGGCCCCGGGTACAGTGTATCGTTGGGCCCTGCCATCCAGTTTCGGTGTCAAGTTCCTGCTGTCTGTCACCCAGGCCTCCAAGCAGAAACTGGCCTGGCCTCAGTTGAGGCAAACTCCTGGGCCTGAAGCAACAGATCTCTCAGGGTCCAGCCCTCTAGTTTCAGGGCCGAGCCTCTACTGTCTGTTTCCTACAACTCTGAGCAATGACTGTTCCAACCTTAGCTGTGGTGAACTCAAGGAGCCGGCACGATGTGACTCCTGGGGTACAATTCTCTGTTCCAAATGGCATGTCTGTGCTCGGTCATTCACGCCTTTGTGCGGTGACTTGGCCAGTCTCACCTGTTGTGAATGCTGAGGCCTGGATTCCTGGACCTCCCAGTGCCCAGCCCCCTTCTTCCAATGACAAGTCCCTTTCGCCTGTTGCCCACACCTCTGTAGAGTGACTAGCCTGGTGTCAGCTGTGCCACTGTTGGGGTCAGGCTAATCACTGCGCAGAAGCATGTTTGACAGACAGCAGAAACTTAGCACTGGGACCAGTAACCCGGGTAGGGCGACTACAGGGCTGCCCGCACTTGTCGAAGGTGCGACCCTAAGACTCGTGGAGGGCGGGGACGTCTCACGCCACCCGTACAGGTCCATGGGGCCTGCCCACTGCCCAACGGCATAGACTAGGTTGTGGAGAAAAGAAACAGTTCTCAAGTTAACTTAACAAAGTTTTGTGTTTCAAAACAAGAATCAAAGAAATGCAGTGCCTTAAGAAATCAGGCACGTTTTTTGTGGACAATTTGATTGCCTCCCTCTCCATCTACATATTCTCTTAACACTCAAGTCCCACATTTATACCACAAGGATGCTGCTACATCAGTCTTTACTCTCATTACCGATTTTCTTCTCTGACAAAGATAAGGCTCAAGTGCAGTAAGAGTGGATTCCACCAGCTCTCCAGTGCATCACAATCTGTAAAACCAGATAACAGAATGATTCATTTCAGAACAAACATCACTGAGTTACAAATTTGATGTTCAGCCATACCTAATGGTATTCGTCTATATGACCCGGTTCAAATGTCACGCTTTCGTCGTGTCAAAGTCAACTGGATCAAAAAAAAGCTGCCTAATTATCTTTTGTTTGAAATGAGTTCAACATGACAAAAGTGCAACATTTGAACCGGTTCTAAGTAATATTTGGATCAGCTGCCTCTGAGAACTGGGTATTAAGTGCCTATAAGTTAAGAGTTGAGCTGAATTTGAGTTGAGAATGAGTTACAGTTGTCTACTGAGGTTACATTTTCTAACCTCTTTATAGTAGATCACTTCTTATTTATCACTGAAATGTATTAAACTTCTAAACTATGATATTCTATATCAGTCCCATTCATGAATTTTTCTTTTTTTGACAGGCTCTGTGTATTACTAATGTAGTTGTGGAAATAAGCAAACGCAGTTTCACGTGAATGGCATCAAAAGGGCTTCACGAGTTGATAGCAAATTTGCCATTCACTTCCAAAGCTTCGCCGATTTGGAAACTAACTTCTATAGACAGATTTACTTCAGCACATATAAACGTAATTTTAACGTATAGATTCATATTTATCCGCGAACACTCAAGTTTGAACTGTGTTGGGCTTTGATAGACGAGTGTGTACCCATGCACACACTGTTTGTGTGATAACAACAGTATGTAGGCGAAGTTCTTTATCAGCTTTAAACGTTTGTCTTTTGCAAATCTATTTCTGTTTGTATGTATGTAAAGGAAACTCGAGGCATATTCACAAATACAGAGTGGACTCAATTCACTGAATGTTAAGATTTATAGATACCCAGATATTGATATCGTTTATGTCTGTTTCATGTGTAAACACAAGTTGATATTGTATGCGCTGAAAGTCAATGTGAAATCCTTGAACTCAGCATGTGAACGGACTTCTTTTCAGGTTTGCATATTAGGAAACTTCTCGTTTCTTAATTCTTGATACTCCATCCTGACTCAATTCTCAGGTCTTGAAACTTCAACTTCTTGTGTTTCGAGACGAGAGAATCGCTATTTGAGGATCAAATCGAGACTGTCAACTTACCTTTCACTGGTACTGTTAAAATACTGCACAAATGTAAGTTGACACTCGATACTTGATCCTCGCGAGAATCGAGTCAAGAATCAAGACTTGATTCTTCATACCTTTTTTTTTTTTTACAAAAACCTTTATTGATAATCACAAACAAAGTACAAGGTACAACGCAGGCCTACATTAAAAAACGCAAAAACATTACAGAAAGCAACAATTACAGAATGCAAATAAATGTAAAGAAGATCCTTGCAGAATGCATTACAGAATGCTTATCTACAAACAAAAGATGTTTACAAAAATTGAGTCAGATTAATTGATATTAAAATTCCTTAAGGGCTGTCAACGAAAGGAAGCAGTTTTTGTCATTTTTTCTTATGAATTCTCGAGTTCTCATTATTCTTTGCTATAAGACTTTCTATTTGATAGGTAGAGCGTATTTTTGCTTTCAACAGTGTTAGAGTGGGTTTTATGTTTAAAGAGCGGCTTTGGTGAATTATGTATTTACCGAGAATAATTACACGATTTAATAATAGACTGTCTTTGCTAGTGAGACCAAAACACTACGTCAAAAGTGCTCAGATACCTGACATCAAAACCTAACTCATTTCACCACTCAGTCAATGATGACCAGAAATGTTTTGAGGTATCGCAATTTCTTCACACTTGATTCTCGTGAGATTCGCCGAAGCAGAACATTCTTGATTATGCCTAATCGACTCGAGTTTCGAGAAAACGATAAATTTCTCGAAGAAAGAACAATCACCGCTTTTGTGAGTGCAGACCTAAGAAACCAACAAAGCAGTGTAAACGTTGTGACAGGATCAGATGCAGAAGTGTATCACTGAATGAAATCAACTTGTAACACTTGTCGAAGACATTGTATACTTGTCAATCTCAATATGCACTAAAAATTGTTACCCGGTAAGGGTAAAAGTTACCCAGTGTTAACCAATCAGAGCGCGGCATTTCTAAAGCCGTCTCCGGCGAGTAAACTTTACCTTCACGGAGTAAACTTTACCGCCGTCAAAATACCAGATGTTTGTGAAATAGCGTTCATCTAGTGTCCAAACGCATAAATAACGTGGATAACCTTTTAATTCCGTTTTTCTAAAGCGCATTGGAGTGTTATTGTGGAAAAACTCTCAAATCTAAATTTTCTATAGAGAGTATGGCAGGCTCTTCGCTGTAGTGAATGCCAGTGCCAGCAACAATTACCCCGTATAAAAGTAAACATTTCTCCCGCAAAAACAAGCCAGAGACATAATGTTTTAGAAATAGCAGTTTCTTCACGGTTAAACGGATAAAACATTAGACGTTCTTGAAATTTCACCTCTCTTAGCGCAATCTACCTATTTTTCTCGCTAAATTAAACGTTTAAATCCATACATTCAAACAGAGCATGGCCGGCTTAGTACATCCTGTGAAGGTCACAGAAGTATATCAGCCAAATAACCTACTGTGCACGGTAAACATTACTGCAATCAAAAACACGTCAAAGATCAAGCTGGCATTTTTAATGATCTATTAGTTTGCAACAAATGTGTACTAAATAATGTTGAAATGCTTTGCAATTCATTTTGTAGGAGACAATCAGGAGCATTTTATTAGAAAATTCTCTAATGAGAGCACGGCGCGATTCGTGACCTGTCCGGTTATAACTCCGCATCCCCAAGGGACTAACAAATGTAAGCCGATTCAAGGAAATATTTTTGACAACATTTTGCGTCCGACAAAAGGAGATAAAATCCATGAAATCTCTCAAGGCATTCAACCCACATTTCATAGACAGTATGCATATTTCATAAACTACTATTTAACAATTAGATTATTCGCTCTCGATTTCTATGCGTGATAGTTGATGAGGCCGAAATCTAATTTTACGAACTGCACGGTCCCGCGCTGATCGACAATTGTGACAGATTCAATGTTTACATTACCTACCGCAGCAACGATCAAGGTGAATGAACTGCTTCTACACCTTTGTATGTTTTTATGACAATTGGTTATCTCGTTCGTTATCCTTTCTGGGTAAACTTTACCTCCCGTAATATATTAAATTTCTTAACTTCTGCTCCTTCGCCAGGCAAACAGACGGATACAATTTACTTGAGACTGTTTTCTTACGACGTTGCTTTCGTATCCTCATCGATTCACTTGCGTGCGGCTTTGCAAAGAGAGTCAATACACACACACACACAAACTTATTCTTCGTTTAATCGAGATATGTGACGGTAATCAGATGTTCGTGTTTGCCATTTTCTTTTAAGTCATTTCTTACGGTCGTCGTTCGCCGAATTTGTTTAGGATTCCAGCCACGAGTGTGTAGAACATTCGCGGGAAAAACATGCACTAAGATCTGCCACTTCTTTAACACGATTGCGACTGTTCTACTCATGAACCGTAGAAATAAATCAACAAAGGAAGTCGAGGAAAACGGTTTGAGTTTTAGAACGTTCAAGAATGTTACGAAGCTACGATCATACGAAAACGCTGGTGTTGGCGAGAGTTTAACCCAAGGAGCAAGTAATTATTTGCCGGACATCTTGGTGAGTTCATACATTTTTAATCACATTTATGAAATGGTTTCTCAGCATAATGAAACTTCAAATGTGTTTGTAAATCTTGTTTTTGCTCGTGTCGTTGTAATGTTAGTTTTCGAGCTCTTCCTGTTTTCGCAGTCAATGCACAATAGAATATAGCGCAGGGAAGTGTGTGAGTAAATATTCAGAACTGATTTTTCCTGCTCTAGCAACTTCGAATTACACATTTCTTGCCGAGATTGTTTATTTTCACTGCTAAGGGTTTTCAGCCGCTGGCAGTCAACAATGAAATGGCTAAAGTAATTTAAGGATTAGTCAATTAAGAAGTAAAAAACTCACAAGTGCGATTGGAAAATGAAATAATTTTGTGTGTGTGTATTGACTCTCACCTTGATCGTTGCTGCGGTAGTTAATGGAAACATTGAATCTGTCACAATTGTCGATCATCGCGGGACCGTGCCGTTCGTAAAATTATATGTTATAATATGCATACTGTCTATGAAATATGAGTTGAATGCCTTGAGAGATTTCATGGATTTTATCCCCTCCTTTTGTCGGACGCAAAATGTTGCTCAAAAATATTTCCTCGAATTCTTACATGTGTAAGCCCCTTGGGGATACGGAGTTGTGACCGGACAGGTCACGAATCGCGCCGTGCTCTCATTAGAGAATTTTCTAATAAAATACTCCTGATTGTCTCCTACAAATGAATTGCAAAGCATGTCAACATTTGCAACATTTGTTGCAAACTAATAGATCATTAAAAATGCCAGCTAAAAAAAATTACTTGAATGATCTTTGACGTGTTTTTGGTTGCGGTAATGTTTACCGTGCACAGTAGGTTGTTCGGCTGATATACTTCTGTGACCTTCACAGGATGTACTACGCCCGCCATGCTCTGTTTGAATGTATGGATTTAAACGTTTAATTTAGCGAGAAAAATAGGTGGATTGCGCTAAGAGAGATGAAATTTCAAGAACGTCTAATGTTTTATCCGTTTAACTGTGAAGAAACTGCTATTTCTAAAACACTACGTCTCTGGCTTGTTTTTGCGGGAGAAATGTTTACTTTTATACGGGGTAATTGTTACTGGCGCTGGCATTCACTACAGCGAAGAGCCCGCCATACTCTCTATAGAAAATATAGATTTGAGAGTTTATTTCCACAGTAAGACTCCAATGCGCTTTAGAAAAACGGAATTAAAAGGTTATCCACGTTATTTATGCGTTTGGACACTAGATGAACGCTATTTCACAAACATCTGGTATTTTGACGGCGGTAAAGTTTACTCCGTGAAGGTAAAGTTTACTCGCCGGAGACGGCTTTAGAAATGCCGCGCTCTGATTGGTTAACACTGGGTAACTTTTACCCTTACCGGGTAACAATTTTTAGTGCATATTGAGATTGACAAGTATACAATGTGTTCGACAAGTGTTTTGTGAAGACAGCGCGTTTGCTCGCCGGTGAAACTAAACAATCTTCTCTCCTACTTTGCATGTGACAGTTTTATTCATAAACAACCAGGACGAGTGGGGAAATTTTTCTCGCCAGCACTTATATCTATTGAAGAAAACAAATAACCTCACAAAAAGAATCATTTTTATTGGTCTTCAAGTTTCTGCATTGAAAGAAACTACTTCTGAAACTCTTCTTGTGATGTACAGTGGGCTTGTTTAAAGCAAATTTGCATACACACTGGCGAGTGTGATCAAATTTTGTTTTTTGAACCACCCTGCAAATGGAAAAAGTCATTTCTTCAGTTCTAGAAAACATAAAGTGGTCGTTAAAACCACAAAATACTCTGTATTTAAAGGCGAACTTTTAAATCAAAGTTTTCATGATGCGCTGAGTACTTCTGCATTATTTTTTGCAGGCAAAACTTCAGAGAGTGTTTTAAGGTTACTCCGGACCTTCACGGGTGTCCTCCCATGTCCGCCAGGGAAAAATTCATATGCGCGCCATTTTAAAGCAAAGCATGGCAAACTATATATCGTTGGAAAGCTTAATAAATGTAGATTTCGGAAAAAATATGAATTCCCAGTTTTTTTAATTCCACAAAAGAAAATTGCAAAAATGACCACGAAAATGACCATGCGTCATTCTGGCAAACAAACAAAATTAATGGGTACCAAAATTCGGCAGATTTCTGTGCAATTTGGCCTGAACATTCCTTAGATGTTGTCAAACAAAAGTGTGTCAGGGATTTTTGAAATTTATAATATTTCACCCGTGGCGAACTTCAATGCAATGCCCATCGCGCATTCTTTGCTGATCGAACTTGACAGATTAATTAATAAATAACCAGTCACACTATTGGAAAATGCTGACACACTTTTGATGATTGATCCTTTGTGATTAACACTATGCAGTTATTTTGCCAATACGCTTGGATTTGATACCCTATTAATTCAATTGAATGACACATTGTCATTTTCGTGGTTGTTTGCGATTTTCTTTTGCGGAATTGAAGAAACCGGCAATTTATATTTTTTTCCGAAATCTATATTTATTAAGCTTTCCAATGATATATAGTTTGCCGTGTTTTCCTTTAAAACGGCGCGCACACGAATTTTTTCCCCGAGGACACCCGCGAAGGTCCGGAGTAACCTTAAAGCACATGCCGTCAAGTGTGATTGACTTTTGCCTTTCTGAGCCATTAACGCGCGCTAACAAAAAAGTAATATCTTCGGTTCTACGAAACAAAGTGGTGATTGAAATGGCAAAATACTCCATCTTCAAAGGCGAACTTTTAAATCAAAGTTTTCATGATCTGCTGAGTATTACTGCGTTACTTCGTTGCAAGCAAAAGTTCAGAGATTTTTAGAGTGTGTGTTTCAATTAAAGCATGCACCAGCAAGTGTGAATGATACATGTACATTTTTCACATTTACTTAAAAGTAATGACCACTTTCTTTAAAACAACCATTAACCTATTCTTAGAAATGAGATGGTTATTTTTCATTTAATGAAAAATACACATTCATTGTCCTGTATACCTTGATAGTGAAGCCACAATGTTACATATTGCAGAATACAAAATTTCAGCAAAGTCATTTTAATGCTCTACTGAACACAAAACTGATTTAACAGCCTAAACAACTGAAGTTGGAATTCTTTCCTACAAGGTGGTTATTACTGATAATGAGGAATGGCAGACATTATTTGACTTAGAAATAAGGTGGTTTTGCACTTGCTATTAAAATTAAAACAATCTCTCTTACCAATTAGGCATAGTGCTGTTCTTGGTACAATCTCTAATGTCAGACATTCTTGGTTCCTTAACAGGTTTGTCCTCAAACTACAATTATTACATAAGAAAGCAATAATGCAATATTAATAAACACATTACTGTGACACATATTTTTTACCTGTAAAAACAAAGTTTCAAAGGTGAGATTTACAATCATTTATCAATACCTTCACTCACAATTGAGAAAAACAAGAGAGCAACAGTTGACCGTATTTAAGTTAAAAGAACCGATTGTGCCATCTTTCCAGTGAGAATGCATTTTAACTTGAACAACTTCTTATATACCTAAGGTAGCTTTTTAAAATGAGATTTCCCTTGGCAGAAAGTCAGTTACTGATATTGGGGGAAATGGCAGACATTATTTGACTCAGGAATAAGTTGGTTAAACACTTGCAACTAAAATTAAAACATGATTAATTTTACAAAGAAAGCAGAAGGCACACTTGAAGTTAGATACAAATTAACTTTTACAACAGTCCTTCTACATTGTACCACCAATCCTGAGGCTGATTTTGAAGGTGAACCCATCCCATTTAAGTTATCGAACAACCAACCACTGCTGTATTGCATAGTTCTCCGACAGAAATTGGGGACATCAAGCAGCCAGACATCAACGACAAAGAAAATGTGTTACAAAAAACAAGTCAAGGTATTTTAAGCATCTTGGGGATTGTCCTAAGCCAGGTAACTTGTCTAATGTGGTAAAACTGTAAGGAGCTGCATTTGTTGGGACGATGTTCCTAGGTGCATTCCGTGTCAATGCCACGCCATACTTAATCTTCTAAGTAATTGTACGCCAAAAACTGAAACCCACAACAGAGATCTTCAGCGTAGTTCTCATAAAATGCAGCCTGGATGATGTTTTATGTTCAACCAAAGGAAAACTTGTCACAATTTGGTCATTTCATGGGGAAGTTTTTTTTCAGAGGACAGCAAAACTGAAATTTTGACAAATGAAACAAAATTAATAAACCCCAGGTAGAGGTATTGCTTTACTAATACTCTAAATCCATTTCTTTCTTGATGTTGTCATGCCTTTGGTCCCTTTTCAACTTAAATTTGTCCATTATAAATAATAATCACAGCTTTAAACACAAAAATTGAACGAACCAATCTCTATAAGTTCAAATGCCGGGAGAGGGGGGGATTTGAAGTTTCGAAATGGTGCAGGTGATCACGAACGTAGGTGGTTTCACTCAAACATTTCAGCACTAAGAAACAAGAACAACTTCACGTTTATTACCATTTAAGTTATTATTATTTACCGGTAACGCCTACCCTTCGAAGCCGAAGATTGATGGCGTGGGGTCAGCTAAATATTACGAAAAAATACTTTAGCATAACTATCCCGCATAGTGATAGACTGTGGTAATGAACAGTGTCATTAACTGCTTAGTAAATTTGATATTACAAAGGTATCGAAAGCTTTTCCCGCCATTTTAAATTGCGTAAAATCAGGTGCAGGCCACCCACAATATTTTTCAAACAAATAAAGCCACAGTTCGTGAGTAAAGAAAACACCAAGCATCCACAACCTTAATAATTAAATCTGTATGCACTTTACTTACCATTTCTTTAGCTTTAGAAGTCAACTTTCGCCAGCTATCTACAGGTTTCACCACACCAGTTTGTCACACTTCGATCGAAGCACTAGGGTGCGGGCTCAAAGCTTGGTCAGTGGTACGTATTTCCAAATAAGGAAGTGATGGCATTTTCACGTGCCCTATCAACCAGGCCTGGTTCCTTGGAGCCTTCGCGCAAGTGCATTTTGAGGTGTGACAGACCGACAGACCAGTGTGACAAACTGCCCGCGTGACGGACTTCAAGATGTCGGGCGAAAATTGACTTTTAAGCAACAGAAATGGTGAGTAAAGTGTATACAAATTTAATTGTTAAGGTTCTGGATGTTTGGTGTTCTTTCAACTCGTGAAATGAGGCTTTATTTGTTTGAAAAATGTTGTGGGCGGCCTGATTTTCACCCAAAGCTTTCAGGCAAATAAAAATGGCGGGAAATGCCTTCAGATACCCTTGCAATGAATTAATAATAATGTTCGTTACCGCAGTCCATCACTATGAGTGTTTTTTTTACAAGATTCTTGTTCCTTAATGCTAAAAACGTATGATGGAATGAAGATAAATTGGTTCGTTCAAATTTCCGCCCCATGGGCCAAAATTGAGTTCACATACCGTCATGCTCTCGAAAAGATGAAGCTCCATCTGCTAACTAGTGATCCTGGCTGCTTTATAAAAGAGCTTGGTCGATCTTTCTTAAAACAATCGTATTGAACGACTTTATTATAGGCAACCTTTATCCAACGGACCTATGAGGGTATTTCGTTAACTTTGGCTAGTTGAAAGTTCCAAATAAATTTGAAAAAATGTTCATCAACGTCTTTGGCAAAGATGGGTGGCAGGGTCACCACTGAAGCATTGTAAACTAATTTGGAGTCAGTTTTCTGGTTGACCTTAATTGGTTTAAGGTTTTATTGAACACAATTACAGTGCTTTCAATAAGCACCGACGGCCGACGAAAAGCGTCGGCCATTTCCCTAAAAAAAGTCGGCTACTTTTTGCCCTAAATTGGAGTAATTAAAGGAAGATTGTTTCAAACCCCTTGTTGATACAGTCGGTTACTCTACTCAAACCAGCTGCCTACTTCAATTTTTATTGAAACCCCTGCAATTAACAAGTCTGTGTGTGAAATTGAGTTTCTTGCTAATGGCAAGGTCAGAAGGAAAGGTTTCACCTAAGGGGTGGACCATTAGAAATAATGGAAGGGGTGGTAAAAAAATTTATTTTCAGTGCATGATTTTTTTTCTGCAGGATTTTATTTTTGGCATGTAATTTCAAGATAGGTTTTTGTGTCGTTGTAGTAATGCACATATGTACAAGCTCTACACAAGGTTCATTTACATTGTTTCATTCCCAACCTACATGTAGTAATGAAATGCAGGAGGCAATTAAAACTCGCCTGGACGATCACACTTTGCTGACTTACCAGTATGCGGAAGGCGTGATAACATCAAGAATCAAAAGGCTTTTCAGTATCAGGGGTTATTCATTTTGTTTCATTTTTTGCTGTCCAATTCAAAACTATCCCATGAAAATAATGAGCAAATTGTGCCAACAATTCTTCTTTTGTCTGAACATGAACATTGTCCCAACGAATGCAGCTCCTGTAGGGTGAATGAAGGTAAATTCATATTGTAAACCTCACCTTTAATACGTTGTTTACTGGTTCTAATGTATTTATTAATAATATTTTATTATTACTTTCTTATGCTCTTATATAAAATTGTAGATTGAGGACAAACCTGTTGAGGAACCAAGACATTACAGATCGTACCAAGAACAGCACTATGCCTTTGGTAAGAGAAATTATGTTTTTATTATTTAATTATAAAACCAAATTATTATTCCTGAGTCAAATGATGACAGCTCTTCCCCAATATTAATAATTGAATTCCTGCCCAGGAAAACCTCACTTTAAAAAGCTAGTAAGGGAAATAACATGTTATCAAAATGCATTCTGGAAAGATGGCACAATCTATACAATCAACTCTTACTGTCTTGTTTTTCTCACTTGTGAGTGAAGGTAAATTCATGTCAGGGCTGCAAATAATTTTTCTTCCTTGAAAGGACATACGTCCGACCAAGTCTCCATTTTGATTGGACAAAACAGAAATGTGGTCGGACATTTTTTTAATTGTCATTTTTAAGTGGAAGTCTTTTTGAAATAATTGTTTCTTATCATTATTTACATTTGTACTTATTATTTGGTAAAAAAATTTGTCCAGACATAACATCCAACCGAAGTTAAGTTTTCGTCGGACATGGGCCGATTTTAGTCGGACGTTGTTCAAGGACCGACAGTTATTTGCAGCTCTGCATTTTGTAAACCAAACCTTTGATACTTCATTGACAGGTAAAAATTAGGTGTTGTGCAATTAATGTGTTTATTAATTTAATTATTGCTTTCTTATACGTAATGATTGTAGATGGAGGACAAACCTTTTGTGAGGAACCATGAATGTCTGACATTACAGATTGTACCAAGAACAGCACTACTTTTGGTAAGAGAAATTATGTTTTAATTTTAGCAAGTGCTTAACCAACTTATTTCTGAGACAAAGAGACAAATAATGTTTACCATTCCCCAATATCAGTAATAACCACCTTGTAGGAAAGAATTCCAACTTCAGTTCTTTAGGTTGTTAAATCAGTTTTACGTTCAGTAGAGCATCAAGAAACAAATGGATTTTCAGTATTAGAAAAGGAATACCTCTGTCCGGGGTTCATTCATTTTGTTTCATTTTTTGCTGTCCTCTTCAAAACTATCCCGTCAAAATGATGACCAAATTGTGACAGCAATTTCACCTTTGTCTCAACATGAATATTGTCCCAACGAATGCAGCTCCTGCGGAGCATTTTCACTTACATGACGGGCAGCTATGTAACTTTATTCAGAGCTTGAAATAACGGCCGGTCAGCAGACAATGTCCGGTCAAAAATAGGTTTTGTCCAGTCGTTTACGTTTGTAAAGAAAAATTTAATGCAGAGCTTCAGGTTTTAGATTTTGAAAGGTTCAACATTATTGGCGTTCGTGAATAAAAAGCGGATAAGACAGAAGGAGATACTACCAGACCAAGAACTTTTAATAAATGATTCATAACAGTGCTTGTAAAATTTCCGGTGGTTACAAATTTTTGCTTTGTCATTCATCAAGCCCTCACTGCAAATTTGCGGGTCTTTCGGAGCAGCGTCTGTAGCGGTGTGGATTACTATATTCTTATATATATATAGTCCACTGGGATTTTGTAAACGTGGCGTGAGAAGCATAACAATGCCTCTCAGTGTCGGTACAAAGGTCCTGGCACCCTTTGAATTAAATAAAAATTCAAAAAGTACTGGAAAAGTGTAAAATAACAATAGCAAGAAAGCAAGTTTACATTTATTTGTCCACTTGTCGACATTTCTGTGTGAATCACGGAAGGTATAAATTCCGAGATTAACTAAACAATCTATTTTCAAGGGAAACAAACCATTTTAACAGAAAGTTCATATATTCCAACAAATAAACTTTATCTTATCTATGTGATTCATCTCGAACGATTGACCGCAGACTACGACCCTACACCAGCCATTCAGTTATGGGCAACGGAGCGCCACTCGCCGTCCGAACCAAAACCGTATTTCTTGTTGTATACTCACATCTGTTAGCTTGTATTATTATGAGAATCAACTAGATCGGACGCTTCAATTTAAACAACTTCATAACTTTAGTCGGTATTAAAATAAAGAAAAAATAAAAATTTAACCGCATAGAAGACATAGAACTGAAGCGATAGTTTTATGCACAAATGTAATATTGATTTTGCCGAACGTGCGGCTCTATCGGTGTTCCACTTTCCTGCATTGAGTTTGAGGCTGCATGTACAATAAAGGCGTAGAAAATGTACATGTTTGATATGTAAATATCATGCGGGGGGGGGAGAGAATTCTATAGAGATGTGATGTAATGGATATTAATGTCCGGCCTAACATGGGTTGTGTCCGAGCAAAAATAGGTTTGACCAGACAAATTGACCGGCGCCAGCTGGGGAATTATTTCAAGCCCTGTTATTGGATCAAAAGAAAGTGGTTAGATAAGAAAAGACTGGCTTGGTACACCAACATGGCGTCTGTTTCATTGTTTTTGGTAAACCAATATCACTGCTGTGGCCTCATATGAAAACACTCTATTGTTCATTAGTATAAATCTAATAGCGTTCTATCATAAATGCTGCAATCTGGTTGGCTATCCTACTCGCTATCTATTCCGTGATAGATAGTGAGTAGCGAAAAGGTGAGTGGCAGGCGCAGTCTTATACTTCAAAATAACAATGCAATTAAGTAAAACTTTTCACTTTCGTGGTATATTTATCGAGATTTATACTAAAACAATATTATTAGATTATTCGCTCTCGATTTCTATGCGTGATAGTTGATGAGGCCGAACCTCATCAACTATCACGCGATAGAAATCTCGAGCTCATAATCTAATTGTTAAGTAGTAACTTGATCTATTATAATGAGACGTTTTCTTTGTCACTGCTGTTGTAGCTGCTTAACCTCTGCAATTTCAATACAAAATCAGCATCAGGATTATTAGTACACTGTAGAAGGACTGTTGCAGAAGGTAAGTCGTATCTATTTCAAGTGTGACTTCTATATTTTCGTCAAGATTTAATTTTGTTTTATTGTAGCGAGTTAAATAATGTCTGCCCTTCTCCAATATCAATTTCTGCCAAGGAAAACCTCATTTTAAAAAGTTAGCATGGGAAAAAATGTTATCTAGCTGTGTCAAAATGCATTCTGGAAAGATGGCACAATCTGTTCTTTCAAGTTAAATACAGTCAAATGTTGGGTGAGGCTAAATGGTGTGGGTGGGTGGGTTGTGGGTTGGTGGTCGTGGGTAGGTGGGTCGTGAGTCGTGGGTGGTGGGTCTTGCGTCCAAAATCCCCATACGAAATTGATATGTCATACATGTACATACATTCCTATTAAAATCACCATACGAAATTAATACATCATACATGTACGTACATTCCTATTAAAATGCTGTTTCAAACAGACATGAGTCATCAGCGGTAGGTTACAATAATTGTTAGAAAAATCGATAAACAAAACGAAAGACGAAAGGTGACAAGCTTACAGATATTTCCTCCAATATCCTCTTATCTAGTACTGTTATCCTCTTACCTAGTACTGTTGTCCTCTTATCTAGTACTGTTATCCTCTTATCTAGTACTGTTATCCTCTTATCTAGTACAGTCCTAGTGCAGAATGGAATGGACGATTTAGCTTGTAAAATCTTGAACACTTTTAACACAGTTAAATTCTATGGTAAAAAAAGAGTAAATCTCAGTTGTCTGGTTGTTGTTCTTAAGTATTTGATTGAAAAGCCGAGTAGAAGCTGTGGGTGGTTACGTAGATGGCAAACGTGAGTTCTGTCCCCCCCCTCCCCCGCGTTAATCGACTGGCTGGTGATCAACTTGCAAATCCAGAACGAGGCTAATATTCCTCAATGCAGAACAAACAATTTAAGCTAGTTCAGTTAATTTTTGAAATGAATGCATGAATTCTGGACAAACGTGCACGCCAAAGTTGAGCATTATACTTTTGTAAACTTTGAACCTAAAATTGTGCACTAAGCATAAAGGAAAAGCATTTCTAGTTAGTACAAAACAGTAATCTTTTTATTTAGTGTTTTATACTAAAGGGAATTCAGAGAAATGTTTAAATTCGCGAGCCGGCGGTCCATTTAGCAGTCTGTATTGCAAAATTTGGGGAAGTAATCCCTTTTAGTTGAACCATCAATATCAACCTCAACCTCACAACAATTATCGTCTCGAGATGCGTTTGATTGACTTGTAAAATTGGAGTGAGCATCGAATAAAGGATTGAGTCACATGTTAATCCGGTGCTTACCTTGTCCACATCCGCGTACAAACTTTTTCTTGATAAGTATTCCAGTTATTTACAAGTGACAGAAATAATGATGTAACCGATCCATGTGAGCCAAAGCAAGGTTTTCATTTTTGATAACATCGTTCTCAAGCTTTTGTCTGTTTCGAGAGTTTTCAGTCTTCAAAAAAAAGCCTTTTGCACCATTATTATAGCGATTAATGTTAGGGTAACACCTTGGATGACAACACTAGTGAATTTTCGTGGGTTTTTTTTTGGTTTTTTTTTTTGCAAGCACCACAGATTTTGAGGTGTTATGAAAATTCAAAGACAGCTGATAACTCACAGCATAAAAGGAATGTACATGTATATATGGTGTGTTAATTTCGTGTGGGGAACCCACCAGCCACCACCCAAGATGATTAGACAATCTCTCAAATGTTGTTATCTTGTTTTTCTCACTTGTGGGTGAAGGTAAATTCACAAATTGTAAACCTCACCTTAAGGTGATTCCATCGAAAAAGAAGTTGTAATGAGAATTTGTTGAAACTTTGCACAGTTACTAATTACACCTAGTGCATTAAAAAAATAAAATAAAAAGAGGGGGTCACAGTGTCTGATTTCTCGCTACGGGGCTGTAGTATATAGGTACTTTGCTATCTTTAGACAGCAATATTAAAAAAACCTATCTTTGTACTAGAGACACCCATTACTTCAACAAAGTTATAACTAGCAATGAAATATAAGCATTATTCTTATGATAGAAGTACAATGTTACAGTAAAACGTCTTAAAATTGCCGTAACAATGAAACTAATTTGAAATAATAGGCAAATCGAGCATCCTCACGGTTCCAGTGAAACGCCTAAAATCTGGCGTAGTAGTGAATCAACCGGAATATTTCAAAATTGAATAATGAAAAGTTCTTCAAATTTGAATATATCATGTAAAGTCGTATTTTCCTCAAATAAATGGAATAAAAAAGTGGGGTCACCGAGTTAGTTTAGGAGAAAACGACCATTTATTTCTCTGAACAGCTCAGCTTCCATAGAAAACCTATCAAGTTCCGAACGCGCACGCGCTCGTGTGCGCGCTAATCACGCAAAAAATGATGCGCAGAAAGGATGCGCAATGCAATTGAATGGAATCACCTTAAACTTTGTTTACTAGTAAAAACTAGGTGTCACAATTCTAATGTATTTATTAATAATTAATTTTAGTATTACTTTCTTATACACGTACATAATTGTAGACTGAGGACAAACATGTTGAGGAACCAAGAATGTCTGACATAACAGATTGTACCAAGAACAAAACTATGCCCAATTGGTAAGGGAAATTATGTTTTAATTTTATCAAATGTTGAGCCAAGGTATTCCTGAGTCAAATCATAAACGCTACTTCAATGCTCCACAATTTTATCACAGCAAGATCCCTTCTTGTTTGTCCCTGTCACTCTCGCTCTCTGGATATGTTCAGGACAAAAAGAACTTTCTATCAGAGAAATAAAGCCATGAAGTTTTCATTCAGCGACAGCAGTTCACGTCAAAGACGAGCAACAATTTTCAAAAGCCAATGAAATTCACATGTTTCATTTCCTTGACACACGTCAGTCTAACGAACCTGTTCAACTTTTAACTTGAAATGTTTTTCTTTTCTCTGATTAAAGAGACGAAATAAATATCAAGTATTAACCTCGTATTCTCTTGTATTACATACAGGCAATTAGCATTAGGTATAGCCTCTCACACAGCTTTTAGGAGACTCGTATTTCACTCCCCCCCCCCACTAAAAAACGACTGTGTGGGTATGACTGAGAGTGAAATGTGTAACTGAATGTTTTTCTGAAAGGAATAATTCCATTGTCTAGTTTTACAGATTGTGACACACTGGAGAGCTGACAGAATCTACACTTATTGCACATGAGGCTTATCTTCTTCAGTGACGAAAATCAGTAATTGTGCAAAGATTAATATTGGGGTAGTAATAAGATCATTTACTTGATAAATGTCTAATTTTTGCAGCAGAGAAAGAGATGATGCTTCAAATAAGAAAATGTCATAATACTATTTTCAAGGCCTTAATTCTTTTCGAGTTGTTAAGTTTCGCAGGCACACATTGACATTTATATTATGTTCATTTACCAGGGTTTGATCCAGAGCACGGAGTGGTGACATTCTCATGCTTCAGTGACGATTTGTCCCTTAAAATTTGGCGGCTGCACCAAAATTATCCTGGCCACAAAAATTTCCATTATGTAAAATTCAAACACTGTTTAGAATTTTCCTTTACATTTTCCCATCATTGGATCAAATGAATATGAATGATCAAATAAATTTATTGTCCATAAAATATAAAAAAAAAGATCAGATAAAGTTGATTTGGTATTGAAAAAATTATACTCCACAAATGTTGTAAAACGAGACCATATAAATTGGAAATACCACAAAAACTTGCATGATTGCCAGCTTCACGCTTGACTGACTTTGTGCTGTAACACGACGTGCAGACCTTTTATGACCTTTTAACAAAATCTCCACCTATTTTGGCGACGAAAGAAATGGAGAAACTGAAAACACAAAGATCAGGACACTTTGAGAGTTGAAGAAGCTGATGGCGATGGTAATATGAATCCTAAACTTAAAAGAGGGGGAAATGTCTAATGAAAGCCACAATTTTCAGGTGACATGGCTGAGAGAACACACGTGGTTGAGATACGAAAATCAAGCTATGTTTTGTCATTTGTCACTTGGGTAAAAAGGAAAACCCTTTCTCAAGTGATAAGGGCTGTTCAAATTCTAAAACAACAACTCTAACCAGGCATTTATCATCGCGTGAACACCAAGATGCCACCATGGGAGCGCAATTCTATCACTGAAAAAAAAAAATTGTCCCCCAATTGTTCCAGTTTGTCCCCTTCCAAAGGCCTTGAAGGGGCAAATTGTCTCCTAAGGCCCGTGAGCTTGCTCAAACCCTGCATTTACTCCACAAAGATCAATAAGAAGGTACATTATACAAGATAGAATACTAAAATGGAGAATGAGGCAATCAAATAGTCTGCCAAAACATCTTGATTTCTTGAGGCTCTCTGTTTCATTGAAGCTTGTTAAATTACCTTGTGGAGAAGTGATTGTGGTTTTCCAAGGCTTTGCAAGACACCAAATTTGTTAATATAAGCTTCTTAACATGTGGAATGTAAGAGTTTGTGATTTCCTTAGGCTTTGCAACACATTTAAGCTTGTCAACTCGTGAAGAAATGGTTTTTGGCTTTACCACACATTTGAGATTGTTGACTCAAGTGTGCAGAAGAGTTACGGCATTTCTTGAGGATTTACATTACAATGGAGCTTCTCAACTTGCCTTGTGAAGAGGTGTTTGATTTTTTGAGGTATTGAAACACATAAAAGTGTGTTAAATTTACTTGAATGTTTCTTAATTGAACAACTTAGTCTATGTCCTTGGGCAGTGGGCAGGCCCCCTGGACCTGTACGGGTGTCGTGAGACGTCCCCGCCCTCCACGAGTCTTAGGGTCGCACCTTCGACAAGTGCGGGCAGCCCTGTAGTCGCCCTACCCGGGTTACTGGTCCCAGTGCTAAGTTTCTGCTGTCTGTCAAACATGCTTCTGTGCAGTGCCTAGTCTGACCCCAGCAGTGACACAGCTAATACCGGGCTAGTCACTCTACAGAGGTGTGGGCAACAGGCAAAAGGGACTTGTCATTGGAAGAAGGGGGCTCGGCACTGGGAGGTCCGGGAATCCAGGCCTCGGCATTCACAACAAGTGAGGCTGGGCAAGTCACTGCACAAAGGCGTGAATGACGGAGCACAGACATGCTGTTTGGAACAGAGAATTGTGCCCTGGGAGTCACATCGTGCCTGCTCCTTGAGTTCACCACAATAGAGACTGGACCAGTCATTGCTCAGAGTTGTAGGAAACAGACAATAGAGGCTCGGCCCTGAAACTGGAGGGCTGGGCCCTGGGAGATCTGTTGCTTCAGGACCAAGAGTTTGCCTTAACTCAGGCCAGACCAGTTTCTGCTTGGAGGCCTGGGTGACAGACAGCAGGAGCTTGACACCGAAACTGGATGGCAGTGCCCAACGACACACTGTACCCAGGGCCCCAGGTCCTACCACAACTCAGGCCAGGTTGGTCACTTCACTGAAGTGTGAGGGACAGACAACAGGGACTTTGTACTGAAACCAGAGAGCTGGGCCCATCGAGAACCAGTGTTCATGGATCAGGGGTCTGCTACAACTGGGGCCAGGCAGGTGACTGCACAGAGTGGTCCGAGGCAGTAAGCAAAAACACATCGTTGCAACTGGAGGGCTAAGCTCCGAGGAATCTGGTGCCCTAGACACTCGGGCTTGCCACAGGTGAGGCTAGGCAAGGGAAATGCACAAAAGCTTGGGTGACAGGCAATGAAGACTAGGCATCGGAACCAGTGAGCTGTGCCTCAGGGCACCAGTGTGCTGGACTCTGGGATTTGCTACATCATAGGTCAGACCAGCTGCTGCACAGAAGTGGGAATGACAAACAGCAGGGACCTGGTAGCAAGACTAGTAGGCTGTGCCCCGTGGGACAGGCATGCCTTGCCTCACAGTTTGCTGGTCTGACAGGGCCAGTCCACTAGTCCTGTTACCAAGTTCCTTCTGTCTGTCACTCCTGCTCTTGTGCAGTGACTGACCTGCCCTTGCAATCCCGGGGTGCGAGGCCCAGTGCATTGGTGCCCTGAGGTACAGCTTGCTGGTTCTGATGCCTAGTTTCCGTTGTCTGTCACCCCAGCCTCTGTACATTTCCCCTGCCTGGCCTCAGCTGTGGCAAGCCCAAATGTCAGGGCACTAGATTTCTCAGAGCTCAGCCCTCCAGCTGCAACGATTTGTCTTCACTTACTGTCTCTGAAGGCTCTGTGCAGTCACCTTCCTGGCCTCAGTTGTAGCGGACCCCTGTTCCATGAGCACTGGATCTCGATGGGTCCAGCCCTCTGGTTTCAGTACAAAGTCCCCGTTGTCTGTCTCCCACACCTCAGTGCAGTGACCAACCTGGCCTCAGTTGTGGTAGGGCCTGGGGCCCCGGGTACATTGTATCGTTGGGCCCTGCCATCGAGTTTTGCTGTCAAGTTCCTGCTGTCTGTCACCCAGGCCTCCAGGCAGAGACTGGCCTGACCTCAGTTGAGGCAAACTCCCGGGCCTGAAGTAATGGATCTCCCACGGCCCAGCCCTCCAGTTTCAGAGGCAAGCTTTTACTGTCTGTTTCCTACAACTCTGAGCAGTGACTGGTCCAGCCTCAGCTGTGGTGAACTCTAGGAGCTGGCACGATGTGACTCCTATGGCCCAACTCTCTGTTCTGACCAGCATGTCTGCACTCTGCCATTCATTCCCCTATGCAGTGACTTGTCCAGCCTTGCCTGCTGTGAATGCAGGGATCTGGATCTCTGGAACTCTCGGGGCCCAGCCCCCACTTCGAATGACAAGTCCCTCCTAACTCTAACAGTAATCCCTAACCTTAACCTGTAAGCCTAACCCCTAACTCTAACAATAAAAAACTGTTGCCTACACCTCTGTGGAGTGACTAACCTGGTGTTAGCTGTTCCACTGCTAGGGCCAGGCTAGTCACTACACAGAAGCTTGGGTGATAGACAGCAGCAACTTGGCATTGGGTTGGAAGACTAGGCCCTTAAAGATGCAGGGATCCAGGCCCTGGCATTCACAACAGACGGGGCTGGGGAAGTCAAAGTTCAGAGGCATGGACGACAGAGAGTGCTGACGAGCTGTTCAGATGCGAGAGTTGGGCCCTGGGAGATACGTTGTGCGAGCTCCTAGGGTTCGCCACAGCTGAGGCTTGGCAAGTTACTGCACAGAGTTGTAGGTAACAGATGGTAGAGACTTGGCACTGAAACTGGAGAGCTGGGCCCTGGGAGATCTGTTGCTTCAGGCCCAGGAGTTTGCCTCAACTGAGGTCGGGCCAGTCACTGTACGGTGTGCCTGGATGTCAGATGTCAGGAACTTGGAACAGGAACTGGATTGCGGGATCCAACGAGATGGTGTGCTCAAGTCCCCATGTCCTACCACAGCTGAGGCCAGGTTGGTCTTAGCACTGAGGCGTGGGCAACAGACAACAGCGACTTTGTACTGAAACCAGAGGGCAAGGCCCTTTGAAATCCAGTGGTTGTGGACCTGTGGCTCCTCATAGCTGAGGCCAGGCAAGTGACTGCACAGAGCCACCAGAGATGAAGGAAGGGGAGACATCAATGCAAGTGGAGGGGTGCACTCTGAGGAATCTGGTGCTGTGAACACTAGGGCTTGCCACTCCTGAGGCCAGGCAGGTCAATGCACAGAGGCTGGGGTGACAGGCAGTGGAGACTGGTCATCAGAACCAATGAGCTGTGCCTTGAGGCACCAGTGTAATGGACCCCAGGATTTGCTGTATCTAAGGCCAGACCAGCTGCTACACAGAAGCAGGAATGTCAAACAGCAGGAACCTGGTAGCAAGATTAGTGGGCTGTGCCCCGTGGGACAGGCATGCCTTGCCCCACGGTTTGCTGGTCTGACAGGGCCAGTCCACTAGTCGTGTTATCAAGTCCCTTCTGTCTGTCACTCCTTCGTTTGTGGAGTGACTGGCCTGTCCGCAACCCTGGGGTGCGGGGCACAATGCACTGGTGTCCTGAGGCACAGCTTGCTGGTTCTGATGTCTGTCACCACCATCCATCGTCCCAGCCTCTGTGCATTCACCTTGCTGGCCTCAGCTGCGGCAAGCCCTAGTTTTCACGGCACCAGATTCCTTAGAGCTCAGCCCTCCAGTTGCATCGACATGTCCCCTCCCTTCATCCCTGATGGCTCTGTGCAGTCACTTGCCTGGCCTCAACTGTGCTTAACCACGGGTCCACAATCACTGGATTTTGAAGGGCCTTGCCCTCTGGTTTTAGTACACAGTCGCTGTTATCTGTCACCCACACCTCAGTGCTAAGACCAACCTGGCCTCAGCTGTGGTAGGACCTGGGGCCTTGAGCACTCCATCTCGTTGGGCCCCGCAATCCAGTTTCTGTTCCAAGTTCCTGCCATCTGTCATCCAGGCACTCCGTACAGTGACTGGCCCGACCTCAGTTGAGGCAAACTCCTGCGCCTGAATCAACAGATCTCCTAGGCCCAGCTCTTCAGTTTCAGTGCCAAGTTTCTACCATCCGTTACCTACAACTCTGTGCAGTAACTTGCCTAGCCTCAGCTGTGGTGCACCCTAGAAGCTGGCACAACATATCTCCCTGGGCCCAACTCCCTCATCTGAACAGCACGTCAGCACTCTTTGTCATCTATGCCTCTGAACTTTGACTTCCCCAGCCTTGTCTGCTGTGAACGCCAGGGCCTTGATCCCTGCATCTCTAAGGGCCTAGTCTTCCTTTTCCAACGCCAAGTCCATGCTGTTGTGGAGAACACACAGCATGGACTTGTCGTTGGAAACTCGAGGGCTGAGCCCTGGGAGATCAGGTTAGTTACTAACCTGATCTCCCAGGGCTCAGCCCTCTAACGTCCAACGACAAGTCCATGCTGTTGTGGGGAACGCACAGCATGGACTTGTCGTTGGAAACTTGAGGGCTGAGCCCTGGGAGACCAGGTTAGTTACTAACCTGATCTCCCAGAGCTCAGCCCTCTAACTTCCAACGACAAGTCCATGCTGTTGTGGGGAACACACAGCATGGACTTGTCGTTGGAAACTCGAGGGCTGAGCCCTGGGAGATCAGGTTAGTTACTAACCTGATCTCCCAGGGCTCAGCCCTCTACGTCTACCTCTACTTAATTATTGTGTTTTTCAGGGAGATGTTTTCAGCTTAACCCCGTACAAGAGGGCAACTTTTTATAGTCCCATCCATAGGTAGCATTGGCTCACTAAGCACCGAGGCCCCATCCAAGTAGTTTCTGCTTCCAAAACTTGTCGACAGAATTGCTGCCTCTCCAGTGTAATAATTGCATCATTGGGCTGCTTAATATCCACTTCAACAAGCTGCAGCTGGTGCAAAATGTGTCTTCTAGGTCAGTGTCTAACACTCCTCATTTTACAGTGATTATTAGATTCTGGACTATCTGTTGCCTTTTTGCTTGAGAATCAATTTTAAAGTATTGTTTATAACATTCGAAGCAACACATGGTTAGGCACTTGATGAATTAGAAGTTGGATTCAGGGGTAATCAGACTGTAATTATTCTGCAACCTTCTGAATTGTTACTTCAGCCTTGATGGAACGAAAACACTAGAAAGAGGGCCACTAGAGAGACTGCAGCTGCTCTCTGGAATAGACTTCCATTTGTTTTTAGGGCAGAGAGCAATTTCTTATGGTTTAATGAAGCAGTCATTAAGACATATTTTACCACTTGGCTGATGGTTCATGGTTTAGGACATATACTTGTTTACAATTTCCTTACAGAATGCAATTTATTTCCCTACTTATGTAATTAAATTTCTTTCAATAGCCAATTCCATTTTAAATTGTAAAATAAACAGTGTTCTTTTTTTCAGCTTTTTAGTTAAGTGCATTACATAAATTTGTATGGAATTTTGCACCTTAAAAATAATAATTATTTATTTCAGGAAGAATCCATGGTCTGCATTTTTCCTACTTCTCTCTGGCATTAATATTCTATACTGTGTTAAGAACAGCTGCCTCTCTGGGCTTTGCCATCACAGCCCTGCTTGGATCCATATGCTGTTTGTGCTTCCATAAACTGCAGACATAACCCATCTCTCCAATGTGTTACATCATTGGCTTGCCGAGCATCCCTTTAACAAGCTGCAACTGGTGCAAAACGTGTCTGCTAGGTCAGTCTCTACGATTCCTCATTTTACAAGGATTAATCCTGGACTTAACCAATCTTATACTTTAGGTTTACCTGTTAGGTTGAGAATCAATTTTAAGAGGCTATCAGCCTGTAATCTTCAAGGAAAGAGTGAATTGTTACTCCAGCATTGAAGTCAAGGAAAAACACTAGAAAAAGTTCAGCTACTGTGGTTGCACCTGCTCTGTGGAGCAGAGATCCATGTGTTTTTAGGCCAGATAGCAATATTTCTGATGGTTTAAGGAAGCGCTTTAGACTTTTTTTAGCATTTAGATGATTTATGACCTATATTTGTGTACAATTTTCTTAGAAAGTGCAATTTATTTGCCTGCTTATCTTAAATTAATTTCTTTCACACAGTCAATTCCATTTGAAATGTAAAATAGTCAAAGTTTGCTTTTTTTTTATTTTTTAGCTTTTTATTTAAGTGCATTAGGTCATATATTTATATGGATTTTGGCACCAAATAAATAATAATTATTTTTTATTTCAGGCACAATGCATGGTCTACATTTTTCCTGGTTCTCTCTGGTGTTTTTTTCTGCTATGTCAAGGACAGCTGCCCTTCTGGATGCTGCCATTCACAGCCCTGCTTGAACCTATGAGCTTACCAGTGAAAAGTCTGTCAGCTATTAGCTAATGAAGGATTGTCTGTGCTGGCCTAATTTCTTCAACTGCTAGATCGTCAGAAGTAAAAGAAGGGGCCTTTACAGTTTCTCAGTTGAAACATTTAGTTTCTAAAGCATATTGAACTGTCTAGCTTTTTTAATAACGTAAACACTAAAATTAAGCGAAGGCAGTGAGTAATTTCAATGTAAATTAGGGGGGCTTCACAACAGGGGCATTTTGTCTTGGCAACAATTTGACTGGATACCAGTGCAGACTGCTCGAGTGTGTGCTGCCTGATTTGGGGCAGGGGGGGGGATTACTGCTTTCAATTTAGAATAGGTGTGCACGACCACCAAAATAATTTTATTGCTACAAAAAAGGAACCCTATCTGAGGATCACACTGGTGTCACAGTACCAAACTGGGGCAAAATGGATATGCCATTTAGTGAGTAAGAACCTCAAAAACAACTTGCTCTGCAGCACATACTTCCACTGGTATTTATAGGGAAGTAACCCCCCCCCCCCCCCCCAGGTATCTTGTTGTGACACAAACAGGCTCGTTTGATCACAATTGAAAATTTGAGTAATACTTAGGGAAGGTACGTTTTTCTTGGGTTTTTCTTGGGTTTTTCTTGGTTTGTGATGTTGCTTTCCATTTTTCTTAAAGGTTAAGTTTTTCTTTTCACCTACTTTGATTTAATGTGGCATTTTATTATAGGTACTAGGTTACATTTCTACATGTATATTATGCCATGGCACATAGTTTTTCTCGGAGGACTCGTGTCCTCCGTCCGTATCGGGAAGTACTTGACTCAAGTATCGTTTCTTCAGCTTCTTGCTGTTGGCTATCCGCTGCCTGATCTCCTGAGTCGTTTAGTTCTGCTGAGTTACTAGAAGATCCAACAATGCGCTCTACCCTGTCGGAAATGTAGGAAATATTTGTTTTTGAAAGGCAGATTTCACATGCTAAACAATTAAACCTTTCTGTTAAAATAACCAACAGCAGTGCCAGCTAGTGGGAGAAAGAAGCGCGTGTATTTTCCCTTAGATATTTTATGTTCAAGACTTAATAATACTCAAATACTTCCATATTCAAACTTCAGCTATAAAACGTAAATATCCCATACTGATGTTCGCATTTTCCTTGTTTCGCGCACACACATTCAATATCAAGATATATTCATATTCAAACACTTTGCGTTCACAAGCGAAGCGTACTGAGGTTTCTACAGCATGGAACATACAATGTAATAGTGAGGGGAGGGTCGCACATTAGTCAGTCACGTAAAGGTGGGGGATCAGGAGTTTTTTAATTAAAATGCAAGGGAGGGCCAACACTTTTTTGGGAAAAAAATACCAAAATTCCCCAGCCCTCCCCCCTCAAGAAAAAACGTACTTACAAAATACTTTTTTCAAGATTTTTTTCTTGTGAGCTTCCTGGGTTTTGATGTCGATTGTTGTGCACACTTTAGAGCAAAGAATGTTTGTTTCTAATTAAGCTTCAGTATTAACATTCATATTCTCCTCACTATTCTCCTTGTATTTCTTATCTTGCTAGTTGGGAGAATTTGATCAAAACTCAAGACATTTGATCATTGGTGATCATTTCCCTTATTCTGATGACCTGTATGTTTGATCAAGTAGTAATATTGTAAGCAGTTGGACCTATTGGGGCTTAAGGGCTTTCTACGCGTTCCCCCTCAGTTTTGAGCTAGTTGTTTCAATTTTGGAAGTTTGGGTGTTTCATGTTTGTATTCATAGTTTTATCATCCATTCACGGATTGCGGGTACTTCCTCTCATGGGACATGTCCAAAAGGGATGCCTTTTAGTGATGGTAGAACAGGAAAAATCGTTGGGTAGGAAAAGTAATTTATATTTTTAAAAAGAATTTTAATAAGACTAGAAAGCCGTCAGTGGCTACTCACCCTCCCAGTTTGGAAGTGTCCCCATCAGTGATATTCAAATACCAGCATATAACATGCTTCATCCCTCCCCAGTTACACAAGGCCCAGGTTGAGGTTTAATCTAGGCATCATTGAGTGTCCCGATCAGTGATATTCACAGGGTTTGTATATGGATCCTGGAAATCCTGGAAAGTCTTGGAATTTTATTCTGGGATTCAGGACTGCTAAGTCCTGGAAAATTAATGCAGGTCCTTGAAAGTCCTAGAAATCTTTAAACTCTTGTAATAAAGTTTTCTTTTCAAACAATTTTCTGCAATATTAGTTGGATTTCTTTTTTGGAAGGGATTATTGCTTCAGTTATTGTGCATTTGGGAGTCCTGGAAAACTATATCTGAGTCCTGAAAAAGTCATGGAAAAGTCCTGTAAAATTGTTTCTGAAAAAGAGTACGAACCCAGTATTCAAAGATGCCTGCTCACCACATTTTGAGATATGAGCCTACATGAATGTGACATGCTATAGTCAGCAGTTCCCAAAGCCAAGTCGAGCTCGCAAGTAAGTGTCAAAAAATGTCCCCATCAGGGAGAATCAAAGTGAATGCTTTCCCACTAATCACAGTTTGGGATGTGAGCCAAACAGGTGTGATGTTATTGAGGTGATACATTGCTGATGTCATCTAGTTAGTGGTTACACTCCCCTCAGATGGTCCAAATCAAACCTCCATGCAATCATCATAAAGTGTTCCCAGCAGTGATTTACAGGCCATGTGCATGTGATGTCACCTACTTCTAGTGACGTACCCCTCCTAAGGGCCGGTGTGGAGACTCCAGGGAAATTTGTTCTAATTGTGTATAGGCATCCTTATGGTGCATGCAGCTTACCTCACAATGCCAAATGCCTCCTCATGCATTGAGCAAATGCTATAAGAAACAAATGCAAATATACATTCTGGTGGGCACTGTAATGTTTGCACGTATTTGACCCTCTTAAATGCTGAGTGACCCCACTTTGTCTCCAACAGATCACTTTCTTTAGAATGTACAATTTGTGTAAAATTAAAATCTGCACCGTGGAAATTCCATATTTTTTTTTGTTATTTTTCTGCTCACGTGCCATTATATTTTGCAATTATGTCTGCAAATGCTCACCTTAAAGACTGAGTACTATTTGACAGGCCATGAGATTTTTAGTCATTGATGTCATCGATTGCATGCCATTGACTACTCAAGGACAAGCACAAAAAGGATGGCTTTCGCCGTGGCGTCATCAAATCCTAAAATCAATAACCTGCGATCAGGCCGAATTTTAGCATCGCTCTCGCATTCTCTTATGTTGGTCGCTCGCTAAAATCGTTTCGCCCTTCCCGCCTGAATGCTTCATCGAGCGAAACGAAAATAGAGCCTGATCTCAGGTTAAAAAGGTGGCGGCTCTTTGGCTAGCCTTTGTGGCAGGACGGGGGGTTTGGGAATTAGTAGGTGTGAGACGCAAGCACAGAACAGAAAAGGAAAGGGAAAGGGGCACCTACTACCACGCCCCCCCTCCTTTCTGTCGCACTACGCGCTCAGTGTGTGAGTGCCTCTACCCACCCCCCCCCCCCGACCTCTCTCTTCCTCCCTGCTTGGAGAGAGGGAGGAGGGTTTGTGGGAAAATCAAGATAAACCTCAAGAAATAACACCAATAACAACAAACCACTATTACATATAAAACTGGCAAAATAAAAAACGAAAAAGTTAATTAAAACATGATTATATGAAATCAACCAGGGGAGTTGATGTGGGAGATTCTCACACCCCCTATCTTTCCCCTGGCCTTCGTCGGGGAGGAGTGGGGCCTGTAAGAGACTTTCCCACCCTACGCCTAAAAATGCCAGAAATTAAGAGCCTTGTGACATTATTTGTTGCCCTTTCGGGGGATTTCCAACAGTACGTCTTGAAAAAAAACATAAGTGATTTGGTATAAGATTTAATATGTAAAGAGACAAAAACGAGGGTTTGTATGTTGATAACAAAAAATTCTCCAGTAGGCGTTCGAATGCAGTATTGATAAAGATATACGTTGCCGGGAATTATACAACGAAACGACTAAACCGAAGAAGAATATGCACATTAACATCAAGCAAACTACAACAGCATACAAAAAACATCACCAGGCGCAAGCCTACCAACAGATTCCTATCGGCGTACAAAAGCGTTTTAAACTGCAATCTCGGACAAAACTGTTGGAAAAACTTCAGAATGAATGAGAACTTTGACCGTCAGAACCACCTACCACAGCAAATCATTCTCCCGCTCCCCCTTATCACCAAAAATCCCCCGATGAATCCTCAGTCCTTCCAAACAGGAGGACGGGGAAGGAAAAGCATTTTTGCGATCTTGTCGGTGTTTCCATGCAGGGAAATTACGAAAATACGCGCGCGCATTGCGTTTGCCTCAACTAATTTTGTCCAAGATTGTAGTTAAAAGGAAGGAAACAAATCTAAGTTAAAACATGAACATATGAATAAATTAATCCAGCGAAGACTCTTCCACCTCCAACCGCTCCCCTGGCCACTGGCGGTGAGGAGTGCCTGTGGGAGACTCTCACGACCACTACCCCTCCGCTGGCCACCGGCGGTAAGCAATGGGTGTGAAAGACTCTCGGGGCTTGTATAAAAGGTACGCAAAGGACCATTCAAGTCTCCCATATCGTTAGAAAAACGACACTTGACCGCCAGTACACGGATGACTTCCCTGTAAGCATGCGTAAGGCCCATGCTAGACGGCATGTAGCATTTCCTTAATATAAGAAACTAAAGCGGACGAAAATTTTATGAATATGTGAACAAATTACCTCCTTCAGGGAGTGGGAGAGTGGTGGGTGGGGTCCCTCCACCCTTCCCCTCTCCTTCTCCCTCAGGGAGTCCCTCCGCCCTCCCTTCCCTGCCCTCCCCTTCTTGAACGTTAAAATAGTGGACTCTGACACAGCAGTTGTCCGCTTAACCTTTTTTAGGTTTTGCGGTAATTTATTATCGGACTTGTTTTCTCGTCTTTATTGATTATTTTATTTTTTCCCATGGAAAGCAAGACGTTAACGCTATTGATTTGTGTTGAACACCTCGAAATTTTAAACAGTCAGTTCTTTTGAGTTTTGTTCAGATGGCTCCAGGAATGAGGTGGTATGAAGCTGTCAAAGTTTCAGCACCTGCAAGATTGGATAAGATTCGATTGGTAAGAAACTTGAAATATCTCTAAAATAAGCCAGTAATATTTCTTATAATTTCTTAGTAACCGAGGAGAGTTCGGTCCGTCTTTACTGGCGCTTATTTTTTAATCTGTATTTTTAAGTAATTAATTGGAATAAGTCTGTAATTGGAATAAAACTTGGATGATGTATAATTGTTAAAACTGGTAACGTGAATTATGATGTCATTTCAAGTGGCAGATATTCTAAGCCTAAGTTAAAAAAAAAAACAGCAAAATGTATGCATGTAAGACGAATAAAATGTTTAAAGCAAAAGGTTGACCGCAAATACTGAACGAATAAATAAATAAATCAACTTTATTTATAAATGGCCACGTTGGCTCATCAACTAAACCTTATTTCCAAGAGCGACGTGCTTATTACAATACAAAATGAAATATAAATAACTGAACTAACTTAATGATTAGGAAATAAAAGTAACGGACTGTAGCCAGAAGAAGAACGTTTTTTTATAGAATGACTCAGGAGAATTTGAATTTCATTTCTAATCTCAGGATCTTATTCCATAATTGAGTTTCCGGTTGTAACTTAAACTTTCTCATCTTTGGTCTGTTGAAAAAAACACAAGACCTTAACTAATCAGTGGCCAGTGACCGAGTACAATGTATGCCTGGGCGCTTCTTCATTAATCTTTTTGTACATCAGCCTAGCTTTCAATTGTGCTCTCCACTTTCGCATACTCATCACGCCACCCAAGAAAACTAAAATGAACCAAACGTTGAGTGACCAGCCTCGTTCTAAAAATTTAGAGTAACAGTCTAACGACCCAGTTTTGGAGTTTTGAAAGATCTTCAGGTTTTTCCAATCTGCTTAGCACGCACGGACAGGAAATGAACAGAAAAGACCTTATTATGGCTATAGCTGAAATACTGAATTGTTTCTATTTTTCTGCATGCTTGGCATTGAAATCAAAGGAAAACAAGTCGATTAACATTACTGATGGAGACATCAGACAAGAAACTTTACCCCGCATTGTCTCTCTCCACCTAGGTGTATAAATGAGCACAGTCGACATGCTGCTGGGGTAACCCTGCGATGGACTAGGATCCGGCCGTCCTGGGGGGAGTAGCAATACTCTCAGTTGCATCAAACCGGGATAAGCTCCGGCCGTGTGGGCCTCTTTGGCTCGTGTGCGACTTTACCTAGACATATATGATTGGATTCTACTTCTACTCACAAATGCTTTTGTGTTCAAAAAATAAATTTCATCAATAACAAAATCAGACTGTTGGACAGTAAACAATGCCACAACACACTAACAAAGAGGAAATGCTAGTTAGGCGAACAGAAACTGTAAACTTGTTTAGGCTAGCCGAAATACTGAATTGTTTCGTTATTTTTCTGCATGCTTGGCACTGTAATCAGCTGGAAAAAAAAAACAAGTTGATTACTGTTGGAGACATGATTTAACTCTTCCTGTAAGTTCATTTGGCTTCTCTGAATCAATTTTATCAAAAACTCTTACCGAACTTCCATTCTATTCCGGCCATACATTCGAACCTCTATTCCATATGTTCGAATTTCTTGCATCAAAAATTCCTGGGCAACTCAGTATTCAAAGCCTTTTGAAGTCCAAAAAAACAATTCGATGGTAAAATTCCTGGTCAAAGTTGATTTGCTATTCGTTTGTACAATCCGACCAACAGTGCATTGGAGTTCGTGTGTGGAAACACCAGAAGTTTGGAAAAGAAGTTTCCTTCACAAAAATATTTATAATGACATTGTTATTCACACAAAATGTTTTTAGAAGGGTTGTCTCGCACGTTCCTGTCCCTTCTTCAGGAGAACTTGAACGTTCTTTGTATGTTTTCTACTCCTTGGGAATATCAATCCCCTCAAAATATATATATAATGCGTGTTTTTCTAATCTGCTTAGCACAGAACATGATCAAAACAATCTAGCTGTATTCAACTGTGAGAAACTCACATTACATTTTTAAGAAACAGAGAGAAACAAATTTGTTTATGTTTTCTACTCCTTGGCACTGGGGATATAAACCCCTCAAATTATTATGCAAGTGTCGGGTCAACAATCCTAGGATCAAAGAAAAAAAGGGTTGGTTCCGAAGTTTTTTGCCCCTTCTTCAGGAGAAAAGTCTCAGTTGGTATGTTTTCTACTCCTTGGGAATATCAAACCCCTCAAAATATAATGCAAGTGCTTTTCTAATCTGCTTAGCACAGAATACGTGAAAGTAAACTTTTCAGCTTTCGTCGTTCAAAAAAATGACAATTAGAATACAAAGTGGTTTACTTCAGCTGAACTTGATTTTTTACCGTGCTTGCTATACGTGTTTTCGAATTAAGTTGTCAACAAGTCAAATCCTACTTTTGTAGGAATGAAATGTTGTTCCTTCCCACTCTACGATAGACACATTCTTAGTTTGTTGATTAATTTCTTCTTGGAAAATGGTAAATGATAAATTTAAGCAAGAAAGCGCATAAATTTAGTTCAAGCAAACGCATTTCTTAGAATTTAGCAGGTAAATAGATCAGGTAGTTGGATGTTAAACAAAGGCTATATCAAACCAACGATGAGTAACTGCTGGTTCTGCGAAGAAGAAAGACCTTATTGTAGCTAGCTGAAATACTGAACTGTTTCTATTTTTCTCGGCATACTTCGCATGGTACTATACTCAGAAGAAAACAAGTTGATTACTGATAGAGATATGATTGAATGCTGCAGGGAAGTTCTTTTGGTTTCAAAAAATCGTGCAATTTTAATTTATCAAAACTCTTACCGAACTCTGACAAGCCTGAAGCATGAACAAGATATCGAGAAATTAATCGACCCAGTCAACCCACAGTTCAAATTCTTTTTTACTGCATTTAACTTAACCATGTTAACGATTGCTTCTCAAGACAGAACTCTAACAAACGCATTAAACCTCGTCAGTTAAACCACGTATACCCGATTCTCGAAAATCGTTTGCCTTACCTCGGTTCATGATATGTACTGTTCTTATACCATCGAAATACATGCAACTAAACAAATTGTTTGGACTACGTACTTACAGTATCTCAATTAACTGGTGTTGATGTCAAGGAGCTTCAACCTTCTTGTGCTTTCTAACAACATTATTCAGGCAACTCTCCCAGTTAACCTGAAAATAGAGAACAAGTCCATAATTAACGGATTTGATTGGTTTAACTCATGGATGTCGGTAGGCACTCAACGGCTCGTTCAATGGCCGGGAACTGAAGTTAAGTTGGAACTGTTTAAGGGAAACTGAAGTCAATAAAAGCTTCAAACTATCATTAACGTACCTTCCTGAATCGAAGATGTGCAACCAAACGTGGCTTGATTTTAGTGAGTCTGTCGTTTCCATCCGGTTTCAAAATCAAACCGGCGGGAGAAAGAAATACAACGGTATTAGTTACCGACATTCTAATCTGTTGTGAAATCTTGTTTATCTTTGAGTGAAAAGTTTTTAAAAGTAGGTAGAAATTTACTGCGGAACACAAAATACACTAGGAGAAGAGATATTTGTGGCCCGTTGCTAGGAAATCAGTTACAAGTGACTAAACGAAAATTTTAACCAACCTAAGATTGTTCTCAAAAATTTTCTGGGACTTAATTTTCAGCCAAAGGAGTCCGAAAAGATTAACCTGTGTTAGCTCACATAAATATCAGTTTAAACAGATTTAAAGACCATGAAACAATCTGCGAAAACAGAAAACGACATGTGAAGTACTATGTCTGAATTGTGGGTACTTCTGCGGGTTGCCACTCTAAAATGAGGCAAATTTTGGCCTCTTCTTGATAGAAGTCGTCAACTAAACTCAACGACAGATTCAAAGAATCATTTACGTACCTTCCTGAACCGAAGATGTGCGACCAAACGTGGCTTGATTCCTTTAACTCTGTAGTTTCCATCCGGCACAAGACCCTGAACTCGGTTTCAAAATTAAACTGGTGGGAGAAAGAAATACAACAGTATTAGTTATGTACGTTCTAATCTGACTGTGGTGAAACTCATTTATCTTTGAACGAAAAAGTTGAAACAGCAGGCAGAAGTTTAATGCTGAAAGCAAAATACGCTATGAAAAGAGATGAAGGACTGATGGTAGGAAATTAGTTAGACTAAACGAAAAGGCTTTAACCAACAAACCATTCGGCTAAACACGAGATAAGAAACACCAAAGGACTTCTGCTTAACTTTCGACATTTTAGGTGTGGCAATTGAATATTCAGTGTTTCTTGTCGTAAGTGGTGGTACTGATCTCAAACGTTTAAAAGGGCGTTGCTAAGCAAGTTCGAAACAACAAAAACTAAGCTAAAAAGCTAAGGTTTAGAGGAAAAAACAATTCAAGGGGAAACCAATCTGCAAGACTTCTCTGAAGAGACGCATACATCGCGCAGAATGGCTAATGTTCTCGGGATATTTAATTACAGTCCATAAAAATTTGTAGGTCTGACAAAAAGACCATTGTTATTCAAAGACGCTGCGAAAGAGTTTCATTCATTGGTTTCCATAAACGCGCGGCTGTGCTCATTATCATGTAGTCGGCAGGCTAAACGAACAATGGCTGAATCGCGCTATTGTCTTCTCTTTTGTTTCGCAAAATCACACATTTACGCATAAGATACGCTTAGAGTGGCTGTTTAAAAAACTTAGAACTGATGACGCTGCAAGAATGTCATCTCTGATAAACTACATTATCACCGCGCGCAGTCCGGTTCTCCCTATAATATTTTATTTCCTTAAATTGTGGCCGAAGTAATACGGGCATCAACTCTAAATTACCAGTCTTTCGTTTTCAGTTTTCACACGGTGTTTTATAGTCAGTAGCGATAAACCTTTTAAATGATACATGTAAACTGTGGCTTGCAGGCGGAGTAAATATCGGCATCAGCTCTGACATACAGTCTGCCGGAGTGAGATGATAAAATAAAAGGAGGTACCATATGAATGAGTAGTGGGTTGATCGGGGTTTCGAAGAGCTCTGAAAAGAGCTCCCGATGAGATCTGATCTGTCCAAGAAGAAGACCAAAACGGAGGATTTCAAATTCGACTCCATCGTACACAACGGATCAACATCACAGGAACAAATGGCTCTACTTTGTGACATTTCCTCTTTTCCGCGACTAACGATAAAATTCTTCCATTCCACAACGAAAACTATTTTGCCAATGAGAGAGCAGCAATTAGCAAAAAGAACAAAGTTCATTCGTCAAAATCTTTCTGTATTGTGAGTATCTTTTGTCAGATCTATAACTGGGTGTTTCGCAGGGCAGTGAAAACAGGCGCTCACACGACATATCCCGGATTCACAACATTCAGGAGAACTTTTTCGTAAATCAAGACGTAACTTGTCCTTGGATGGATATATTATCGGAATACGCATTAAACGAAAAACAAATAACTTATTTTGCATCGCATTTTCGGTTACGCCCACAGGGTAAATGATATGCAAATGATTAAACACTGACGTATCGATTGCTGGGGAACACAACTCAAATTTAACCCTTTCGGCTCCCAAGGTCAGTTACGGAGATATTTAAGGTGGTTCTAACTTTCGAGTCTGTGGATGAAATCACATGGTGTGACCATACAAATGGAACCTCTTCAGTAGTATTTTCACATGGCGCTATTTATAATCAAGCATTTTACAAAATGAAATTGGGAAGTAAGATCTTTATTAATGTTTCGTAACATCTAGCGTACCTGGATGTACGCTAATTGGGGACACCTAACCGCAACTCTCCGTACATATATTACTGATCAAGACGGAATTCCTGGTCATTTGCATCACGTATATCTTTTGATGAAGAGGAATTTTCTTGCTGTTTCCGAGCCCAAAATCAAACATAAACTCTGGAAATATTAATTTTTTTTAACGGCTCGCCAGTACAGAAAATGATCTTCGATTATCTCGTCCATCACAGATGTACTATGGTACGTGTTCATGCCAGCTATAAACGAATTTCATTAGAAACAGATAGTCAAGCAGGTGTGCTTATCGGTTGATCTGTGATAGACTCTCTAAAGTACAACATTCATTTATTTGCTGATCTCAAGTATAAAAGATGCCGTTCAGTTTTTTGCAAACTCAACACGACCTGGATTAATCAAGAAAAGAGTTAGTGGAGTGTCAATTTTAAACCACCAAAAACCTTGGTCCTAAAAAAGAAAGAAAGAACGAAAAGGAAGAAAAAGGTATTTCATCATAGACGGAGGACTAGAAGAACTTTTTTGATTGTAGCCTTTCCAAGAAGTTTATGAGGAATTTTCGGAGAAGTCATTCTATACCAGTTTTATAGTTGTCAAGGACAGAAAATTTTTTTGCAAAAACCGTGTACGACCATACTTGCGTCACGTCGGACCATAATAGATCGTGATCAGTCAAAAATACAAATAAACTGTACCCTGCGAGGACTGATCAAACGACGTAAAAAAAGCATTGCCCGAAGGCAACGCAGTTCTTAACACAACACCACAGTCAACAAGACCCGGCATGGTAAGCGCTCATGACTAGAAGGCAGATACGGACAACGTTGTTTCGCTCTTATTGGAGCTCATCAGCGTATCGTAGCCACCAACACAATGAGAGTTAGTGAGAAATCACCTATCTCATAAATGCTGTGACTACATCCATTCCAGAAAGAGCTAGAAATCAAATGATTTCCGGTCACAAACACGTACTGCGCGTTTGTGGCCTAAAAATGATATGATCTCAACTTAAACATGCTGAATGCTGTGGTGAAACGAACGAGGGATGGCCACTACCATCAAGGGCCAAGGGAGTTTGAAGCTCCCTCGATGCCCAAATTACTGCAGGTAGGTAATGAGTTACTCGTGCGAGTAATGTAAATAAATAAATAAATAAATAAATAATTAACGAGATAAGATATCTGAAATGCCCTGTAGTCTAAACATAATATAATCCGTGAAATTCAACTTTCTGTTCTATGCCAAGTTTTATACGAGTGGGTTTATTAAGAAAATTTATTCAACTGGGGACAATCGTAATATGTAAACGGCGATATTCGCAAACCTGACAGCCGGAAGTAAAGGGCGGGATTCGTAGGCTCGATTTCCGCTGCCCTCACCGGTTCGGGACTTGAGGAGCGCGGGCGCATTTCCTTGAACAGTGGCTGGTAATAGTCCATTTTACAGTTGTGTGCTTAGTGACCTGGCCTTTGAGTGGAAGCGAGGCTGGAGTTGACCTTGTTTTGATACAAACCCTCTTGCTTTTCATATGTAAATACATACTAGTTAGCATGAGAATAACATGATTTACATGTGAAAAGCGGGAGGGTCTTTATCAAAACAAGGTCAACTCCAGTCTCACTTCCACTCAAAGGCCAGGTCACTAAGGACACAACTGTAAAATGGGGCAAGAACGTCATGCTAGCCCACATATAAGGCACTAATGTGAAGGTAAGTGCGTACAAGTGAAGGGAAGTGAGTAGAAATGAAGGAAAGTGAGTACAAATGAAGAAAGTGAGTACAAGTGAAGGAAAGTGTGTGTTAGTGGAGGTAGGTGCGTTAATCACTTGGTGTATATATTCATGGATAGGATTGTAATGTTATTAGTGCCTTATATGTGGGCTAGCATGACGTTCTTGCCTAAAATGGCCTATTGAATCGATGTAACTAGCTATAGTTGATTTCCATTAAATTTTCTCCCCACCCCTTCCCCCAAATGCCCGATTACATGGCGAATTTCAGCCGGGGCTGAAATTTTGGCCTGCCCACCGGGCTAAAATTTTGTTATGGTCACAGTTCAGCCCACAGGTAGCCCAAGCTCCAAAGGGAGCCGTCAACATGACATTGCGTAACAGCGTTATATTTCTAAGAGTTTGTATGGGAATATGACGATCGTACAAAATAGTTCGAAATAGGAGAAAGAGATCTAATAAAATCGACTTACCTGCCCTCTTCTGTGTATAACTTGTGTCTCTACGGCATTCGGAGGCGTTTCAAAGCGATTCCAGTGGGTTTTACGTTCTCTGTTTTCCTCTCCATATATAATTATATATGGAGCGATTCCAGTGGGTTTTACGTTCTCTGTTTTCCTCTCCATATATAATTATATATGGAGAGGAAAACAGAGAACGTAAAACCCACTGGAATCGCTTTGAAACGCCTCCGAATGCCGTAGAAACACAAGTTATACACAGAAGAGGGCAGGTAAGTCGATTTTATTAGATCTCTTTCCCCTATTTCGAACTATTTTGTACGATCGTCATATTCCCATACAAACTCTTATAAATATAACGCTGTTACGCAATGTCATGTTGACGGCTCCCTTTGGAGCTTGGGCTACCTGTGTTCAGCCAGGGCGCAATGTTGAAAATTGGGCGGGAAAACCCAAAAATACTGCACTGGAAAACCCCAAAACACTGCAGGATCGGGAGTAACTGCAGGTAACTGCAATACGAATCGCAAATTACTGTCAACAGAATAATGGAATGGAATTTTTCTTTTCGCGAATGAAAGAAGGGAACGAAAAGGAATACAACTCACAGGCGAAATCGCTTTGCAATTGGTCGGCATCTCATGGGTCGCATGGATTCGTCCCCAAGCCTTTCACGCCAAATGTCAGCTGATCACAGCGCCTCGTTTTCACGAATAAAAGGAAAACGCGGGAAAATTGCATCACGTGAACAGATCAGCCGAAGGAGAAAGCATGGCGGTAAGTTGATCGTTGTATTTTAGCAGAAATTTCTCCTAGTCATAGAAATTAACAACCTTTCCTATTTCTCGGCGATTTAATTTTCACTTCGATGGTGCTCAACGTGTAATTCATTCAAGGTTTTTGCCGTCTGATTTATTTTGCTGGCGGAAAATGCATGTCTTCGTGTCTTGCATGATAATAAGCTTATTCGATCGATCGAGTGCATAGTTATGCGAATTGGATTTCTTGCTTGTGTTACTCTAGTCAAGCTAAGCACAGGCTTAGTGTTTTATTTAACGTCACGATGTGAGGAATTTGTAAGAACTAGGTGTAGATTTGCCGTGTTTTTGTTCGCCGACTGAACGCTAGAAGTACAGTGTAGTCTCGGAGTGCAATGTAGTTGTGTACATTACATGTAACAGAGCGAGTCAGTTGTAAGTTATATGTAGAACTTTCGGAATCGCTTTGTGGAATTCTGGTCTAACGAGTAACCCTTTCAGGAAATTCAAGTGGACGATTTAATCGTTTCAGAAAACCATCTTGATCTAAAGTTTAATTCTTCTAAAGAGTAGAATAGAAGTTGTGTGAATCTCGATTAGGAGATTTTTGATTGTCATCATCCTGAAGTTTCTTACTTGCATGAAGCATTCATTGGGTATTGCTCTTTATAAGAGGTCACACCAATTTTTTTTTCTACATATTTTGGAATTTGACTTTGACTAGAAAAGTATGTTTTGTCTGGAATCAGAGGATTTTAAAATTCAACAAAATTCCAAACTTTCACAATAATATATAATATATAGATTTAGCCAAGCCTAAAAGCGGAGCCCCCCTTTTTGTTTTGTCCGTTTTTTGTTTTTTTTGTTTTTTTGTTTTGTTTTTGCTGGCAGTTATTAATTTGTGAAAATACTCTCATTCAAGTTGTTAAATTTAAAAAAAAAAATCTGCTCCCGCTGAGTGTCGAACCCGGCTCGTCGGCGTAAGACGCCGGTGACTAGTCCACTAGGCCATGGGCGTTTAACGTTTTGTTAGAAGTTAATTTTAATACTTATTTCTTTCTTCGTGACAAGCTGCCTATCAGCATGAAAATGCTGGTGTTTTTCCGGGCAAAATGTGTTCGAAACGCCGTTAAAACCATGGTTGTGGACAGAAAAAACCAAAAAGCACTAGCTCTGCTATATTTGGCGTCAAAACCGCTGCGAAAAGCTGCGAACTCAAGCGGTGTGCCGACCGAGTTTGAACAGAACCGACGAGGCAAATTTGAACTTTTTGCCTGAACTTTATGGCCTTATTTCTTTTGTCTAAATTAAACTTTTCCCCTTCCACCAACAAGACAACTGAGTGTTCTTTTGAACTTTTTTTTTTCCATTAACAAATTTGTTTTTGACTTTTGTTGTCTTTGCTTGTTTTGCTACAACGCGGGTCAACATGCGATTTCGCGCCAAAAACACACAGGATTCAGCACAGGGTTATATCCATTGTATGAAGTGTATTGGTAGCCCTCTGGTGCGGATGGACGGACGTACGGACGTACAGACGTACAGACGGACGGTCACGTGACTATTACATCACTACCAAAATTTTTTGGCTTGACAGGTTACCAAATTTCCTTAGCAATGGAGCTCTGCTGACACGTTAGCGTGCTGGCTCCGCTAATATATTATTTTGACAAGGTTGAATACACCATAATCTTCGGCCATTACTTTTATCAGTGTTTTTTTTTTTTTTTTTTTTTTTTTTTTTTTTTTTTTTTATTGATTGCTCACACATTTACAAACATTACATTAACAGTGTTATTATTACACTACTTACAGATATTATTTGCACAAAACTAACTTCTAACAATACATTACGAACTACAGTTACAATACAATGTAAGTTAACCTTATTAGAAATAAAAGAAAAAAAGAACTTACAAACACTAGCCTATCTTATACCCTATAGAAAATAGTCCCCGTAGCATTTAAAACAAATATTTTTTAGGAGAGTAATATTGTATAATTAAGGAGATCGGAAGAAAAAAATTACTACTAACAGGGTCAAACCAGGACTGAAAAGTTAAATTTGATTCAGTTTTTTTTATATAGATTTTTAATTTGAAAGGTGGCCGAGGAGAGGTTTCCATTTCTCTGATGAAGAATTAGGATCATTTTTTTCAATTTCATAGCTTTTGTTCATGAGATGCAAGAAGTGCGAAAGATTAGGGATTTCATTTTTTAATTTACAGACCCAGATACAATATCTGCTCATCAGACAAGAGAAATTAATTTGCAACTTTGCATTTGAGGTGTCTGGCTTTAGGCCGAGAGCAATGGTCATGTCTAATTTATTCCCTTTTTGCGTACATAGGGATGTCTGAAGCCATTTAAAAAAGCTTTCCCAAAAACGAGTGGTCTGGTTGCAATGCCAAAAAAGGTGGAGCAAAGTTTCTGTTTCCTTTTCACAAAAGGAACAGCGGTCACTGTCTTTGACGTTAATTTTATACAAAAAGGAGTTTGTAGGTAGACGTCGATGAAGAAATTTAAATTGAAATATTATTAGTTTGGTACTTTTTGTGCAAATCTTTGTAGATTGAAAAGCTCTTTTCCAGTCAAATTCACCTTTTTCCAAGTCGCAATCTTCGTGCCATTTCGCCTGAGAAGTTTCCGGTGCTTCGCTTTTAGTTGCAACTAGAATTTTGTACGTTAAGTTGCTGGGTTTTTTTGCCTTGAGGAAAATTTTAATGAATGGTTCAATCTCATCTTTTTCGGGGCTATCTATGTTTTCTTTGAAACGTTTTCTTAGATTCTTCAGCGTGGCAATAATCCCCCCGAATGCTAAAGGGCAGGCTTTGAGTCCGTATTTATTCTGAAATTCTTCATAGGAGAGAGGTTTGTTTGCGTCTTTCATGAGAGACCTAATGGTCGATATTCCATTTGCAAGCCATTCTCGAAAATAGATGGGTTTGCTGTCTATTCTGATAAGAGAATTATTCCAGAGAGGCTGTGATTGATAATGTTGTAAGGAGGAGATATTGTCAGTGTAATTAACCTCGGACCAGATCATCAGAATTTCATTAATGAAGATATTGGTAGATGAGAAGTGATGCTTGATATCTGTTTTGTTTAAATTTCCAAGAAAAACAGCTTCTCCGCCATATCTTCCAAGTTCTCGTTCAAAGAAAAGTTTCCATTTTCCTAAGTTTGTTTTGTCAAGATATTTTTTAATCCAAATAGTTTTCAAAGATTTATTAAATGAGAAAAGGTCAATCATTTTAAGCCCACCATTACTGTAATCGTTAATCATAATGTTTCTTTTAATTTTATCGGGTTTCCCGTCCCAGAGGAAATGATAGAAAGCTCCATTCAGTTCTTTGATAGCCTGGTGGTTTGTTGGGAGAGGGGAAAGAACATGAACAAGCTGTGAAGCAATTAGGCTCTTTAATATAGCGATTTTTCCAAGTAAGCTTAGCCTTCGGTACTGCCAGTTTCTAAGTAAATTTCGAACTTTCTCTTTTTTTTCGTTAAAGTTCAGCTTTACCGTTAATTCGGGTTCTATTGAGAGCCACACGCCTAATGTTTTGATTTTTAAATGCTGCCATCTGAAACCTTTCTCGGGAAACATAATGTCTTGGCTTCTTGCTTTTGAACCTATCCACAATGCTTCGGTTTTTTTATTATTGAGTCTGAGACCAGAAATCTTGCTAAATTTTCCGATAACATCGAGCGAAGTTTCAAGCGCGTCTTTTGAGCCGTCAAGGATTAATGTCGTGTCGTCAGCATATTGGCTTAATTTGATTTCTTTTTGGTTGACTGAAATTCCTTTAATATGTTGGTCACTTCGGATTGCGCTAGCTAAAACTTCGACGGAAAGGACAAATAAATATGGAGAAAGAGGGCAGCCTTGCCGCACGCCTCTCTCAATTTTAAAACATTCGCTCATCCATCCGTTGTTCATTACGCCACTTTCGATATCACAGTAAAGAGTTTGTATCCATTTTTGAATGGAAGGGCCAAAGCCATAGTGTTGCAACGTTTTTTCAACGAAAGACCATTCGAGTGTGTCAAAGGCTTTTTCGAAATCTAGAAGCAAAATCAAGCCCGGGATGCTTTGGTCATTGGTGTAATTAATAATACTGTCGATCAGTCGTATGTTTTCGCCGATAAATCTACCTTTAATAAATCCTGTCTGATCGTTATTAATAAGTTTTGGAAGAGTAGACTGGATTCTATTTGCGATTGACTTTGCTGCTATTTTATAGTCACAATTTAACAGAGATAAAGGCCGCCAATTTTTTAATATTTTGAGGTCTGCTTCTTTTTTAGGGATAAGTTTTATTATGCCCCGTCTCTGTGTCATTGCGAGTTGCCCATTCTCGTATGCAAAGTTAAGAGCAGCGAGAAGAGCGCCTGAAATATCATCCCAAAATATTTTATAGAACTCTGCTGGTAACCCGTCAGTTCCAGGGGTTTTGCCGTCGGCCATTTGCTTTAGGAAGTGAGACACTCTTTCTCCGTGAGTGGGCCTTCACACAAATTTTGTTCTTCTTGTGAAAGATGTATTGTATTTTCGGCCGGGAAAAATTTTTCCATGATAGATGGATCTTGTTCAGAAGTTAGCTTTGTCTCGTACAGATTTTTATAAAAGGAAAGACATTCCTTTAAAATATCTTTGTCTGTCGTGATGACGATGTCATTGTCGGTTTTTAGCTGGCTTATTGTTCCTTGTTTGTAATGTCTTTTTTCCAGATTAAGAAAATATTTGGTGTTTTTCTCACCTTCATTATGCCATCGACACTGCGATCTTAAAATAGCCCCTTTTGTTCGGTATTCTATTATCTTTTCATGTTGATCTTTTTTGCTTTTCAGCACGCCTAAAAGTTCTTCCCGCTGCTTCGCTTCAATGTTTTTGTCTTCTAATTTTATTTCAATCGCGGCTATGGTCCTTTCTATTTCGTCTTCTTGAAGAGCGCTTTTTTTCTTTCTTTCTTTGGAATAATATAGCGATGATTCTCTCACTTTAAGTTTTATCATTTCCCAAAGGAGAGCAGGAGAAACAAACGGATCATTTGAATATTCGTTTTTTGTTTGTTGGATCGTGTCTTTTATTTTTGAGATGTAATCAATGTCCGATAGAAATGATGTGTTCAATTTCCAGAAACCCGGCCCTCTGGGGTTAGCGTTTGTTGTAATTTCCATGGTTACCATCGAGTGGTCCGTTTTGTATCCAGGAACAATGTCTACGGTGTTGACATTGTTTATTAGACTTTGGCTGATCAAGAGGAAATCGAGCCTACATTGAATTTGTAAATTCTTCTGTCGCCAAGTATATCTTTCTTCCTCTGGATTTAGTACTCTCCAAATATCTACAACATCCCAGGTTTCGCAAATGCCTTTAACCTCTTCAAGTGAGTTTTTATGTGTGCTGGCACGGCCCCCTTTCTTATCTTTTGAAACATCCATAACTAAATTAAAATCTCCTCCTATAATGATCTCGTCGCATTGGAAATCTTGTAAATAAATGGCTATATCTCTGAAAAAATCAGGTTTATCTTCATTTGGCGCATATAGATTGCAAAGAGTGATGTTCTTACCATTTGTACAAATGTCGCAGATGATGAAACGACCATTAGGATCTGAGCGTGTTTTGGTGATTTGCAGATGGAAATTGTTATTAAACAGGATGCATGTGCCTGCCTTGTTGCTAGCACAACAACTAAACAGGGCTTTGTATCCCCATTCGGCTGTCCACAAATGAATATTTTTTTCTGTGCAATGCACTTCTTGCAGCATGTATATGGAAAACTTTTTCTTCCTTAGCCAGTTAAAAATTTCTTTCCGTTTAGAAACCTCTCCGAGACCCCTTACATTTAGAGAACTAAATTTTAAATCACCCATTCAACATAGATTTCATGGGGTATATGCAGTCCGTTTCAGAAATGTTTGACCCATTCATGAGACCTCTATTATAAATTAGTTTACACTTTTGTATGCCATGAGACTTGTGAAAAATAAGTGTCATTATATTTGCGCAATAGGCCAGTAAATCAAACGAACAACAAAAGTTTACATAAACACACACAAACGAAGCGGCTCTTGCAATCGCCCTCGAAATTTTGGATTCAAAACCAAAAGTTAGATTAATTCGGGAGTAAATTGCCTAGAGCTTAATAAAACTTAGCTATTAGGATGCGCTGTGTCGATGTTTACTACCTCAAAGCGATCTACCGTCCGCATAAGCCGTTTTTCGGGCTTATTCTTAGAGGAAAACAAACAGCAGTAATGAATATATATTCTTAAATATACATATACGTTTTCCTATTTCGGGTCGATAACAAAATGTTATTACGAGATTTCTAGAGTTTTTCCATCTGGCCAGAGCTTACCTCTAATGAACAATTTGTCTGGCTGGGCCTTGCTGAAGGCTGCGGGAATCTTATTTTTTTTCGCTTTCATCAGTGTCGGCATTTGTCGTTTCCTTCTCTGGACGATTTCGTACGGCAGGTCCTGATACATCTTGTAGTTGCTGTCTTTTAGACGTCTTCCCAGGGAAAGGATCTGCTCGCAATCCTTGTATCTTAGAAATCTGGCGAGAATAGGTCTTGGCTCGCCCTCCTTCTTTTTTCCTAATCGATGCACCCGCTGAATTTCTACGATGCTTGCGTTCAAAAAGCCCAGCTCAGTTTCTAAGAACGAACGGAGGACTTGCTCGGTGTCTTCCCTGTCGCTGCCGTCTTCAAATTCGAGGATGTTTTCAAACTTTATGTTCTCCCGTCGCGAGTACGCTTCTAGATAAAGGCGTTTTGTTTCCAAGTCGGCCACTTTTTTATTAAGCGCCTGGTTTTCTTTTTCGAGGTTAGTAAGCTTCAGGTTGATGTTTTCATTGTGCTTGTTGATGCTTTCAAGTTTAGAGCTGTGTTTAACCCTTTAAGCCCTAACAGTGACAAAAATGAAATTTCTCTTTACATTGTCTATACTTGTTCAAACATTCAAGTTATGAGAATAAAGAAAGTGATCACCAAGGATAAGATGACTTGATATTTAGACAAATTCTCCTTACTAGTTCCATAAGAGATGTATGGAGAACAGTAAGGAGAATATGCATTCTCGTAGCAGGGCTTAAAGGTATTTGGTAGAAAGAATGTTTTGTACTTGTTTGTTAGTAGGACTCCTTTTGTACACCGATCACAAAAATTACTCAAGACCAAGGAAAAGTATTTACTTTATTGTTGTGGTATTGTAGTATCTGGCACCCCCAAAAGTCATCTTTTAATAGAAACTCTAACTCCATGGGAGATTACTGTGTTGATTTTAATGCACCTTATTTGTTCATGAACAGGAATCTTCAAGCAGTCTTGGTGTGCCGAGTAGCCCTCAGCGGACAGATGGTTTGACGTCCAGTCCTGGAAGAGATCTTCCACCATTTGAGGATGAAACTGACGCAGTTCTTGGAAATGATGATGCGCCAGACGAAGAAGAAGGAGAGGAGTTGTTTGGTGACAGGATGGAACAGTAAGCTGGAATCTTATTGTCTATGGCAAAATACAAATTTGATAAATTTTCAAAATTTCTACTCGGTAGAAGTGTCACAACAAGTAATGGTACCACAGATAACTACTGTTACCATTTAAGAATGGGCGATGCCAGAAAATATCCGTACCATACCACTGACGGCTTCCATATTTTAACCCCCCCTGCCTTTGGAAGTTCCAAAATGCGTTATCCCCCCATGCCCTCGGCTTTCCATAATCATAACCCCCCCCCCTTCCGTTCAGATTTTCCTTTTTTTGTCATACCCTTCGGAATTACCTGCAGGGTTCGTTAATATGCCCAATTTGGCTTATTTTACGGAAAATTATTTCAAATGACTCTACTTCTGTCAGTACAGCTGGTTACAGAGAGAGTCATTATGACTCCGGAAATTCTGGAATGAAAATTTTAAAAAAATTAAAAGTTTTCTCCTTACGGCTGTTCAACAGATGCAACCTACATTAATTTTACATTGCCCCAAACTGGTACAGAACATTAAAATAAGAATATCGTGTGATGTACGTGTGTACACTCCGAAGATATTACGATCGAGTGTTTTTTCGTTTCCGCCATCTTGACTTTGAGCCATCGGGGTCAGCAGTTGCTCCCAATCCCACGAGCTTCAAAAATGGCATGCTCGGTCAAAAAGACCACGTTTCGCACTGAATGTACAAAATATGTGTCAAAATGTGTGTCCACGAATGGTCTTGTAGCCCTTTCGAACATACATAATTTTAAACCTAGCTCAAACACTGCGAGGAAATATTGAATTCGCGTGAAGTGCAAAATCCAGCAGGCGCTCCTTAAGAAACGAGGGACTGGTGCGAGTTTTTGCTGTTCATGTGACGGGAGTACAAGAAATGTACAAGCGGTAAGAAACATAGATTTTTCATTTTTGTTAATCTGATAAGAAATTCATCAACGTTAAGGCCTCTGGAGCTTGCTGTACAACCCACGTTTTTGTCCGTTTTCTTCTGCAAATGAACACGAACGCATGTCTGATCGATCGATGCTTGTCTCGTATCCTGCTTCCGCGATAGTCAGCAGTGTCGTCAGTTCGTGCTTTATTTGCGAACTGATTTTAAAAGTCCAAATTTTCAAGGAATACACTCTTGTCTGTCTCCTGTGGAAATCCCAGATCTAATCCCCCCCCCATGCCTTCGGAATTCCAATTGTAAGTACCCCCCATGCCTTCGGATTTCTATTTCAAAGAACCCCCCCTTGCCCTTGGAATTCCAAAAAGCCGTCCGTGGTGTGGTTTGGATATTTTCTGGAATCGCCCAATTAGTCTGTTTTCAAGTTCACCAAGACCACTTGATAATTATAACCTTAACAGTGACGAAAATGAAATTTCTCTTTACATCATAACTATTTGTTCAAACATTCAATTGACGTAAATAAAGGAATTGATTACCAAGGATAAGCTGTCTTGTTATTTAGACAAATTCTTCTTACTAGTTCCATAAGAAATGTATGAATAACAGTTGGGAGAATATGCATTTCTATATCAGGGCTTTAAGGGATAAGAAGTCAAATTTGCATTTGTACTGAGTTAGTAAGGTAAAATGTTCACAGATACCAGTGAGAAGAGGAACTGCTCACAACTCTGTTTATTGCTTTAACTTAGAATTCAGCACTTTCTGGTGATAGTTGTGAGTAATTTTAGTTCAGATTGGGAGTAACCTTGTAAAATGCATCTTAAGTATTTTTATTCAGCAGTCTCTCTTGAAACTGGACTACCGTATTTCATCCACAGATCCTGAATAGTCAGTTCTGAGTACGACAAGGCTGCTGCATAAAAAGACATTAATTTGTAGTGGTGTGATTGGGGTTCAAACCACCACCCCCAACTCTGCGGTCCAGTGTTGTACCAACCTAACCAACCACGTGGGGGTATTGCGTTGTCTTCTCATTAGCCGTTAGAGACAACTGATTTGTCTGAACCAAATTAATTTTCTATTTGCAGGGATTATCGTCCGATCCCAGCGCTCGACGTGTATGATGATGCTGTATTAGACGAAGATGATTATGATGAAATGGACCCAGAGGCTCGGCGGGAGGCTGAACGGCTCATGAGGAAGAGAGACAGAGAAGATGCTGCAGCAAGGGGAAGGCTTCACAGGGGACTGCTTTATGGTGCGAACAATTTAAGATTTTTGTCGGTTACTTATGATCTGTCGGTTGAAGGGAGGGAGGGCAACTGAGTCGCGTGAATGATTTGTTAAAATCAGTAAAAATTAGTCCTTCTATCCAATAATGTACCCCATAATGGTACTGTAATCCTGTCAAGTTTGGTACTATTTGGCTTTTTAGAAACTGATTGGCTTCTAAAAATTAAACAGAGTTTGTGTGGTTTGGGTGCAGGGGTGCAAGCTTCTCAAAATATAGACATTTGTATGGGGTTTTCCTGATTTTTGAAAACTTGTAGTTTAGTGATTTTAAATCCAAAATCTCTCAAACTTGACAAGGCTGCTAATTATTGGTCGTACACGTGATGAACCATTTGTAGTAAGTTTATTTTCACAGGATTTTTGATTCAGTATTTTTTTGGGCAGCATCAGTCTCGGGTGATGCGCCTCTAGATCACAAACTTTAACATTGGGAGTTAAGACAGTCTAGGTTTTCAGATCATGTAAAGGTCAACTAGCAAGTGTCGCAATCACTACTGTCTAGTGAAAATACTTTATATAAGTAAGTTAAAGGCTAGTATGTAATTTTGGTAGTTTACAGCACACAAGTAAAACTACATCACTAGGGTATTAAATTTTGCTTCACTTGCTCACTGATGCTGCTATCAAGCACACAGCACAATGTGTGATTCCAGAAAATATCCATACCCCCCCCCCCCCCCACGGAAGGTCACTGGAAATTCCGAGGGGGAGGCGGGGTTCAAAGGCAGAAATTTCAGAGGGCAGTGAGGGGTTCATGGGAAGCTCCTTTTCCAGAGGGTGAAGAAACACGAAAATTGAAAGCAACGCACGACTGATCCCAAACACGAAGTAATACTTACGTAGGCTCTTTTGACCCGAAAAATAAGCAAATATGTTTACCAAAATGCCAGATTTTGCAACTTTGATTTACATGAAATTTCGGTACACCAGATTTGCATATTCGTGTTTACGGAAAATTGCGTGTCTCCTTGGCCTTCAGTAAATATATTTCACGGTTTGTGCTTGATTTACTATTTCAATTTTAAAGAAAGGATAAAGTGCATAAAACAAAGGTTCGATTTCTGATTCCCACGTGGATTGCTTGCGCAATTTATGTTTAGACTCACGGTATGCAAATTCATTACATTGTGAACTAACATTAATCCCTGGGAAAAAGCAGCTATTTTACTCTAATTCTCTTTTGAACATCATAACCATCGATTTTTAGTGTAAGTTACATTCAACAGTTTTGCTTTTGACGGCAGGTTTGAGTGTGGCGAACACAATTTCAATTCTGAAAATTTTGGCTTCGTTGTTAACGCTGCATTCGGCACGCAAATTATTCATGGCAACCCTCGGCACCAACGTTTGAACACTCGGTTTAAACCAATTTTCATGAACAATATAGAACATTTCAAACTGGATGGCGAACATGCAAATAGTATAGAACAATAACAATGCATTGTAAGTTGAAAATGGATGTTATAATATTTAAAATGCTTAATGTTACAACAAAAATCTTGGAATGGAAATTCCTAAGGGGTGGAGGGGGGTGCAAACAAAAAACCTTCTGTGGGAGGGGTATGGATATTTTCTGGAACCGCACAATTTGCTCCAGATAGGGAAGGTGGCCCCAGATCTAGAACTTTGTAGGGGCATGTGCTTTGGCTTTTATCAAGATAAATCAGCCAATAAATAGGTGTTACACACTTTAGCAGCCCCACAGAAGTGACTACCCTAATTTAAAGAAGCAACTCCCTAAAGAAAGGTAATAGAAAACTTCTAAATCAAAAAAGTGGTGATGGTCATTATTGTGGAAATCATTTCAAGTCAGTTAGCCAGAAAGAAAGTGGTGAGAGTTGAAATGTGTCTTTAAATCTGGGACTCTTACTCTAAATTTGTTGATCTGTTTTAAGATGAAACAGCTAAATTTGTTGATCTGTTTTAAGATGAAACAGATGAGGAGGACGAGGAGCAACCCAGACGGCGGCGGCGACTTGCTGAAAGAGCAGCAGAAGGAGATATGCAGGATGAGGATGAGGTAATGCTTTAGTCACTACTCACCATAACTAGAAAAATTAAAGAAAAAGAAAAAAACATGTGTGGGGCAACCATTTGGGGGAGACCAAAAGCTAACCTTATCTTCTCAAGGATAAGACTAGTTGTGGGCAGGTGAGATATTTGACTTTATCGACAGCAGATCAGGTCCTTGGGCAGACATGTATTACTGTGCATAGTCACTCATCCTTAAATTAATCAAAATCTTCTTTTCCTAGCTTATTGAAAGCATAGAGAACCTTGAGGATATGAAAGGGCATTCTGTACGTGAGTGGGTTTCCATGCAGGCTCCAAGACTGGAGATCAAGAACAGGTTTAAGCAGTTTTTGCGATCGTTTGTCGATGATCAAGGGCACAGTGTTTACAGGGAGAAGATATCTCAAATGTGCCAAGGTTTGTCTCATTTGTCTTTCAAGTAAAATAAATAAATAAATTGACTTTATAGGGGTGACACAATTACTGGTAACCCAGTAGTTTTCATTGTGACCCACAACTGCAACAAGGACAGAAACAAATATTTTAAATAAACATAACAGGCAAGCATCCCAACTGGCCAGAGGCAAACCAGTTGGCTGTTTACACACATTACCGAGGAGTTGAATTCAGGGCTGCTGAGAACAACTCTAGCTAGTGTCCAGAGCGGGATTTGAACATGGGGCAACCGAGTTGAAATCCGGTCATTAAATCAGGGTTCGATAAATCGGCGGGTTCCACTGTAGTTCTGATTTGATTGATCACAAGTGTGACCCTTTAACCCTAAGTCCTGGCATCATTATACAAATTCTCCTTACGATCTCCATACATTTTTCAAGTACTACCTGGGAGAACTTGTTTAAACATCCAGACACTGTTCTAATTAGTTATCAATTCCTTAATCCTCATGACCTGTGTGTGTTATAGTGCATTGATATGATGAGAAGAAATTTGATGCCAATCACTATTGGGGTTTAAAGGGATCTCACTTGGAGACTTGAAAGCTAAAGCCACATGACCGTGTTCTCCATTGTAAAAAGATCTGTAACTTTGCTATTCTTTCTTTTTATTTCTTTTTCTATTTTTAATTTTTTTTTTAATTTTTGTCACAGCAAACAAATCAAGCCTTGTCATTGATTATAACATCCTGGCAAATGAACAGCAAGTGTTGGCATACTTTCTTCCGGAAGCACCATCAGAAGTCCTGCAAATTTTTGATGAGGTGACTTGTTAGGAAGACAGATCCCTTAGAACTACAGAAAGCTGGGATATTTCCCCTCTCAAAATAATGTAATAATATTAGTGTTCTTGAAAATGCATCCTACTAAAGTGTGTCTGCTTTGTACAAAATGACATGTGATATGCAAAGAGGTGAAAAGTAAAAAAAATAAATATAAAAGAATTAAAAGCTAAACAAAAATTTCAAAACACAGGAGCTAAAAACCATCTATTAGGAGATGTAAGTCTTTAACATTGTCTGGCAGATAGTTGTGAAAATGGAGTAGGCACTGTCACCAAAAGTGGCTTTGTTGGATCTTGATATTTAGACAAACCTAGGGGTTAGTTTCTAAAGAAACTGTGGTGCTGTGTCGGTGGGGAAGTGAAATGCAGAATTTTGGATTTATCAACTGAGTTGATAAGGTAAATTGGCCACCGTAAAGAGATTGAAAGCTGACGTCTAGAGTGTTGAGATTCGCCTTGATAAAGGGCTAATGCTCGAAACCTCAGCTTTTAATCTCTTAGGTGACCAATTTACCTTTAGTTATCAACTCAGTTGATAAATCCAAAATTTTGTTTTTCTTGATATTTAGGGTTGACTTTGCTTGGACCAGCAATATCTACCCCATGGTGCCACCCCAGATAATTGCTTGCCAATACATTCATCGCTGTACGTTTCCCCTGACCTTTTCTTCCTGTCTTACCCCTTCACTGGCAAGGGTGAAGCCCAGTCCTTCCTGTCTTCTTACACTGTTATACTTCCTAGCGGTATAGCATTTGAGCTATTTTGATCTGAAATAGGCTATGGTTTATATATAAATTAGTGCTCTGTCCCACACCCTCCCACCTAATATTCTCAAGCAGTGTCTTAAGGGTACCCCTGGGTTGTGGTCCTGGCAAATGGAAGGGTGCTGTATTCTTTTGGCTAGGTTGTTTGACTGCAATGTAACTCTTTTTTAGGGAGCAAAAGAAGTAGTACTTGCTATGTTTCCTAATTATGACCGCATCACTAGTGATATTCATGTGCGAATTGCTGATTTGCCACTTATGGAGGAATTAAGATCATTGAGGTATGGCATTCACACTTCTTGTAAGTCTTATTTAATTAGTGATGTCACCCGCAGTGACATTAGTCAATCAATCAATCAATCAATCCATCCATCCATCCATCAATTAATCAGTTAGTCCGTCAGTCAGTGAGTCAGTCAATCAATCAATCAATCGCTTTTTTAATACTGGTTGCTTCATGCTACGGAAACCAGTTTAAGGTCCAGTCACATGGGCCTCTTGTAGTAGAGGTTTAACTTAATCTACCTTTACATTTGTTAGACAGCGCAGTGGTGTAGTGGAATAATGGGTGAACCTTTCATTCGGAAGGTGACTTCCAATCAGATGTTTAATCAAAGGATTGGTGTGGTTGTAAGGCTAGTTTGGTCTCGTCATTGTTTTGTTGTTTCCTTAGACAAGAAACTTTACTCCACATTGTCTCTCTCTATCCATTTGCATGGATGGCTGGGAGTGAAAAATACTGGGGGTACATTAGTCCTACATGTACAGTGGACTGGTGTCCCATTCAAGGGGGAGTGGTAATACCCATAGTGACTTCATGTTTAGGTACCTTGTAATGGACTAGCATCTCCTTCAGGTGGAAGGGGGGGGGGGAAGTAATACTCCAAGTTGCCTCATGTTACAAAAATTGGAGTTGAGAGCCTGCCATTTGTGACACCTTGGCCCAATTTTAACTTAATAACCTATCTTCATTTTACTTTTGCTTGCAGACAGCTACATGTGAACCAGCTAATCAGGACTTGTGGCGTGGTAACCAGCAGCACGGGAATCCTTCCACAGCTCAGCATGGTGAAATATGATTGCCAAAAGTGCTCATTCATTCTGGGTCCATTCTTTCAATCGCCCAACCAGGAAGTGAAACCAGGGTCCTGCCCAGAGTGTCAGTCACGAGGACCTTTTGAAATTAACATGGATCAGGTAATTGTTGACTTGAGCTTTTGTACTTTGGCACCTTCTTCCAAGTTCATCCATTGTTGGCAAGTTTGTACTGTTTTGCTGTAAATCTGATGGTTGTTTGTTTGCATACAGTATAATGAAAATGCCATCAATGAAGCCCATTGCCCATATTTTTTTATTTGCCCCTGTAGACTATTTATCAAAACTTCCAAAAAATCAAGATTCAAGAAAGTCCCAGTAAAGTTGCAGCAGGCAGACTTCCCCGGTACAAAGATGTCATTCTGACTGGCGATCTTGTGGATAGCTGCAAGCCTGGAGATGAAATTGTAAGTTGACTGTTTCTTCTTATGAATACAAGTAGTTAATCTAGCTTTGAGTTATATCGAACTGGAACTACATTAATAATCAAGAGGTTTATCTTAATCTGAATTGCTAAATATGAAGAGATCCCCATCAACTTCAGAAAACCTAACCCAAACCTAAAGTAGGCTCTCAAAACTTCCAGTTAAAAGCTAACCGTAACCCTAAACTAGCTGAGCTGATCCATGATCTGGGATAAGTGCCAAGTTGCCTCAGATTTGCTGAAAGCACTGTACATTAGGTCATGTTCCTCTTAGCCTGTCCATTTAGGAACAAATCACTCTTAGATTGCTATCGGAGGGATCCATGTGAGCAGGTGGATCAAATGGATCAATGTCTGAATCTGGATTCAGATTGTACTATTCATATTGTGAACTTAGATCTTGTGACTTTCAGCATAAAGTCATTCAGGGTACAAACATACATGGATTGATTTGTTTTCAGATTTGTGTTCCAAGTAAGTAAATTTTTGTGTTGACTAAAGGAAAGGCAACCCTAGTGATAAGCTTGTAAGCAGTAATTTGTGGTGTGGTCCAAGTCCAGGTGGCATCCAATTGGTTTTTTACCTACATAAAATAACACTTTGCTTCCTGCTGTTATGGTGAACATTAACTTTAGTTCTAGCTCTTTTGTTTCTCAGTGTTCTTGAATGTGTGATTTACTTTCTGGCTTCTTTTTTTCAGGAACTTACAGGCATTTACAGAATCAATTATGACACAAGCCTTAACCGGTCCAATGGGTTTCCAGTATTTGCCACTCTTATTGAAGCGAATTACATCACCAAGCAGGATGACAAATTAGCTGTTACTAGTTTGACAGATGAGGACATCAAGGCAATCATTGATTTGTCGAAAGATGAGAGAATTGGAGAAAAGGTTTGTTGTTTTCGGAATAATTTTGTTCTTATCAATATTCTTTCCTGTGTACCTGTGTGGGGGTGAGGAGTCGGGGGGGGGAACTGGGATAGAGGGGGTAGTAAATAGGAGGGAGGAGGATGGGAACTGGGATAGAGGGGGTGGCAAATAGGAGGAAAGAGGATGAGAACTGGATAGAGGGGGTGGTAAATTAGAGGGAAGAGGATGGGAACTGAGATAGAGGGGGTGGTAAATAGGAGGGAAGAGGATGGGAACTGGGATAGAGAGGGTGGAAAATTGGAGGGAAGGGGATGGGAACTGGGATAGAGGGGGTGGTAAATAGAAGGGAAGAGGATGGGAACTGGGATGGAGGGGGTGGTAAATAGGAGGGAAGAGGATGGGAATTGGGCTAGAGGGGGTGGTAAATAGGAGGGAAGAGAATGGGAATTGGGATAGAGGGGGTAAGATAAGATAAGATAAGATAAGATAACTTTATTTATACACGGTTTTTCCATCAGTCAAGTAAATTACTGGACTATCTACCTATCTAACTAACTACAAAAATTTGATAACAACAAATTCAAAATAACAAAAGAAAAGTCTGCTTTTCATGGAGGCCGTGTCTAAAATTCACTTACATGTAAGATTTAGATATTACTTTAAACTGTGCCGACTTAATTTAGATTTGAAATCGGCCAGTGAAGATGCTTGTCTTAGGTCTACAGGTAAGTTGTTCCACAACTGAGCTCCGCTATACGAAAAACTTTTTTTAGGAGGGAAGAAGATGGGAATTGGGATAGAGGGGGTGGTAAATAGGAGGGAAGAGGATGGGAATTGGGATAGAGGGGGTGGTAAATAGGAGGGAAGAGGATGGGAATTGGGATAGAGGGGGTGGTTAATAGGAGGGAAGAGGATGGGAACTGGGATGGAGGGGGTGGTAAATAGGAGGGAAGAGGATGGGAATTGGGATAGAGGGGGTGGTAAATAGGAGGGAAGAGGATGGGAATTGGGATAGAGGGGGTGGTAAATAGGAGGGAAGAGGGTGGGAATTGGGATAGAGGGGGTGGTAAATAGGAGGGAAGAGGGTGGGAATTGGGATAGAGGGGGTGGTAAATAGGAGGGAAGAGGATGGGAATTGGGATAGAGGGGGTGGTAAATAGGAGGAAAGAGAATGGGAACTGGGATAGAGGGGGTGGTAAATAGGAGGGAAGGGGATGGGAACTGGGATAGAGGAGAGTGAATTTGAAGGAGGTGGGTACTGGGTTAGTGGGGCTGATTAATAGGAGGTAAGATGGCAGGAACTGGAAAAGAAGAGGTGGTAAAGAGGAGGGAAGAGGATGGGAACTTGGGTAGGGGGGTAAATATGAAGGAAGGGGGTGGGAACAGGGAGTGCAAGCTAACAGAGAAGGAGGTGGAAATAGGAATGAGGGGGCAGGAACTGGAAAGAAGGGGTGGTAACTAGGAGGGAAGGGGATAAGGCCTGGGAATGAAGGGGCAGTAACTAGTAGAGAATGGGGCAGGACTTGGAGAGATGAGGTGGTAACTTGGAGAGAACAGGGAAGGAAAGAGGAAAGAAGGAGCAATAACTGGTAGGGCATTGGCCAGAAGTGGGAAAGAAAGAAGGGGGCCCACTAGGCCAAATGATGTTTACCCTGGGATTCTTGTTTGGCAAAGCATCTAGTAATAAGCTCATTGCATCCATCTAAAGTTGCGTATTTGTTGACTCAGCTTGTTTTATTGTGGTTTTTCAGATAATCAATAGTATTGCCCCATCCATTTATGGCCATGAAGACATCAAGAGGGGGATAGCTCTGGCAATGTTTGGTGGAGTAGCTAAAGACCCAGGTATGAATTTCAGTTGTTTTAACATCATTGATATGTTAGCATTTTTTGGCATCACCCTCCAGTTTACTAATAGCTACATGTAGTAGAAAATATTTTAGGTCAAAGTAGTTCAGTACTAAGTGGCCAAAAATAAATGCATCTAACATTAAAATGAAACCCTGAACCTACAAAGATATATTCTTTATGGTTGTTTGTCTGTATACATAGTTTAATGTTAGTTCCCTCAATGCAGGTTACTTCCTGTTTCTCAAATTCCTTTGAAGGTGTAATTACAGTCACTAAATATCTTTTTATCTCTTTTTAGGTGGAAAGCACAAACTCCGTGGTGATATCAATATCCTCCTGTGTGGTGATCCTGGAACAGCAAAATCTCAGTTTCTGAAATATGTTGAAAAAGCTGCACAAAGAGCAGTGTTTACAACTGGGCAGGGTGCCTCTGCAGTTGGATTGACAGCATATGTCCAAAGACACCCAGTCACTAAAGAATGGACATTGGAAGCTGGTGCACTAGTATTGGCTGACAAAGGAGTCTGTTTGATTGATGAGTTTGATAAAGTGAGTTGTTATGACCACATGAAAACTATCTGTTCTTTGTGATAAGGTATAATTGTCAGTAGTTTATTTGAACTGGTGCCAATATTCTATACATCTAAAATGAGCTTTGAAACCATTTTAGTCAGGTAATAGGAAGTCTAGTGTCAGTTACTATGTGACTTTAGTCAAATCTGAGGCTTTGGCATCATGGCTCTTGCAAAAATACCCCAGCAAGTTCAATTTATACATGCTCTTAAGTATGTGATGAGAAAGTAATAATGTGCACTTCCTGTTTTGCTTTTAGATGAATGATGCTGACCGTACAAGTATTCATGAAGCTATGGAACAACAGAGCATCTCTATTTCCAAAGCTGGAATTATTACCTCATTACAGGTAAAATGTGATTCACATTATCTTAGTATTAATAATGCGATAGCTAAACTCTTTTCAATGTGATGAGCTCCCGTCAGGTGTCATACAGTAGAGTGTAAGGGATTTTGCAGCTGGAAGGAATCTATTAACAGAAGAAAGCATCCATAAGGGATCAGAAGTTCAATTTTAACTAAGTCTTGAAATCCAGGGCTCGACGCTAACAGTGGTCTGCTGGCCATTGGCCTGTAGAAATAACACTTTGGCCAGCAGGAATTTGGAACAACTGGCCATTTTGGCCTGGAGAAAATTTTGTAAAAAATTTACTTGATTAATTTTGAATTATTTTTGTACCTTACTACAAAACATACCGTTTGTACCTATTAATTTCTTAAGCTTTTAAAATGAAAAACATTTTCCAAGTTATATTGGTGCTACATATTAAACACAAGCACGAATCGTATATCTTCACCTTTGACTGGGTTGGTCCTGAAGCCTTGTTGGTCAGTCTCTTTCATAACTGTTTAGAAGTTATACTTATTACAAACTAGTTAACAGAAGCATTTGTCATTAAGATTGAGTCATACCTGTAGCCAGTAAAACTTATAGTTTGGCCAGTGAAAATCTGACTGGCCAAGGGCCAGTACTCCACAAAGTTAATTTCTAGCCCTGAAATCCCAGTGTTGAAAACTTTTTGGAGTCTCAGGTTCACCATGCGAACCAAATCCTGAACTGTGGATCTACAAGTTTGACAAATCTTGTGAAAATTAGTCGATAGTGGGAGCATCGCCTTAGGAGTGCTGTTCACAGGATTAGTAATTTCCAAATATTGTTTTCTCACAAATAGTTCTCACGCCATACATTGATTTTTTGATTCTTTTGTTCTTCAGGCTCGATGCAGTATCTTAGCTGCAGCAAATCCAATTGGTGGACGATACGACCCTTCACTGACCTTTGCTGAAAATGTAAGTGTTTGGTGTGGTGTGGACTGTTCCTTAAACCACCCGTTAACCCTCTAAGCTCCAATATCAACACTCATATTCTCTTCACTGTTCTCCATTTATGTAATATGGTATTAGTTGCAAGCATTTCATATATCAAGACATTTTATCTTTGGTGATCATTTTCCTTATTTTCTTGAACTGTATGTTTTGTCACATAATGATATTGTAAGGAGAAATTAGATGCTTGTCACTGTTGGGGCTTTAAGGGATAACTGATTGGATGTTGTGTTGATACAAAATAAGAGAGAAAAAAATATTTTGATACATTGAGAGAGAAAAGGTGGAGTTAAGTTTCTTGTCTAAGGAAACAGAACAATGAAATCAAGGGATCACAAACCTCTAAACTTTAGATCTTCCAGTTAAAAGTCAGAATGAGATACCGATGCCCTAAACCAGTACACCACTGTGACTTCACTTGATTAATTCATAAGCACCTATTATTCACACCAACTGTGATTAATCAAGAGACCTTAAACCACCAATCCTCAGCAATTCAAGTTGAAAGCCTGCATGAGATTCTGATGCCCTAAACCACTTCACCACTGTGCCTTTACCTGATTAGTTCATAAGTACCTACTATTCACACCAACTGTATTGTCTTGCCTTATAGGTGGATCTCACGGAACCCATCCTGTCACGTTTTGACATTCTCTGTGTGGTAAAAGACACTGTGGATCCTGTGCAGGTAACAAACATACATGTCTGCCTTGTGATTTTGTCATGTCTCAGTTTTGGGCAGTTAGAGATCAGAGTATCTGACAGTGTCATTGTTTCTGATTTTATTTTATTTTTGTAGGATGAAATGTTGGCCAGGTTTGTGGTGAACAGCCATGTTAAACATCATCCAAATGCCGTCAACAATGAAGAAAATGAAGATGAAGAGGAACAGGTGTGATACAAAATGTTACAAGTGTGTTGTCTGCCCCCCACCCCCCCCCCCCCACTTCCCACCCCACCAGAAATTCTGGAAAGACGAAAATGTGTCAAAAACCAAGGGGGCAGCACATAGCTATATAGCTAATACAAGGGAGTAACCCCTCTCCCCACTTCCCCAAGATACCCAGGGGTGTCCATCTACTTCAGAGAGAGAAGCAGAATTCACTGTTACGTGTTTATGTTGCCCGTAAAATCCAGTTTTGGTTCTGTGCTTGCTTCTAATGGGCCATTTGACTTCACTGTTGCTGTGTTGTAAGGTTTGTAAAGTCATGGTGCCAAAACGAGGTCAGAGTAGCTGAGGAATTGGGCTTTTTATACAGTCTTGGAATGAGCTCTTGAAACAAATTGGCATTTTCTTTGGAAGGGGCTTTGTTGTGCTTAATTGACAAAAGTGTTCTGTGTTTTTATTCTCTTAGGAAACTCTAGTGGCTGGTAAGGAAACAATTCCTCAAGAGATGCTGAAAAAGTATATTATATATGCACGTGAGAAAATTCACCCCAAACTACACAACATGGACCAGGATAAAGTGTCCAGGATGTTTGCAGAACTCAGAAAAGAGTCAATGGTAAGAGAATTGTAAAAGTTTTCACATCCACAAAAAATGTACTTCTGACTTGTCAGGCCCAGTGTTGAACTACTGTAATCCGTGTAATTTGTGAGGGTTTATGTTTTGTTTTAATGTGGTTCTAGGAGGACAATTTATTAGTTGTTAGTGCTAGCGAAAAGGAGCGTAAAGTTTCTTTCGTCTACATTATGTTTTTATTTATTTCTTGGTTCTAGCCTTTCACAGGCTCACTCAGTGAGTAATTTTCACGAATAACTTGCTGGCGGAGCCATGATTTGCGAGCTGGATTTTGCCACTCAAACTTCGCCTTTGTGCAAACAATATTGCCAGCAACGCAGGTTAACCGATAAAAGCAAAGCAACGGAACAGTACTTTCCTGCGTTGGAGCTGTTTTTATTACAATGTTTTCTTTGGTTATTGCGGATGTGGAGCATAGCCAGGGAATTCCCCCCCACCCCACCCCAAGGTCTAGGTGGAGAATTTTACGACATAGTTTGAAACAAAAATTTGCTTTATCTTAGGCCACTGGGTCTATACCTATCACTGTCCGTCATATTGAGTCTATGATCCGAATGGCTGAAGCACATGCCAAGATGCATCTCAGAGAGTATGTCACAGAGGATGATGTCAACATGGCAATTAGAGTTATGCTGGAGAGCTTTATCGATACTCAGAAATTCTCTGTCATGAGAAATATGAGGAAGGTAGGAAAAAACGCTTTGCACATTTTGCGGAATCGAATATGTTTTCCGAGCATTTCTGTAGTATCTTTAGCTTGGTTTTCGTCTAACAGTCAATCGATTGTTTTGGTTGGCTGGGTCGTCAGGAGGCCATCGACTGCAAGCCACCAAACGTCTAAGGCCCCGTAAACACCAATGCGTGTTTGTTTAAAAACGCGTATGTTTTCGTGCGTTTTTTGTTTGTTCCGTTGCTGTTTCTAATATAGCGACATGAGTGCTTCTAATGACGGAAATGTATGGTCAAAAGAGAAATAAGATGCTGTTTCACTGTAGTGAAACCCGTTTTTGTCCTTCGCAAAATTTCGACTTCGCAGGGTATCAATCAGAATTTCCCTTTCATTAACCCTTTAAACTGTAACCCTGATAAAAATGAAATTTCTCTTGACATGATCACTACTTTTTTTAACATTCAAGTGACAAGAATAAAGGAAGTGATCACTGAGGATAAGGTGTCTTGATATTTAGACTAGCCTGCGTAGCAAGCGTTTCCGTAGGGCTTTCCGCAGGTTTGAAGCATTTTTCGCTTTTTGAAATGCGCTCGCCCCAATCAGATTTTTGCTACGCAGGCTATATGTAGACAAACTCTCCTTATTAGTTCCATAAGAGATTTGTGGAGATCAGTAATGAGAATATTCATTTTTATATCAGGGCTTAAATAGTTAAGCATCGGGTAAGCCAATGTAATAAACCAGTGTTTCACCAAAGTTTTTATTCTAATTCTAATTATTTTTTAACAGGCTTTCTCGCAGTATCTGGCGTACCGTCGCGACAACAACGAGTTGCTTTTGTTCGTGCTGAAACAGTTGGCTAAAGAACAAATAACGTTCTTCCGCAGTCGATACCGAAGTGAACCCGATGTGATTGAAATTCAAGAGGATGAATTGACTGACAGGGTAAGCTACATTTTGTATCTGTGGCACAGATTAACACTGGAAAAACTACTACGCTGTTGCACCATGCCAACAACGTTGATCGATTACTGTGGAAAACGTTAGCCTGCAAAGCAAGTATTTCCGTAAGCATTTTGCGCTTGTTGGCCGCTCGAAAATTGGGGCGGGGAAGAAAAAGAATAGTAGGATCGTGATCACTGCGGTCAAACAAGAAAAATAAGAAAAATACTTCAAACATGAGGGAATTATTTTCACTGAACCAAGTTTCATACTTTACCAGTATCCTGTTGATTTACTGAAAAATTTCAAACTTTACTTATACTAAAAAAGTTCTAAGTGTTTTAAAACGGGAAACGGACATGTCGGCACAATTTGTAAAAGTAATTCTGTTCAGGTGCAGAACATTTAAATAGCATAGAAACTCGTTTATTTGCGAGAAAAGTAAATATTTTTTTACTCACCCACTATTTCATATATCCCTGCTCATGTTTTTACTGCATCGTAAATAAATCTTACGAATTAAAACAAAAAAAAAAAACTGCCTCAGACGTTTGACCCCGGTGGAAGGATCGTAGGAGGATTAGTAGGAGTGGGAGGGCCCTCGTCCCAGTTTTTGCGCGGCCAAAAAGCGAAAAGTGCTTCAAACGTGCTGAAAACCCTTCCAAAACGCTTGCTACGCAGGCCACAATACCTGTATTCAGATGGGGATTGAACGGGGCGACGCATGCTCAGGAAGGACGCTGTAACTATCGAAAGTGACTCGCATAGAATTACTCATGCTCCCCTCTGGCAGGCTGCGCAGATGCTCCTCTCAGAATTACAGCAGAGAAATTACGTGTGTTAATATTCTTTTCTCTTCTGTTCTAGGCTCGACAGATCAACATCACTAGCTTGGGGTCATTCTATGAAAGCCCGATGTTCACTTCGAATCGATTTATCTACGACAAGAAGAGAAAGCTCATCATTCAGACATTGTAACTTGTAACGACTACTTTCCTGTGTTAGAGGCACAGAAATGTAGGATTAACCTTTGCGTCGCTGATCCGGTCACGCTTTCTTGTTCCGGTGCTGCAATTTGTTGAACGACTGAACTCTTGCAGAACTAGGCAAAATTCAAACTTGACGCTGAGGCACCATTCTTTTTCACTGCCGCAGTCTTCTAAACAGCAGGATAAATGACTGGAAAATTAGGCACGAGTGGCTGTCGTTCTGCAACATTTCTGTTTGTCAGGAAAAACAGTGAATTCTTGAACCTTTGGAGGGAATTCCATCTGTGTGACAACACAAACACTGAAAGCTGAACACCTTTCATAGCTCCTTGAATGCTGTAATCCATAAGGATTTTCATAAGGATTTTGCTTGCTTATTAATGATGAAGGCTTTAACCGGCATCAATGTTCAGAAACTCACCAAGAAGGGCAGGCATTTCTTACAGAATTAAAATCAACCTTTCCTCTACAGCCGGTACTGGAATAGATCGAGATCAAGTTTGTTAGTCAAATCTCGAACACCTTGCCGGGCCAGATATAGTTTTCTGACCGCTGGTTTTAAAATGCTGGCTCATCTAGGTACTAGGTGATGTGTGTTTGTACGTGTACATTCGTTTTGTTAAGTGCGCATGTTCAAACGTGCAGATTCCAGTAGTTTGTGCTCTCGTTATCATATAAATTCATAGTTAAAGACATCTTGTAAATTAACCTGGTTGTTGTGTACAGAACTTTTGTATCGCAGAGGTCGGCGTTCGAATCCCGGCAAGCCTGATTTTTTTCAGGCTTTCTTTTCGCAACTGCATAAGTTGCCTTAATAACTGCGAGGATCTTCTTTACATTTATTTCTTCATTCCGCAGTTCAAATATATGAATTTCATATATTCATAATTTCATCTTCATCTTTCCCGGGTATATTACGAACCAATTTAATGACCAGCTCCCAGTTGGCTTGTTAGCTCAATTGGTTAGAGCGCTGCACCGGTATCGCAGAGGTCGGCGTTCGAATCCCGGCAAGCCTGATTTTTTTCAGGCTTTCTTTTCGCAACTGCATAAGTTGCCTTAATAACTGCGAGGATCTTCTTTACATTTATTACAATAATTATTCCTAAGTAAAAATTGACTGGTGATTTACACTGTTGTTGAGGATGCCACAAATGCCCCAAGCTTTAACTCTGTCTCCAGTTATTAGGAACTATGGTATTAATTTAGGTGCCCCATACAGGGCTTCCACCTCTCTCCATTAGAATCAGGCTTAAGCAGATTAAGCCCTGTGTCAGGAACCTGTATTGTGTGTATGTGGGGGGGGGGGGGGGGAGTGAGCTGCTGTAAATAATATCTACAAGGAATCTATGGATCCTCATCACTGTGTCTGAGTGATACATATGCTTTGGTAATCGACCAGTTATTATTGGGGGGAGTGAGCTGCTGTAAATAATATCTACAAGGAATCTATGGATCCTCATCACTGTGTCTGAGTGATACATATGCTTTGGTAATCGACCAGTTATTATTGATAAAGATAATGATTATTATTGATGATGGTTGATGTTGATTTCCACTGTTCATATGAAAATTGTTTGAGAAGGAGTCAATATGGAGACCCACTGTTGATTTGCAAATTCACTCGTCAATTGTCAATTCCTGTTGGTTTATTTATAATTAACTGTTAGTTTTAGAAGAGTGTGATGTGCTGCGCTCCCCTCCTGTGGTATTAGAAACACCAAAAGCTATTTAAAAAGTTATTTTAAAAGCTAATGAACATGGTTATGATTCAATAACAGTTCTACAATATTGGAAAACCATATCCACTGCAAAACAAAACTAAACGAACTGTATTTTAATGCGAAATGTGACATTGCCTTCATGGTACTAAGTTGTTTGAAAAATTACTGAGCCAAGATTAGTGTTAATACCCTAATATTGATCCTCCAGATAGCAACAGTCTTGAGCTCTGTATTTGCTGAATCAGGTAGTGATATGGCAAGTAGCATGCGAGCCGAAGTCAGTTTCAGTGCCGTTTTTAAGGTAAAGCGTATATAGATTCTAATTGCAGGATAACACGACAGTGGAAATAAATGTCTTTTCTGGCCTGGAAGTACATTGCGTACGGCCATATTATCAACAAAACGATTTCGTCATTGGCTTTTAATTTTCTCTACAGTCTGTAAAAACACTTTTGCTTGCTGCAGAAACCACTGAAACTAAGGCCAGGCTGGGAATAAACTCTGGGAACTCGTTCTTAAATCGAAATGAATCGAAAATCCAGCGCACTCTCTATAAGAACGACATTTTTGCAGTTTGAAAACATCAAAACAATCGGCACTTTCGGTTCTCCTTAGGTTGATGGAAACAGTAAGGTGTTTATGTGAACATAAGGGCTTTGATGTTCTCTAAAATCCCTAAAAGAACTCAAAAAAGAAATCTCGCAACTGAGGTGCTTCCACTGATGTACAGTCAGGATAAATCTTCGACTTTAAGATCAACATTCTCACCACAGTACGAAAGAAGAGAAGACATCGCAAATGTTCGAAGTTGTGTGGTTTGATAAGACCTAAAACAGCTCCATTTTTTCTCCTACTTGTTCTTTCTCACTGTAGGTCTTGGAAGTTTCGAAAAAATCCCCGAGACTGCTGAACAATGTCAACATTTGGAGGCGATTTGTAACAAAAACACAGCGTTCGCGGGAACGCAATCAAGTCGATTGACGTCACTATGCGGTAAATTCGGTCCCAGTTCCCGGGACAGTTTTGAAGTGAAAAATAGGGTCTTTTGCCCGGGGAAAAATAGGTTTTTAAAAATTTTAGGGAGGTTTAAAGTTAATTATCGTTTTTTATACACATCAGACTCTCAAAAACCAAAGAAAAAAAATTCGTGTCATATACACTTTAAAGGCAACCCCATGGCGACTCTTCCATCGATCGAACCAGCCGTTGGAAGCAATGAAATCCTTAATGTCCATCTCTTTAGCATAACTGAGTGCCTTCTCCCTCAGTACCGGGCCACTAACGGGTACACCTTGCCGCCTCATCTGAACAAACCATGTATACAAAGCCCGTTCTAGGTTTTCATTTCCACATGGCTTTAATTTCTGCGTCTTCGAGCTGGTTCCTCCTTCGAAAGCCTTCACGATTTTATCCTTGCTTTTAAGCCATGTTGACAGAGTACTAGGGGAAACATCATAATCTGCGGCTACGTTTTTGTTTGCACATCCACTTTCGAGTTTCTTTATCGCTTCATACTTCTCTTTCAACGTTTTCGAAGAAATCTTTCGCTTTTTAGAAGACGACATCGTGACAAAGCGAGAGACAAAGTGGATAGTAAAACCGGAAACGGTCATAGTCCAGATAAGAACCGAGCCGACCTGTCAATCAGTAAAATATTTAGCGCAGTCCAGGTATTACTTTTATAGAAGCCTTTTGCGTAGGTCACAAAAAGCTCGTTAAGAAAAAAACCCCACACACCTTTGAGTTAGAGCAAGAAATGATAAATGCTGGGTACTGTGACCTGAAAAAGAATAAGGTAGTGAAGTTTGCAAAGAATAGCCTGAGCTCTTTGAAATTCGCATTGACATTTTTGACGTAAAAGTACAGATGACGTTTTCGCACCTCTTGGTACTTTGACAACTGCATCAAGTTTCAACGCAGCGGCACTGTAATCGACACGTGCAGTCCATTTTCCCCGGGCACATTTTGTTATTGGTTCGCCACATTATACACAGCCGAATATCAGCCGAACATCATGCAGCCAAGCAGTTCATTTGAAATTGATTCGCATGTGAAGGGATATCACGCTTATTTAGATGACTGGAAACCATGCCGGGGAGAAGTTCTGCAAGCAATACCAGAACCAAACAATGCTGTAGATAAATACGCGGTGTGTGTCCTAAAACATGGTGAAGTGGTGGGCCATTTGAAGAGAGGAAAACTTGGACGCTTTGCTAAAACAATCGTCTATTTTCTTGAAGCAGACCAGCATAGTTCCTGTAGTGTGATCATAAAAGCCGACAAAGCTGTTAACTTTGGGGACGGAGAGGGGATGCAAGTCCCATGTAAGCTGAGAATCTCTGGTCAAGAGAAATTTGTCAACATTTTGAAGAAGGAGTCGGAACGCCTTGAGAAGTGAGCATTATGCAATTGTACTGTTCAGCATCTGAAGAACTCTCCAGCTTAAATGCCTAATGTTTTTTTACAGACATTTTAATGGATACTTTTTTAATGCACTGTACACTGTAGCACTGTTTCTTTCAAGTTTTGTGACAGCAAATACACCGCATCCGGTATGACTCTTATGATCACATGTAACTGTCAATTACGTAATCTGTTCGTTTGACTAATTAAAATCAAATTGCTGGCATAGTCTAAAACCCGGACTGGACTCTGGACTGGACTCTGGACTCTGGACTCTGGACTCTGGACTCTGAGATATGTATGATATATGTTCGAAACATCTTCGGTTTTTTCGTAAATCTTCGGTAATGGTCGGCAAACTTCGGAATTCTTCGGAAAACCACCGAATCTTCATCCATTTTCTTTCATTAATAAAAAATCGCACGACCTTCTCGTGATGTTTTGAGAACTTTCAAAACATCACTCCTACCCTAACTGTACTCGAGGGAGGCCTTGCGGTTTCCTATACTTTATTTTTTTTTTTGGCTTTCTGAGGTACAATCTGTAATAGAAATGTAATAAAATCGTGCAAAATAGACTAAGCTCGAGAGATCTCCTTAAATGTGAATGGAAACTTTTCGATATGAGGTACAAAGTATTGACAGGCCTAACACGACTCCTGCTGGTTTCGCGACGTTGTTTACATGTCAATTGACCTTTAGAGTTTAGCCTTGACGAGTATATCCTTAAGAGATCTGCCTCTTTTATAACAGATAATTGGTGGTTCCTTAAAAATCTCCCGCAGCAATGGCTGCTGTTGAATGAGATGCCATTTGCTCATTATGATTTTCTTTAAGTTCGGCACTGATGGATTGTATTGCGTGACAAAAGGCAAAATGTTTTTTCGCACTTTTTGTTTTTCTTGGAGCGCTGATTTTCTCTCGGTAAATTTGACTTCAGAGAGTATCTTTTCGACTAGGTCGCTTGGGTAACCTCGTTCGCGTAGACGCGATTTGAAGTTACTAATATTTTCTTCAAAGAGTGGTTTTGAAGAGTTGGTTCTGAGAAGTCTTAGGGCTTCGCCTTTGATAAAGCCCTTTGCCACGCCTGGGGCGTGACAGGAGGAGAAGTGCGTGTACTGAAAAGTCTCAGTGGCTTTGAAGTGGGTGCGAATGTCCAGGATGGATTCTTTATTAAATCTTTCGCCTTTAAAAACTGTCGTGTCTAGAAAATTTCTTTCTTTCTGTGATATGTCAGCCGTGAATTTAATTGAAAGGATGGTGCCTGTTAGCTTCCAAGATAAAGAGGTTAATGTCCTCTCTCTTGGCGTCCCACAGAGAAAATACATCGTCAATATATCTTTTCCACACAAGTGGTTTGGGTTTGCTCGTTTTAATGATATTGTTTTCAACCGCGAACATAAAAATATTTGCAAAGGCGACAGCCATTTTAGTGCCCATTGCGGTTCCATGAGTTTGTAGGTAGTCGCTTCCATTAAATTGGAAGGAATTCTCCTGAAGTACAAGTCTGATCATTTCTCTTAGTATGTGGGTGGGTATTGGAGTATCTTTTTTGTAGAATTTGTCGTATGCCTTGCATACGGTTTCAATTCCCTCTTCGTGAGGTATGTTGGTGTACAGGCTTGTCACATCCATAGAGACAATTGTGACGCTTGGGGGGACTGTTGTCCTCTCTATAAAATTTATGAAATCTTTTGTATCTTTAAGATACGATTCTTGCGATTGTGCTATCGGCTGAAGGATATGGTCTATAAATGAGGATATTCGTTCTGTTGGGCCATCACAGCCCGATATTATTGGTCTGCCGACTGGCGTCGGCTTGTGAATTTTGGTAAGCGTGTAAAACACTGGAATGCGCGGTGGGTTTGGCGTTTGGGATAGCCATTTTCTGGTCATATCGTCAATGTGGTTATTGCTGTGTAGCTCATTTATAAGATTTTGAGCTTTGTGGAATGTCTCTTTGACCATAGGTCCTTCTAGAGGTAGGTAATTTTGCTTATCATTAAGTTGTATCTGGTCCTCTTGAATCTTATCTTTCTTGTTCAATATGACCGTTGTTGAGCCCTTGTCTGCCTTTTTGATGTTGATATCATAGTTTGTTTTCAACTCTTTAATAGCTTTGCGTTCGTTTCGTGGCAGATTTTGCTTGGGCTTGGATAATTTAATCTCTGCGAGTTCTGTTTTAACTCCCTCTAGAAAATTTTCTAGAGCGGCTGATGATTGTTCTGGCGGTTCCCAGTCTGATTTGACATAGAAGGGATGTATAGGTTTATCTTGCCCGTGAAAGATATATCTCAGGCGCATTCGTCTCGCGAATTGTTTGAAGTCTTGTAGAAGTTGTCGCTTAACGCGTTCGTCTTCTATAAATGGGGTAGGAATGAATTTTAAACCCTTCGATAATAGATTGATTTGGCCAGTAGTCATTTTGCAATCCGAGAGATTTTTAATGTATTTCCGATTAGTATTTTCGGATTTGTTAATTATATCTCTCCTCTTCTTTTTCTTTCTGTCGTTATGTTTTTTGTTGCTCGTTTTGCGCTTTTGTGTTTCCCTCCCTTTTTCTCTGTAGTCAGAAAAACAGCAGGGATACTGGTTAACTTCTTTATTCATGTCTTTCTCACAGGTCTTCCTCATTTCATTAAATTTATTGATCTTATCAATCAAGGTGTTAGCTAGCGAGATAACTTTCTCACATTGTTCGTGTGGCTTAGTGCCTATGGCCGGTTTAGGCCTATTTTTAATCAGTTTGTCATTGTTTGTTTTCTTTCCCTTGGCCATGGTAAGGTTTTTCTTCTGCTCAGTCTTCCTGAGTTTGCTTTGCAATCGCTCTGTTTTCCTGTAGTGAAAACGTGTTAGCGCGCCGATGAATTTCTGCTCTGCTTCCTTTCGGATGCTGTTGATGTCGTTCTTAAAGTCCTGGTCAGGCACAATGTTTGCGCGGACGTTGTATCTCAGGGACTTAGGGCACGTTTTCTTCTCGGCGTGGGCTTTCAATTTGCGGATTGATTCCTCAGATTTGCTGATTTTCTTTGCCAAGGCTTCGGTACTGTTGTCGTACCTGGTTCTCTTGCTTGGGTTCTCTTGTTGGTGGTTGACCTCTACGCGACGTTTACGGGTTGGAGATCGCTTGCGGATTGGAGATCGTTGGCCGCTTTCTAACTCATCGTCGCTGGATTCCAACAGTGAACTTTCCTCAACAGCGGAGATTTCTTTATCGCTGTCCGTTAGGCCTGATGTGCCAGGTGTTGCTGATGTGCCAAGGCCAGGGCGATTTTCTTCCCCGCTCGCTTGTTCTAATCCCTCGACTATCCCTGAACGGAAAGAGAGACTGATCATAGTCTAAACATAATAAAACCAACTTCACCGTGAACCTAAACAAGGGCCCTAGATTACGTGTACCAAGATAAAAGAATTTGCGTCAACATCCGGATCATATTTATTGAGCATTAGGCATAGTGGCATTTCCTCTTAACACAAGGTAAATGGTAAAAATCGCTATGAAGAGACGAAGTAAGATAACATCAACGCCATTATAAACCAAACATAATGAAAAAAAACGTTCCTGAAAGGGTACATCATTTCTGGTACACGAAGCCTTAAATAAAACGAAGAGTTGTCCGTGAAATGACCAACCGCGTGTTACATTCCGATCATTTTTGGGGCGTTGCCGGTAAACACACTACCTGGTACAGGAAATTGTTACGGCTGTTCGGTGAACCAAAGTTTGCATTTATCCATCACTGGTAGACATACCAGTTTCACTATACAACCTTTTAACATTATAATTTTCTCTAGGAATTTCCTCTGGAATTTCCTAGTAAGCTGGACCTTTGTCCGTGAAATGACCAACCGCGTGCTACATTCCGATCATTTTTGGGGCGTTGCCGGCAAATACACTACCTGGTACAGGTATAATTTATGGCTGTTCGGTGAACCAAAGTTTGCATTTATCCATCACTAGTAGATATACCAGGTTCACTATACAATTTCTTAGCGTTACAAATTTCCCTAGGAATTTCCTAGTAAGTTTGACCTTTTAATTTTAGGTTAAATCAATGATGTAAAGAAGTCACTTACTCGCCCTCCATGACCGATGACTCTGAAGATGACTCTGAAAGAAAGAAATTATGACACATTGTATAACTTGAAAGTGCCACCGCTAGCCAAATGGAAGTCAAATACCGTAAGATGCGCAAATAAATATAAAGAAAAGACTTACCACTTCCAGATACCACTTCGGCATAGCTTCTTCGCTTGTCCATTCTTTAAAAAATCTTCCTAACTAAACCGGACTAACAGCACACGTGCGTTCGCAGAAGTGAAATCGGAGCCGCGAGAATATCGCTGATATAAAGGCCTCCTAGTAGGAGTTCGGGAATAGGCTCCCATTGTTTTGTTTCATTGCTATACTCCGTCCTTGTTGCATTTTCCTCTCTTCCCTTCTTTTCGTTTTTATGTCGAAAAGTTTCCATTCAAATTTAAGGAGATCTCTCGAGCTTAGTCTATTTTGCACGATTTTATTACATTTCTATTACAGATTGTATCTCAGAAAGCGAAAAAAAAATAAAGTATAGGAAATCGCAAGGCCTCCCTCGAGTACAGTTAGGGTAGGAGTGATGTTTTGAAAGTTCTCAAAACATCACGAGAATGAAAGAAAATGGATGAAGATTCGGTGGTTTTCCGAAGAATTCCGAAGTTTGCCGACGATTACCGAAGATTTCCGGAAAAAACCGAAGACGTTTCGAAGATATATCATACATATCTCAGAGTCCAGAGTCCAGAGTCCAGAGTCCAGAGTCCAGAGTCCAGAGTCCAGAGTCCAGAGTCCAGAGTCCAGAGTCCAGTCCAGAGTCCAGTCCAGTCCAGTCCTGGTTTTAGACTATGCCCAAATTGCTCCAGTCTTTGTTCTAGTGTTATGCATGGTTCAATTCTACCTGTTACCATCCCCCCCCCCCCCGGGCACACCCCCGGGGATTTGCAATTTTGTTCTCGCTTGGCGGTCTATTCCCCACCCCCGGGCAGGCAGAACGAGACAATTCCCCACCCCCGGGACTCCTCATTGACCACAAATACGTTGTTTTGTGTACAATACATAAATGGCGATATTGATTTCCGTACAATAGCGAAACCAGACGTTTTGACAAGAATTTAAACGCTTTTCGAGAGTTTCTTGGACGAAGGACACTACCTATATAATATAATAAGAACATGAACACTATATTTGAAAAAGAAAACTGAAGAAAAATCTCTAACCGCACTGGCATACGGCTAGCGAGTAAAGAAATGGTCTTGGCCACGTGATTTAATCTAAATATAGCACATACGCACAAGAGGCCCGTGAACAAATTGATGGCAGCATTTTAAAGGAGTTTTTCTTAGCTTGTTTCATTAGAATGAACGCTGGACTGAGACCTCTGTTTAATATAAGGCCATGCGTCCGTTTTCATATAGAGTCTATTTAAGTCGGCTTAGAATATACATAAATACGCTTAAGAAATATTTCTTTGTTTGTGACGAACGCCATCCATTCGAGTACGCATCAAACGCACATTCGTTTAACAAATTATAATAAAAGTCCCTTCGAATACAGATTCTAATTTTGAGAGATTATTCTTCTCTAACCAGTCTGCTACAAATTCTAGAGATTCTTCCTGGAAATAGGCAGTCTTATTCACGCGGTCTTATTCGGCGTCAACCGAGAAGTAACCTACGATCAGGTTACCGAGAAGTGACGTACTTCACAAGAACAACAAGAAGTTGTTTTCGATTTGCCCCGCCCCCCTCCCCCCGGGACAACACCGTTTCAAACAATTCCCCACCCCCGGGACCGAAGGACTGGACTTGTCCCCAGGGTTGCCCGGGGGGGGGGGGGTGGTAACATGTAAAATTGAACCATACATTAGAGTTCGATCACACAATAAGAAAAGCTAATGGGATATCTCAATTGGCCTTCCTGTCGAGTTATAAGAACCAGAAATTCGAGTTATCGGGGTAAATTTTGGTCAAGGGAAGCGAAAATCTGTTCGAGTTAGCGGGGTTTTCGAGTTATCGGGGTTCGAGTTATCCGGGTAAAAATGACTGAAAAGTTAGTTCAAATCCAAGGGAATTGAGACTCTGTTCGAGTTAGCGGGGTTGTTCGAGTTATAGGGGTTCGAGTTAGCGGGGTTCTACTGTATTATTGATTTTCGCGATGTTTTCGATTTGGTTCCAGGCCTCTTCTGGGTTGGAGCCTTTTCGAAATGTGCATATCAAAGACCCCTTTTGAGTTTTGATTGAGTTTTGTGCTCCTATGCATTTTTTTTAAAGTTTTGTATTAAGTGTATCAGCTGCCACAAGGATAGGAAATGAGAAGTACACTTGCTGTCAAATTAATGTTACATCTCTAGTCAAACTGTTAACAGTTTCCGTAATGGCCTACAAGATGATAAGGTGATATGGCTTTGGTTCAGTTCTTGTTGGTTTGACAGTTAATGATTGTGTGCTTGCGATAGAGGTAGATCACGCAAGCTCCTGTGAATTATAAAGTGAAATAACCTGGGAGTCATATGCGGTTGAAATACCACAAGATATATTTTGAAATGTAGTTTCTCTGCAAAAATATATTCACTACTTTTGCTTCAAACTTACGTTACTACTGGAGTTCTGTTCACTGATTGTATTTCTGTTACTGATCGAGTGCATTTTTTGTTTATTTGTGTTAACTTTATTGTTTGTATTTCTGTTACATTGATTTCGGCTTATAATTGACCGCATTTCTTCTGGAAGACTTATAATTCAGACGAATCGCATTTTAAGATAAATACGATAAATAAGCGTCAGTCGCATTATTTGTCTGAGAAAAATGATGCGTCAAGAGCGACAAAACTTTCATTAATGACACTGCATCTCTGTTCCTTGTCCATTTTTGCCATTCGCAATACATCTGAAGCTGTTTGTCATGGACCTGTTTCTTGACTTTTCTCTGTTCTTTAAAAATTAAGCTCAAGGCAGGGAAAACGCGAACCATTTAGTGAAGTTAGTTTTCTTTCAACGATTTTTCCGCCAATTTTATGTGCGCCGCAGTTGTTATGTTCGGTCTCTCTCGTGACACTTTTAAAGACGCATAATGCGTCTAAGTCAAAATATGCGTCTTCTAAGAGAAAATACGGCCATTGAAACGGAATTTCGTGATCTACTAGAGGCGTACGGCGGCGGACACATTAACAGTCTAATCTGCAAGGACAATCCACATTAAAATTTCTAGGCCATCATGCAAAGTGGTTCTTAAAATGTCGCTTTAATTTGACAGATACTGTAACTGATTCACGTTCTCTATCCGTATTGCAGCTGTCATGCAAAATTGAAAACTTGTGAGGATAAAGGACCACAATTCCATAAAAACTAAAAGTAACTTCTTTCCTCCCTGTGCAGAGAACTAAATTCTTACTTCCTATTGGCAAATCTCTCAAGATCTTCAAACTGAAAAAGTTTCTTTATTAAAAAGTGAATTCCTTTACAAGGAAACAATTATCGGAGGTGGTGGTTATACCGTTGCAATTCCAGAAATTCAAGAACTAGCACCTCAGTAGCGAAGAATGCAGTTGTAAAACACGGTCTTGGCTGCATTGTTCCTTGCTCCTGTTCGTAGGTAATAAATCCAGGAAGAAAAAAGATAAATAAAAAAAATGGGCTCGAAGACGAAAGGTTGCAATTATCCACCAGATGTAACAAAAACGCACAAGTTTTCTCAGTCGTGTTTAGGTATTAACTGATGTTTGCCATGTGTACTTTGCTTAACAGGCGTTAGTGGCCGATTGACTGTTGAAGCACAAGAACATGGCCAGATAGAAAAGCTGGACTGGACTCTGGACTGGACTCTGGACTGGACTTTGGACTGGACTCTGGACTGGACTTTGGACTGACTTTTATTGACTTGAAATGAACTTAATATTTTACTAATTAGTTAATAATTAAAAATAAAGTGAAATTTTTTTTTGCATGAATATTTTTTCGGGACTAATTTGCAATATTTTTATTTTGCTTTTTGCCGTTATGCACGATTTATATTTCTTCTGTAAAAGTTGTGCAGGAATTTTTTCGTATTTGCCCCCACGCCCCTCTTCCAAAAAAAAATAAAAATAAAACAAAATTGTCCATCCCTTAAATAAAAACAACTCAATTTAATTATGAACCAGTTTTTAGAAACATTTTAACAATTTACCAGAAAACCCACGCTCCTCCACGATAGCGCACCGCTCGCGCGATATAATTTTCGATCTGCGTGGAGCCTGTTAGTGAGTAAAAGACCTATTGTTTTCTTTTCTGGCTTGAAAAGTGTTGACAGATTGAAACCAGGGAGTAGAGGAACCGATTACTGCGCGGGTTACAGTACGTGAAACCAATTGCAAGGCTGATCGGACAGCTAAGAAGGGTAATAATTTTATTGCCCAATATTTCGGTGAGACAAAACTCACCTTCATCAGGGGCTGTAAAAACTAAGTAAAAATCGAATGAAACGGTTACAAGATTTAAATCATATTTAATCTTTTCATTGTAATCATTTTAAATCTTGTAACCGTTTCATTCGATTTTTACTTAGCTTTTACAGCCCCTGATGAAGGTGAGTTTTGTCTCACCGAAATATTGGACAATAAAATTATTACCCTTCTTAGCTGTCCGATCAGCCTTGCAATTGGTTTTTTGTTTTATTCAACATTGCTGATCCTGATCTACACCAAGATCCGGCTTCACCTCGCTACTGTTTGTCCAAGTGGTCCTTGCATCGAGTTACCTTACAGTACGTGGTATGCCAACAAAATAAAGACATAAAATGGGGAAAACATTGTAGTACTGTAGTACAGCGACTGTAGTACGTGTTTGATTTTCCAATTCGTTGGTAAATCGGCCTTGTCCGATGAAAGGAAACTTCTGGTATCTGGCATGAGAACTGTCAGTGAAAAGACGCTTTGTTTTTTTTTGAAATTCAATTCTGGGAATATCTGGAATATATAGGTAACTGACAGGCGCGTTAACAAACAATCAAATAACAATCGCGTGCCGATCACACACGTACTATCCGGACTATTTAGAATGGGTTATAAACAGTTGCCTTATTCCAAAAACTTGTATTTAGACAGATTAGCTAGAGGAATTAATGAATAACATGTACCTTTACCAGATCCTCGATCGAGTTCCTGGTGGCCAGGGCGATGGCTTCGTCTTCATTTTCAAGCTGCAGTTTTCTCCACCACGAATTTGTCATCGGAGCCAACGAATCCTCTCCACGGACAACGCTAACATAAGTACGCGTGGACTTCTCATCTCCATCGTGAAAACCATTACTTCCACAATCCATTATTTTTGCAAACGCAGAGTTGAACGTGGGAATACCGTAATAGATAGTCCGGATAGTACGTGTGTGATCGGCACGCGATTGTTATTTGATGCTAGTTAACGCGCCTGTCAGTTAGCTATATATTCCAGATATTCCCAGAATTGAATTTCAAAAAAAACAAAGCGTCTTTTCACTGACAGTTCTCATGCCAGATACCAGAAGTTTCCTTTCATCGGACAAGGCCGATTTACCAACGAATTGGAAAATCAAACACGTACTACAGTCGCTGTACTACAGTACTACAATGTTTTCCCCATTTTATGTCTTTATTTTGTTGGCATACCACGTACTGTAACCCGCGCAGTAATCGGTTCTTCTACTCCCCGGTTTCAATCTGTCAACACTTTTCAAGCCAGAAAAGAAAACAATAGGTCTTTTACTCACTAACAGGCTCCACGCAGATCGAAAATTATATCGCGCGAGCTGTGCGCTATCGTGGAGGAGCGTGGGTTTTCTGGTAAATTGTTAAAATGTTTCTAAAAACTGGTTCATAATTAAATTGAGTTGTTTTTATTTAAGGGATGGACAATTTTGTTTTATTTTTATTTTTTTGGAAGAGGGGCGTGGGGGCAAATACGAAAAAAATTCCTGCACAACTTTTACAGAAGAAATATAAATCGTGCATAACGGCAAAAAGCAAAAAAAAATATTGCAAATTAGTCCCGAAAAAATGTTCATGCAGAAAAAAAATTTCACTTTATTTTTAATTATTAACTAATTAGTAAAATATTAAGTTCATTTCAAGTCAATAAAAGTCAGTCCAAAGTCCAGTCCAGAGTCCAGTCCAAAGTCCAGTCCAGAGTCCAGTCCAGCTTTTCTATCTGGCCCAAGAACATTATCAGACACAAGACTGTTATAAGCAGTCAGGCAAAGTAGTTCAACAAATGTAATTTTATTCTGACAGTATACTGACTGTATCTCTTATTTCCTAATTACGGCTATCACAATCTAAATGATTTCAACTCATCTAACGACTTCAAGACCATTAACAACTGGCGATTCTCTCAAGTGGTTTCCCCACTTAGTAAAGTTTGTCGTCTTTTTGTCTCACTCATACACCGTGAACTTCGAGCCCAATTTTAATACCGAAAAACAGTAAGGTAACTTGATGCGATTTTTGAAATACAGCGATGATTGTTTTGGTTAATTCCCAAAATGTGGTAAGCAACGAAGATCTGAGAGTTTATGGTTAAAGAAAAGTAAGTTCCTTAGGTAAAAATTAAGGCGCAAAAAAAAAAAAAAGAATCCACAACTTACCGTGTAGTGAGGTGAAAATACTAAGGTAAGTGCTTAGCCTGCTAACGCTGTTTTCATGTAATTTTCTATTACGTTTTAAATTTTATTTCAAAGTTAAAAGCCACCGGCGCCAACTGGTCAATTTGGTTCTATATTGCACCTTAAAAGTACTCAATGTTGTCATGTTTCTTCTGTCCTGAAAGTTTTCTAAAGAGCCACGTGTACATCTATCGCACCCAGTTCTGACTAAATCGGCAGAGCACCATCAAGCAGCGAAGAAGGACGTCCAAGATATTTTGTGTGGTAAGCTGACTTTTTTCATTTTCGTTTAATTTTCAATGTCATTTCCCCATGCAAGCTGCTAAAATGACGATGCACCTGAAAATTACTATCCGAGTGCAACGACGTCAAATTTCAAGTACTTCTTCAGTTTAACAAGCTCTACTTTTGGCTCACTTCTTGCTTCAAGCAAGCAGAACTTCATACGTTCACTGCACGCTGTTGGACTATTTTCAATTGATAGAAACTGACCTCATGGACCTCATTGCCAATTTTTAAATGAACAGTTTAGACGGAGTCTTAATATTTTAAATTGAGGAGCCCACAAAAGTCAGAGGCAGTAGTAAAAGACAATTTAAAGCTGCAAGAGTAACAAACGGCATCATGATGTTCGTGATTCAGACGAGATTTATAGAGATCTGGAATCGCAGACCCCTGCTGATGTTCGCCTATTGAATAGGCGAACATCAGCAGGGGAGCTCTGTAGAAAATAAAAACTTTTGACGTCTCAGTTGCGCCAAGGTGACAAATCCTTAAATCAATTAAATGTTTATCCGTCAACAAGATTTCGGTGCGACAAAGAAATAATCGTTCAATTTGTAAATAACAAATTAGCCGCACTAAATAGACAATAATACCTGGGCGCGCCGAGATATGCAATATCTCTTCGAGTGTTCAACGCGATATCTCACGCGTGAGCGTAGCGAACGAGTGAGATATCGAAATCAACACGACAAGAGAAAAGTCCTTTCGCCACACCGCAATTCATATCCTTTGCGCTCTCTCTACATTTATTCCACTTTTTGCTCCTCTCAAGCTAGTGAGTAAGACAGAGTGTATGTCTGAGCGCGTTTTACCTGCACTTTAGCGGCAATATCGGCCGGCCTTAATCAGTCAATACAAGGAAAAAACTGCGAGCCGTAAAAATAAATGAATTGAATTCAAAAGAAAATATCAGCTTCGTGTTATAGAAACACAAAAAGGTTATTTTATTACAGAAGACAATGTGGAAAAAATGTACGTTTCTTAACACCATAGTCAATAATCTCGAAACGTCGATTGCTTACTTTCCCCATTCGTAATTAAACGAATTGGAACATTAACGGAAAAGATTATTTTCTTAACTTACCGCATAAAAATGGGTTATTTTCAAAAGCCTCACTGGATGAGGTAAACAACAACAGCAAAAGTTAAAATTGCCACGAAATAATGAAATACAAGGAGCCCTTTAGCAAAGCCATACGAGTCTAGTCTAGTAAAATTGCAATGAAAACCGTGTAAGGACAGACAAATTTTTAAAGCATTTCTATAATTTCATCTAAACCTGGCCTTTTTGTGGGGTCTGCGTTCAAGGCCTGCACAAGTACGCGAGGAAGGCGTCCCAGTTCTGCTTTTTTAAAAACTGTCTCTCCAATTTTTGCAAGGCTAAAAATGTCACTGGCAATGCTTTGCCCTTTGACTCCTCCCACAATTTCGGGTGCAATATGAGGGAAGTCCCTCGCATATTGCTTTTGTCTTTCCGCTGAAAGTAGTTTTGGCCCTCTGGCACCACTCGTTGGGACGCTTTTCCCAAAGTCTATAACCACCGGGTTATAAACGCCATCTTTGTTGTCAAGAACAACGTTATTTGACTTCCAGTCATTGTGTAGAAAGCCCTTCTCGTGAACACGAGCTAAAGCTTCTGCTGTTTTCACAATAATCCTTGTCCAAGCCATCTTGTCGGGAATTGATTTATCTGACAGTGCGCTGTGAATTGTAAGGGAGCTGCCGTCCTGATTACCGTGAAACTGCATAATCAAGCGATATGGTGCACGCTTTGTGCACACCCCAAAGAGAAGAGGAAGACCGGGATGGTCGCCGAGCTTGTTCAAAATGCGCGCCTCGTATACCAGTTCCTCAACAACTCTTGCCTCTGCTTGTTCCCGGCTCTCACGTTGAAGTTGCTTTACGCGAAGCTCTTTCACAACCACGTCTATGCCCCTGTAGAATCCCAGGTAGCACGAACCATAACTGCCACTGCCGAGATGAACTTCTTTCATTATGATCTGGTCTGCAGATATTTCCCTCAAGGCATGTTGGTGGCCTTGGCACCGGGCGATTTTCTTCGGAGGACCCTCCTGTTGCTGCGTTGTATTCGCTCTCGACACAGCCCTTTTAACAGTTCTTTCTTTTTCAGCGCGGACCACAAGTTCTCCCTGGTCAACGGCACGCGCTTGCAAGACGCGCTCCGCCTCTTGCTGTATTCGCCTTCGGCGATCTGCGGTTCTAGCCTGCCTTGCCTCTTCCTTTTTCTTTTCTTTACGTTTTTTCTTCTGCCTTTTTCTTTTAGCCTTATACTTTCGCCTTTTTTCCTCGTTCATGATTAAGAAAAAATCCCGATCTCACTTCTCTCTACACACGACCACAACAGAATACTGTTCAACAGGCAAAATTAATCGAACTGACAGGGAATGTCTCACACTTAAACAGAACCTTAGTGAGAATATTTCACACGTTTTCTTAACATACCCAAGATATGCATAGTAATTCTCCTCAGTACAATACATATACCGTAGGTTTTCTCCGGAAATGCCAAATGGTTAAGAGAATAAATATTTTCATCTGAGTCAGGGCCTTTGTTGAATGTATCAAAACCCATTACATGTCTTAGAATTTTATCGTTAAGGTTAATTTGTCATCACGAGAACAATAGAACTTAGTTCTTTACTGAATGCCGTATTGTTCGGTAGTTTGATAAGACTCGCAACTGATTTTGCTTATCTGAAGCGTATGATCATGGCTGACATTTACGTCACTAGATGTCCTCGATGCGAAAAGACGTTTCGGACAAGAAAAGCATTAGAAACGCATTTCAGCAAAAAACACCCCGGAAATGAGTTTCCAGAAAACGTCACGTTTTCATTTGGAGAAAAGCAAGCCCCAACAGTGAGACCTCAACTTTTAAAGAATCGTGGCCTGTACTTGCAGTGGCTGGCAGAAATTGTCGAATGTATCAACTCTACGCACAATCCCTGTGTTCCAGGTTAGTATAGAAGGTTGGTTTTCCCTCAGTTCCTTGACTTAAATGCCCAAGCTCTAGCACGAAAGGCCACGTGCGCAGTTTTCCCTCCCCTTCTTGCGCTCCGCGCTTGTCTCTCGCGCTTCGCGCACGACTGTCTCCCGTTTCGTTTTGCATTTCACGCTGTCCTTGCTTGTCCCCATACAACATTTTTCTCTTCTTCTGCTCATCATTTTCAAAATCCCAGGCATCATTAACGAGCGGTTTCCCCAAAGAGTCACGTGGGTGTTTTATACAAGATATATATCAAGCTGATTAACCTAAATAGGCATATCAAAGAATGCAAAAATCAAGGAGCTACGTGCAAAAATTATCGCGTTTACACGTTCTTGGAGATGATCAAACATTAAATCTATTTTTCAATTTTATTTCAGCAAAATGGTGCCACTTCACTTTTACAAGTGTGAAACTAGAAAACTTTAGTCACTTGTTAAAGAAGATCAGAAGTGCTAAGCTGAATGCCGTGAAGGAGTGCAGACTCCTAAAACCACCCCTATGGAAGGAAAAGGCCTTGCGCATGTCCTTTAAAACCTACTCTATGGGGGACCTACAAAGAGCTTTGTCAGAGCAAGAATCTGTCGATCTGCACATGTCCAAAACGTTTAGTGGTACCAAAGAAATTGCAGGCGATGCCCCTCAGCTGTCTGGTCGTGCTGCCCTCGAGGCTGCAAAAAGGAAACGAGTCCACCAGCAAGCCTCTCTAAGGTCAGAAATCATTTGTGGGGAAGGAGAAGGGAGAGCAACCAGGGAGTGTGAACTGATATGGAGACCTGTTTTTGACTCCTCGGACAACGGCATGCTCACTTTAAGAGTCTATGTTGGAAAAGTCCACCTGTGACCTTCTTCGTGTGATTTAATATTTTGCAACATTCACTGTACTTTAATTGTTCTCTTTATTTTGGCATGACATATGTCAACCCTTTCACTTCCTCTGATGGCCAGGACAAATTTCAAGGAAATGTTACTTTTGTAAATACGTTCGCACCCTTTTGAATACTACGATCCCAGGATTTCATTTAGGGACAAAGAAATTAGGCCTCCATTACTTCTAGGAGCGAAAGGTTTTCAGACAAGCATTTCTCAACAGTTCTTGTTCTTACTGGCGTAAAACAGGGCCATGTGTCACAATTTTATCAAATACTTATGGCCAATAATTGGCTACATTTATTTAGTAAGCCTCTCTGGGAGCTTCAGTATGTGCAACTGCAACTAGTGTTGATAAGTCCAAGCACTGTAAATAAGAATTCAGAAAGAAAATCATCACCTATTCACAGCAAATAAAATTTTGGTTTTTTCAAAGCTTAAGAATTTGTTATAGTAATAGTTTTTAGTTCCCTCTGAAACACCTGGAGAATAAAATTCCCACAGAGCCACAGCCTAAAAGGCCAAGTTTCTCTGTTGCTTCAGGAAGGCCAAACTGGGTTAATTAGTCCTGACAGGGGTTCAAACAATGTTCAAATGCCGTTGTTTTTTTGGTTCCCTCTGAAACACCGGGAGAATAAAATTGCCACAGAGCCACAGCCTAAAAGGCCAAGTTTCTCTGTTGCATCATTTATCACATTCAAAGTCAGGGAATTTAGCTTAGTTCAGTTCAGTTAAGTTCAGTTTACTTTAGTTTCCCCTCAAGAAATGCCCAAAAATAATGCATTACATGTAATTCTAGCATTTAAAGCTTTCCGAGTCTTACAGTAAAAGGCCAGTAAACAGGTCCTAGCACAAAAAATGTACAGATTTCTGCACAGAAAAAAAGAGCTAGTTCATATACAGAAGACAGAAGACATTCTTTAATCCTGCTTGTTCAAATTATCACCTTTATTTGTTATTTTTTCTCAATGAGATAGACTTCAGAGTCGCCTATTAAAAGCTCCTTTTTAGAATTAGACATCTGGAGAAAAAATTTGAGTCACAGACTAAAAGGCCATGTTTCTCTTTCATTTTAAGGGTTTAAAAATTCACAAAATGTAAATTATTTCAAATCTTCTTGTCTTAATTTGTGCAATACCTTAATAATATAACCAGGAACCGATGAACTCATTGTTATACCTCTTAACTCAAATTCATTTTCTGGCCGGGCAAGAAGTGTTGTGTGTCAAAGCATATCTACATAATTCATTTAAAAAAACTTACATTCCTGTGTCAATTTTTGTCCCAAGAAGCACCTGGAGAAAATTGTTTCTCACAGAGTGCAGCCTGAAATAGGCCAAGCTCCTCTGCTGCTTCAGGATGCCCAAACAGTCTCCAACTGTGTGTCAAAACATATCTACATTATTCATTTAAAAAAACTTACATTCCTGTGTCAAATTTTTGTCCCAAGAAGCACCTGGAGAAAATTGTTTCTCACAAAGTGCAGCCTGAAATAGGCCAAGCTCCTCTGCTGCTTCAGGATGTCCAATCAGTCTGAATAAAATTACATTCCTGTGTTGTCAAATTTGTGTCCCAAGAAGCACCTGGAGAAAATTGTTTCCCACAGAGTGCAGCCTGAAATAGGCCAAGCTCCTCTGCTGCTTCAGGATGTCCAATCAGTCTCTGAAAATAAATTAAAAATACAACTATTATTATTTCTAATTTGCAATTTCATGAACAGTTACCAACCTAACATTTGTACTTGGCAAGCACCTGTTAATTGACAAAATCACGCTTAAAATTACTGAGCAAACTAGGCAGAAGCCCTTTGAATTATTTGAATCATTAGTTGTTTTCGTAAATGCCTCGTCTTTGTATACTGCCATTCAAACTTATTCAGTGCTCTGGCAGCACCTTTAATAATGAAGTCCCTTGCAGCCAGAATAACATCTACGCCACAGCTTCCACTACCTTGCCCTACCACATCAGAACCCTTTTGAGGTGGCAGCCCAAATGGCTCAAACCTGTCCACAGAGGACCAAAATAAACTGCTATTAAAACACCGAGCATTTGGTCTTAAATAATAGAAGACAACAGGCACAAACTTAATGCAGGGTAGGACACTGGCATCAGGTTGCCAGTTCAAACTATCATCAAACGACAGCAATTTATAGGAGTCGTATAGGGGTCGGTAAACGAGTTCTTCATAGTCAACATCCAGGGCTGTTATTTAGGGCTTGAACTATAACACCTGTTATAGCTAAGGTCACTTGATGTTACATGTGATCAAAAGGGAAGCTAAAGAAGAGAACATTAATACTTTGCGAGACGTTGTGGGAGAATCTTTACGTGATGCAACTTCTTCAAAATAGAATGACAGCCCTGGATATCTATCTGCTTTTCCATGACTGTCCAAAACTTGAAGACCTAATTAAGTAGAGCCCCATTTGAGGATCTGAATCATTAAATGTTTTCTCAAAGGCCTCATTTCTGTGTACTTCCATCCAAACTGATGCACTGTCCCTGCCACCCCCTTGAAAAGAAAGTCTCTTGCTGCCAGAATCACACCTACGCCACAGCTTCCTGTACCCTGACCTGCTCTTGCACATCCATGTTGCGATGGCATACCGAAACGCTCGAATTGGTCAATGGAACCCCAGAAGGCATTTTCAAAGCATAGGGCACCAGGCCTTAACTGCCGGAAAATATCAAGCACATACTTAATGTTGGGTAATACACAGGCATCAGGTTGCAGTTTGTAGCCATCATCAAACAACAACCTCCTGTTAAGCAGATCAATTACGATTAAACCCCAGTGTGACTCAAGCATATGTAATGGACAAAGAATAAGTTCCAATTCCTCCTCTCTTGCATTTGCCATTACTTCCTCAAGCTTTCTCTCAATAAACTGATGGCTGCTTGTTTCCAGCCAGGTGTGGATTTCAGATGGCAGGTACAGTGTTTCTGAATTCACTCGTTTCTGACAATCTTGAAGATAGCACCATATGGTGACATCAATCACAAAATTATCTAAGTACCTCTCGCCAACAAGAGTGGAGAAAGATGAAACATCAAGGGACTTCCGACCAGCTCTCAAGATCGACTCGCTTGTCCTCCGATTCCACAGCACCTCCTTAATGCAGGATATCTCATTGACACTGAGGCCATCATGATTTTCTGTTAACCACCTTTCTTCACTAAGAATAGATAATTTAAGTGATGAGATCTCACAGAATTTGCGTAAGACTGAGACCCCATCCCTAGAAAATGTTCCTAGATTTCCAATAACAACACCTGCAGGCCTCTGTTGGGAATGTGGGTCATTTCTGAATGCTTTTTCAGCCTCAGTTACTAATCCTTCAGCAGGTCTTTCTTTCATTGAGAGGGGATCACTTTCAAGGTATGCTCCAAATAACACAGTGATATTGCCACCAAAAGGAGGTCGAGCAGCTGGTGGAGGCACAGCAATGTTGCTCAGGTTCTTTCTTGTCAGTCCTGCAAGGGTTGTTAGCCATGCATCTAAGTGATATGTCATCTGAGATTGACCCAACAAAGTAAGGCCAGCATGGACAACAGATGAAGCGCTGGTAGACACAACTGATCCTGGCTTGGACACTGTACCAGTAGAACTTGATGGAGCTACTAACATATGGCTATCTCTTTTTGAAGGAGAACTTTTGTCAGAGATGATAGTGAAAGATGTATCTGAAAGATCTGTGACATTTCCAGGATCCAATGAGGGAGCAAACATCTTTTCAGTGAAAGATGTACCTGCGAGGTCTGTGGCACTTCCAGAATCTGTCGAGGAAGTGGACATCTTTTCAGACTGAAGAGGACACCTATCCAACTGAGGTTTCAAAGACTTCACGGGCTTAGAAAAATCTGACTGAATGGCCCCAACATAACTTGCATAATTTTCTTCCCATACCTTGTGATCATAGTGAAAGACAGGTATGGGGCTATCACAGTCCTGTACCTTTGTTCCTTGACCTGGCACATAAATGTACTTCAGGGTATTCTTTCCATACAATGACTCAAATAACTGATTCATTGCAGTGATCCACAGCTTGTCCTCCTTAGACCAAGAGACAGCTTTGTTTGGCCAACCGCATCCACGGAAATAGAAGTTTTTCTTACCTGTCACAGGGTTAAACACAATAGTGTCAGTAATGGATTTGAATGGGAGCTGATCTCATATCTAACACAATTCGTCACAGTGATTACATATACACACCTTCTGCAATACACTCCTTTGCTTTGCAGAACTGGTATCGCAAAAATAACATCATCTCAGATAACCAATGAGTCATGATCTGGTCCACTAATTGAGCAAACAAAAACAGGTAAGATTTATTTTTAATAAATTAAAAACCAATTAAAATTGGTTTTTGCAATGTAATGCATTTTCAACAATCAGTTGCTGTTATGATTGCCTTAAAAGTCATTCATTCCTATATACAATACCAATATTTAATAATTATTGATTTTCCAAGGAATTCATTTTTTTTCCAGCCAATTAAAGAATATTGCAGGCATTATAGTAAAAATAGATCAACTGACAAACATCCTCAGGTTAATAAGTAAAGCACGATGCATGTATTGTTCTTAGAGAAAACCAAAGGCGCAGGATTATATTTCATCAACACCTTAAGGAAAAGCAGTTACTCATAAGTTTTTAACTCTGAGATATATATGCAGCCTTGAATCATAACTTACAGGACTGTGTGACTCCTCCTTGGTCATGATTGGTTGCTCTGGAATAAAGAGCTCGGTGGACCTTATGCGATGCTTCAAATCCCTGATTGGAGTACTTTGCAAATGAGCGGTGGAGGCGAAACAACATGGCAGAGTGGTCAATAGTTAGATGGCCATAATCACCAGTTCCCAAAGTGACTCCAAACAAATGGCGCAATAGGAAACCCCACAGCTTGCACTAAAATGTATAAAAACATATATATATATATATAATATCTTATCAGGTGTTTTGGTGTGAAGTATCGCCATACATTGTTACAAGTTGTGCTGTGTTTTGACGACCTCAAGGCAAGTCAAAATACAAATAATGAGTAAAAACAGACGGTGATACAGTGTACTTCAAACCGAAACATCTACAAGAGGGATTATTTTAATCCAATTAAACCTTTTTCATTCTTTTTCAGTAACTTGAAAGAAAACTACAAGTGTAACAGGATGTGCAAGGGCATGGTCCTGCACAATAACCAACTGTACAATCGTGGGATATTTGTACTCGTTTCGTGCATTTTCTGTACAATAACTAGATAAATACAGTTGGATAATACTATTATATATTTATTATTACGGTACAGTGAAACCAGAATAACAAATTATATAATTTTAATAACAGTTATAACAGTTTGTTATTGGCATTAATGCTACCTCTAAATATTCCCAAAATTAAGTGCTCATCAACGGTATTTTAAAAATTAATACCTTGACATCAAAAATGTCAATCTGTTCATCTCTGCTGTCCTCAAACTCACTGCCCCTGACTACTTTGGCAATTTCATTCCATCCTTTGAAGCACTACATTAAAACCAGATAAAAACAAATGCATTCAGCGTGTTTGTATATGTACAGCTCTGATACATATAACAGTTTAATATTATAAATTGCAACCAAGAAAGAGATTGAGAAAATTTCAATTCAACTTTTGGTTTTTGGGTTAAAATTAACTAAATATTAAGCCAAAGGGAAGTACAACTAGTTGGAGTTAACTGAGTTTGAGGTTCTAGTGGTTATATGCATTGCAAAATGAAACATAGAAGAGTTCTTAAATCTTGCAACAGAACTTCCAACTGGTGCTGCATGAAAGGAGATAATTATAATTAAAAGTACAATTTTACCAACTTTACAGTAAAACACCAATTTAATATAAGCCTAATTACTAAATACTTTTGTGCAAGCTCACAAACCTTGTGGAAATGAGAGATCTGAAGAGAGGCTGCAAGCTCTGCCATTGCTGAAGATGATTCAGACTTTTTCTTAAATGCCTGATCAGACTTCCTCTTCCTACCCCTCTTTGTTGCTGGTTGAGCTGAAGGTTCAGAATTTTGCTCACAGGCAAGATATTTTTGCTCAATCTCTTCCAGTTCCTTAGACAACACTTCCTTTTCACATTCCAGGAACTTCTTCAGATCTTAAAAAACCCAAAATAATGACATGTTTCAGGAACAGCATTTATAACATTCAAAGTCAGGGAGTTTAGCTTAGTACAGATCAGTTTAGTTTTAAGTTCAGTATGGTCCAGTTTCCCCTCAAGACATGCCCAAAAATAATGCAATACTGACATGTAATTCTAGCATTTAAAGCTTTTTGAGTCTCACAGTTAACAGGTCCTAGCACAAAAACTGTGCAGATTTATGTACAGAATACAGAAGACATTCTTTAATCCTATATTTGTTCAAATGATCACCTTTAGCATCATCCAAACTGACTTCCTCCTGGTATTTGCCAAAGTCTCTCTTGAACTTTCCACCTTCTAGGATGTCCTCAACATACTGTCACAAATATAAAATCACAATTTTTAAAGATTACAATTCCCTTTGTCATCCATTTAAATTAATACACGAACCAATAGAGACTTTTTGGCTCTCAAAAACGAACGGTCCAGGTTTACAAATTTCTCTCACCCTTGTTGTTTCATCTCCCAGTTTCCTGGAAGGCCACAGCTGAGCAAAGAAGTTAACTTTCAAAATTATGTCCACTTTATGGACAATTTTGTTACAAGACTGTGAAAAATACCTTTGATTTTGAATCCTTTCACTTATAGGCCATTGTAACAGTTTTTGCTGATGACATAAAACTATGTTTTGACAATTAAGTAACACATGGTTTATACAATCACATACCTCCTTTGTTGCATTTGTAAAGGTCACATAGCCTAGGACCACATCTTTGGAAGCACCATCCACCTCTTTGTAATAGGTTACAACCTTATCCCTTGGTAGAGACTTGTCAATAATGACATCAATATTCTCAAGAATGCTTCGCTCTCTATTTCCTGCAAGAAAATGATAAAATTGTCAAAAAATAGACAGGTAATTATATTAATTAGAAAATAAACCCTGGCTTTGCATTGTCCCTTAATTACTGTTAATAACATTTGTTTACCTGAAAAGGATGCGACAGATATGTTGTTCTTGGTAACAGCAGTCTGTTGGCCCTTGCGAAGTTTCACTTTTATTCGGTCATATCCCCTTGACAATTCAGGACCATAATGGCTAATTGCTTCATTACATTCTTCGAGGGCATTGCACCTGTAGGAAAATAGGCCAAGGGAACCAAGCAGCTGCTCTGTGTTCCTCATCTCGCTATGAAGAGCACACAGGGAAACATTGCTCAGCTCTTCATCCAATAAAAACAAGAGATCATCTCGAATTCCTGACCATCTTAAAAAGAAAATTGAACTGAAATTAATGTATATCATTTAGCTATAAACAAATCATGCCTGCACTGGTTTTTACATTGTCAAAATTTAATTCAATTTACTTCAATTCAATTTTGTTTAAACACGGTAAAAACATCAGGACTAAACATAATAACAAAACATAAAATAATATCCTAGACATGCCGAAAGAGTTCAAACTAATCTAATCATTACAATGCTAACTTAACCTGATTTCCATGAGAGCCGTGTCTCAAATTTAAAAATGAAGATTGAGTATTGCTTAAATTGACTGAGCGATTTTGTCTCCCTAAGATTACAGGCTGTTCCAGAGAGTTGTGCCGCAATAACTAAAGCTGTTTTTCAAATAATGAGACCTTAGACCTACATCAACATGCGTAATATTGTTTTATAAACAATATGTGGCACAGTAGACATATTTATGAAATATCATCTACTCACTTTCCAATATTTGCCTTAGACTGGAGGCAGGTAAGGCAAACCTCATCGAATGAACCACCCCAATGTTCTTTGCAAGCCTGTAAGCAATAATTACATTGAATAAACTATTACTGAATTATTATTGCCACCATCATATAATTTGTATTGCATTTTATTATTGTAATGTTATTACCGGTACTGGAACTCACTTCGTCTTTACATTTGCTAATTAGCCTACAGATATTTCTGGAAATCAGTGCACCATACAGATTATTCAGTTATCGAGTGCAAACAGGCAAAAAATATGGCTCGTCAGTAAACACAATGAATGATATTAAAACAATATTACATTAGGTTTTTGTGACATCCAGAATAATCAAGGTCACTAAGTTTAATAAGTTGAATAGACTAGGCCAAATGAGCTTGATTATTCTGGATATCCACTATTATGTGCAATATTTTGATTTCAACACTAAAATGCACTCCTTCAGTTGTAACAATTCATTATTTTCAAGTTTTAAAAGAAAAGGATAATAACACACTTGGTGAATGATAAATAAATACAAAATTAATTTATTTTTGTCTTAAAACATGAATACATGACTTCAAATACCCTGAGAGCGTGGCATAAAAAACAGAATTCAATCTCAATTCCACTTCTAGCCAGGACAAAGTTCTCATCATTGGGCTTTTCAATAAGCAGATAGAGGCATTTCAAGTCGAGTGTCACTGCAAAGCAATGATATAGTAACCCTACTGTAGTGCACTGTTGTTCATCAACACATAATTACAAGTCAATTAAACCTTTTACACTGTCAATGTCATTTCTGCTAGCAGTTACTCTGACTAACTAAATACTAATTGTAAGTACAATTTAAGGTAATCCTGAACTAAGACAAATCACAACATTTTAACTGCATGCACCCCCAGTACATTTGCCCCCTCTATAACACTAATATTGTTGTTCTTTATTCTTAATGTTCAGTACACACGTTTCCCATCCTATTAAATCATTATCCAAACTGTTATTTCAGATTGAAAAGGGGAAGCTTTCAGTCAAGCTATTAACTGGTCTGTGGAAATATGAGACTTACAAAAGATAAACCTCCCAGTGTTTCTGCTGATAAATTAAGTCTCAGTTGAGTACCTGTAAATGTAAGTTTGTAGTGTATGCCATCTACAGTGATACCCTCCTTTTTGAGAATCTTCTTTTCTTCATTCAACCTGGTGATCAACTTTTTCAATTCACTCCTATTAAAAGTGTGGAATACAGAGCAACACAGTTAACACATGAAAGTAATTTTATCTGGACAGAGATAAATGTGTGTATGATCTGACCAAGGAGGTCAGTTAATACCGAAATCTGCAGACTACAAAAGTGTGGTTCCTCATTCAGTCTTACATAAATTCATTTTATTTTACCAAAACTGAAGTTTGCACTATAAAAATGCAAAAAGTGAACTGCCATACAGGAAAAAAACCATCTCTTTCCATCTTGAAAATGTATTGGTACATGTAAATGAAACAGACTCACAGGCAGAAAGTGATAAAATAGGTATTTGGCTTTAAAGCACTATACAGTACTTGGTTTTGTTCACTATATAATTTTCAACTGTTTGGAACCATACAACTGTTTCATACCTTTTCTCTGCACAGTTTGCAATAGCAATAGGGTAAACTGACAAGGCACTCTGGCAACCCTTTATACCTTTCCCTGCAGCTGCTAAATCAATTGGAACAACTCCCGCAGACACTTGCTCTCGTCCTATACAAAGAAAAAGCCGGCTGACTTTTTATTATTCATGCGATTGTTACGCTCAGAGGACAGGACAGGACAGTCGGCACATCGTTTATAGCAGTGACTGTTTGTCTATCCGATAATAATAATATCAACATTTCTTGGAAAATGGTGCATGCGTGTATGCGTCATTTAAAATTAAATTCAGGTAATGTGCAGTTCCAGAAAATATCCATATCTCCCCCACGGATGGTTTTTCACTTTGAACCCCTCCACCCCCATGGAAATTCCAGTTTAGCTTCATAATTTCCTGTAAAAATTTTGGCCACTGAGACCCCTCACCCCCTCGGAATTTCCAGTGACCATCCATGGGGAGGATATGGATATTTTCTGGAACCCACACAATAAAATTTTTACCTAGGTTGAATCTCAATTTCCTTTTGTCTCCTGGACCTATTTGTGAATAATTAACACTAGGAGACAAAGGAAATTGAGATTCAACCAACATAAAAAGCTTTTTTAACCAAATTTCATTTTTACCTACAACTCATACATAACATGATGCAAAGAACTTGAGAGAATTTGAAGTTTATGTGATATGGCTTCCATAAGTACTTTCAAATTCCAAACCTTCATCTTTCCCCCTAAAAATTGATTGTCATTTAAATTTTTATTCAGGTCCTGAGAATACTGACATATATTGTTAATAAAAGAAGATCAATATGTCATAAAAATACTGCTGTTTTAATGGCAATTCCAAAGTCTGGATTTTGTACCCACCTGCAAGAGGTCTTCCGTCAATCTTCAAATTGAATTCCAGTTCTTCTGAGGTAGCTTGGTGCAAACGGCTTTGCCTGATTTGCCACATCAAAGCCATCTTTAAACTGATACCATAACCACGTATGGCCTCATCAAGGGGCTCTAATTGGAATGTCCTTCTTGTAACAGCAAAGACAAGATCTTTTTGTGCTCGTATCTCATTGGTAGTAAGCAAAAGCCCAGCATCAATAGCTTTCTGTAAAATGAACAAATTATTGCAACTTGTTTTACATTGGAACTTCTAGATGAAAGATAAAAAGTTTTTTGGGGTCAGGATTCCCATTGCTAGTCTGGTTCACTCAGATAAGCAATATGTCTTGTTTTTCACAGGACAAGTCTTAATGGCATCAATACTTAGTTTACTTAAAATGTTGTGATCCTTGTAAAACAGCCAACTTTTTTCCAGTTTAATAAATACTCTTGTTAAATAGTTCTTAACAGTAAACAACTAACAAACAATAAAGCCTTAATTGTCAATTGGCTTGTTTAAAAAATTGTACTCTCCTTAACTCAGGCCGATGTATTGGGTTTCATAATTAATTATTTCAATTTAAAAAAAGAAAACGCAATGTGTGGTTCCAGAAAATATCCATACCCCCACCACGGAGGGAATTGGAAATTCCGGAGGGGTGGGGGGGTCAAAAGCCCAGGAAAATCCAGAGGAGAGGGGGGTTGAACGGATAAATTACTTTCCAGAGGGTCAACTTCGATTCATTCCAATGTGAGCTGCAGGTAAAGTTCGAAAATTACTACTTACCGAATTTGTAGATCTTTATTGTGGAATTAAATTAGATTAACTGCTAAGTAAACACTTTTGTTAAACGTAAAACAGGTATTCTTTCTCCCAAAGGCGCTTTGGAAGCGATGTTTGGGCGGAAACAAAATAAGCATCGTCGCTGCGTAGAAGTAGCCGCCATTACTCGTTACCAGTCTTCGAGAAGACAGCAACGCGTACCAGGAGTGGTTACATTTACTTATCAAGACAACGATCCTTCGACGAAATGTCTGCGTCGTGTAAACAACCTAAATTTAAAAGCTTACCCTCACGATTGACATTAATTATAAGCGTCTTTTACGAACAATCAGTCCGTCCTTTTTAATCATGTGGCAACTGGCAAGCGAAGCGCGATCTCATTGACTCGTAGAAGTCGTGTTTTGCTAAGCTCAGCAACGAGAATATTTATTGCGAAGTACAAGTGTCGCCAAATACGTTTACGGGCTTTCTACCTACTCTTGCACCTTCAAGTAACGGGCTCTTACCTGAGGGCTGGTATGCAGTGTAACGACTTTAGAGAACTCAATATTCGTTATTCTTTTTGTTTTGATCATTTCCCCTTAATTTTGTTTGTACGTTTTCTTTGTTCATGATCGCGTTCATGTTGAAGTAACGTTTGTCAGCAACACTGCGACTTTTCAAGCGAATTCTTCAATTAAAACGAACGTTTTACATACTTTTGTCAAGGTAATTTTACAGATACCTAGTATATCTGTTTGACGTAGAGAAGAACAGTTGGTATTGGTAGGATCAGTAATATGTTATGAGTAAGTTACGACTATGTACGTTATTATTTTAAACGCTAATAAAACGCGTCCTACGATAATCGGAACGGCTTAACTTCGCTTAAATTTGGATCAGTTGCTTCATTTTTAACACTCCCTTCTTGAACGAAATTTTCCAGAGGGGTTGGGGGGTTGTTTGACAAACTGTGGAAAATCCGGAGGGATGGGGGGGGCTATAGCTTACTTCCAAAAACGGAAAATCCGGGGAGGAGGGGGGTCCTAAGTGAAATTCCCTCCGTGGTAGGGGTATGGATATTTTCTGGAACCACACAATAGGTTGAACTGACTCCATGCACCTAGATTCAGGCTCACTTACTGCAAAGCCTCAAAAGTGATCACTATCAAATTTCTCCTTGCCTATCACCATACTTTCAAACGACGAGTCCGTGAGAATTTAGAACGAACCGCAAGAGAATTACTGCGATCAGTTTCAACTTTGTATCGCATGACTACATCGTGAAGATGTTCAAGAGAAATTTGTCTTTGGTTAACTGAACAAGCTCTCCCAAGTGTTGAGCTAAGTTTTTTTCATGTTAAATAAAACATAGACGATACAAAGGAACGTAAAATTAGACTTACCCCGCTTCGGCCTATGTTGAGAAAATTCAGAAGGGTTTGCCAAGATCTATTCGGAAGCTTTGTTGACAATTTCACGTAAAGCTGAATCCAGTCTGGGACTCTCAATGAATTTACGTATTCGTTGTAAATATTGTCCGTCAACAACGTTGAAAATGCCTTCCTAACTCCTTGCTTTTCGGCCACCGTCGAAAGAGCAGACGATATTGTTTCGCGAACGAATTCTTCGTTGTCTTGTCCTGAATAGAGCAGTCCATAACCTAGGGCCTTTCCGAGATCTTCACCGCTCGATGTAAGATTTTCCCTCAACACTTCCAAACAGTCCTTCGCGAATTTTCCCGCGCGTTTCGCTTTCAGTCGAGGTCCTGTAGTCTTTTCAACATCTTGCAGTGCTTCAATAGTCGGTTTTCCCAGGCTAACTGAAACAGCATTCGTCGGATTGCTCCCAATTTCATCTGGTGTAGATGGAGGCGTCTCGGGCAGGATGGCGGGAAAGTTGTAATTGCTTCCCGCCATTTTCTCAAGTTGGAGGGAATTCAGTTCTTCTCTGACCACCTGGAACTCACTTGAACCGCAAAATTTGTCCTCATCTACATTCTTTCGACGTAGCGCTCGGCCCACAATACCGAATAGTGTTGCCACAACCACAAGATCTTTCTTTCTTGCCGAGCCAAACCAGGATGGGTTGACTCGCGCGCCGGTACCATCCACCAAATCGTAGATCGATATTTCCAGAATATCGTCCTTAAAAAGCCTAAAATGCTCGCTTGCCATAAATTCCCTCGGACGATAAAACCAATCACTTGACACTGCGTACCAGTTTGCCTCTGCACTGAGTGAGGGTCCAAATACGCGTTGCAGGCCGACAGAACATGTTCTACCCGACGAGGGCGCCATGTTCGTGCCTTTGAAGGATTTGAATATTCGCGCGATCGCACAATAAAGTACATTCTATCATATATTAACTATTGCTTTAGCCATATAAGTTCATGTAGTCTGTTTTGCGTCTTTTCTTCGTGCTGTGAAGGGCTTATTCATTACGATGAGCAAAGTACACTGTTCATGACAGATTGATGATCCTGTTAATTGATTCCTAATTAGATTCTCACAGCGAGACCGGAAATTAAAACCCATTCCCTACAGATCCCTACAGTGAATTTCAAAGACGCATGAATCCCGTCATAGTAACCTGCTATTTCTAAAAAATATCAATGGCTATTTACAGGATGGTTAAGCGTCTGACGTAAAATCAGCTTGGTTGCAAGTTGAGAACTTGTTATCTTGAGAAACTTATAATGGTTTCTTTCCAAAGCAAAAAGGCGAACAGAGAAAAGAAGGAAGCGTCTCGTTTTCATCGCTTTTCTGAAATTACAATAAGCCTGCATACCATCCTTAACTCCCCGCATGCAAGAAAAGCCAGTTAATCGGCAAGTTAACCTGAAATGGTTCTTCTATTTTTGGTGTCTAATATTAAAAGAAATCAGGCCATTCAGGTTCTTAAGTAGGTTCATAATGTTGAAGGGAAAAGTTGCTCGTTGCTGATCAGAAACTTATTCGATATTTATACCTAAAGGCACCTTTTTGGTACGCTTCGGCGGCATATCAGGCGAGTTTGGTCGAGCCATGGTTCGTATTTTGGCGAGACGCAGTCGAGCCAAAATGCTCATGGTGAGACCAAACGAGCCTGATATGCTGCCGAAGCGTACCAAAAAGGTGCGATTAGGTATTTACCGTACCCAATTCGTCCAAAAACCCGGTCTTATTTTTTCAGTTGCTGTTGCTTATTTTTTCAGTTCAGTTGCTGTGATCAATGGCGTGTGAACCGTGAGAAGAATAGTGCGTCAATACTCTTCTCTAACTCCTCATCTGTCATTTTTCTAATTCTTTTGTTTGGAGTTTCAAAGTCCAAATTAAGAGAGCAGTTTGGAAAATGCGGCTCCATTTTCAAACAAGAAAGTTTTAACGCTGTCCTTAAACGTACGTACATCACGCGAGCGCCCTCCAGTGTAGCTGGGTCCAATTTTAGCGCGAAATTGTATCTTTTTCTCTGTTAGCGTTAAATAAATTACTCAACAAATGTTATAGTTTTACGTTTCGTTGTATTTCTATTGTAATTTTCATCTCTAAAGACTGCAAAAAAGTGCGAGTTTTAGAAACTGTCCCGATGATATCGTAGGATATCAGGTCAGTGATTTGATATCGTAGAAAATCATGACAGTGAGCAAGGCTTCTGATTGGCTAATTCACAATTTGGGTACGGTAAGGTAATGTAGTCCCTTGATTATTGTCTCATAAAAGTATAATATGGCTATTGCGATCATGCGACTGTATTAAAAAAATGTATAGTCCATGCTGGGCTTCCTCAGTGCATAACAGAGTACGGTAATTACACATCAAATCTACATTCTTGAAAACCAATTTATTTAGCTTAACCTTAAAACGGCAATATTTTGAGCTTCTTGCACAAGAAATCAAATGTCGGCATTCGACCGCCGACCTCTGTGCACAAATATATGCATGCAAATATGCTAATTTTATCTCGCTGGTTGAAGCGTGGCTATTTGCCCTTTTTGGTGACAAACTTTGAGAAAAATGGAACCTGGGTATAGTTGTTTCTTCACTCTGGATTTATTCTGGTTTGAGGAAATTGTGAGTGGAAATGGCGAATATCAAGAAATATAGCTCATTAATGAACAGAGGTATGCTTGGTTCGGGTGAATTGTGTATCACCTTTCGTAATTATAATACTCACTAGGATGATAAATTAGAGACACTTATTCTCGCTTGGAGAGCGAACCTTTGCCCCAGATAGCAAGTAAGTAAGATACAAACAAAGAAGCACTGTCAATTTCACAGAATTTTATTGATTTTCAGTCAAAACTAAAGCTTTGGCTACCTGTGGCCTTAATGTGAAATTTTAATCTACAATTTCTTTGGTTTGTATAGGGGATCTACTTTATTTTGCACAGCAAAACTGTTGCACATTTTCGCGGCTCAATTTGAAACTTAGATACAAGCCACCTGAGGGTTGAGGCTAACTGAAAAAACAACAACAAAAAAAAACCCCACCGATTTGCTGACTTTTTTCAGATATGTTAAAACATATCTGAAAGAGCTGAACAGGTTTGGTTATTATAGCGGAAACTTAAATTGAAATTCCAGATATTTTGCATCCACAATGAAGATAGCAGTTGTGCTTTTTATGGCTTTTGTCGCTGCCACGATCACCCCAGCAGGTAAGAAGAACAAAAGATTGTCTTTTTATTTCTAGCCGTACGACTTCAAAATTGAAAATGAAAGAGAGCCTGTTCACAAGCCAAGTTTCAATCGTTATAAGTGCAGCAGAATAAACAGTATCCACAAGTGAAGTAACGAATGATCGATAGCTTTCATTTTAATGTTTACAGGCACTTTAAGGTTCAGTTCACCCACACACTAAAAGTTGTGTCCATCCTACACAGTAGAATAAACGGCATTACAAGAAAGTGGTGCTCAGCAGCTTACATTTGAATGGTCACACCATAGGACTTCATTCAAAGACTCAAAAGTTAACACAGCACCATGCACAGGAAAGCACTGTTCACTAGCACTTATTAAATTGATAAATAGCTTCGCTTTATTTGGATTCACTGTATTCACTACTGATCCTATGACTCAAGCTCAGCCATTTTGGCTTGCACGCACAGTGTGGATAGTAAAACATGCCAAGGAAAAGCACCCCTTGACTTAATAGCTTTCATTTTTTTACAGTTTCGTTCACCATCCACAGCAACGACAACGGCAGCAGCAACAAATAACCTTGCAATATAGCATCACAAAACCACACATGTTACACCAACTTAGCCCGCTTAGTTTCATAGAAACAGCAACGAGAAAGTCAAAGAACAAAAGGTTTAACCCTCTGACGTGCAAAGGCTGGAGGGTGGAGTAGATGTTTGGCGGGGATGTGAATTTTCTTGCATTTCCGCGGGTTCACAAGCTAAACAATGACTTAGCTCATACCTTACAGTACATTTCAGTGCAGTTCTTTGCCTTTCAATTATGACGGCAAATTCCCTTTCTCTTAATTTCTGAACTTGAACGACCCCCTACGAATTCTATGGTTCTATGGTTTGGTGTCACTGGAGAAATTGATTGAGTTGGAATAATCGCGAAAACTCTGAATGAAAGAATGTGAATTAATTTTTTTAAGTGACGTTTTCCTAAGGAGACCGAGTGTTGCATTTGTTTAATGCAACTGTAATTCTTTTTTTTTTTGTTTGTTTTCACATAGTCCCGCTAAGATGTGCGGTCTGCAAGAATCTCAATAATCCAATGAGTGGAACTTGCAGGCACCGCGTTCAAACATGCAGGCCAGACGAACCACTGTGCGTTACTGAACAGGGCGGTTACATTGGATCACCCATCTTTGAGCGCAGCTGTTCTACCCTGGAGCGTTACAAGAAGCTGCTTGACAAGTGCTACAAACCTAATCCGCACAAAAGTATGATTGCCGACCAGTATCCTGAATGTAAAGTGGCACACTGCAACACCGATGGTTGCAAGGCCCGAATCCAGTAATACTTAATTGAAAAGGGAAAAGTTTGCCGAAAGGTTTTAAGCATTGTTGTTATCCTGTAATGCGTTATGATGTTGTAAAACCTCGTTGAATCTAAAAGGAATGAATTAAAACGACTTGCAACACGCTCTCATTACACCTGCTTTGAGCTATGAGTCCCTTTTCTCTCCTTTCCTCCCCCACCTTCGCCCCCTTTTTGTTACTAGTTTTCTCGACCCCAGCTTACCAGAAGAGCCACAGACGACCCTCTCTTTCAGCCCGCAGAAAGAGGGAAATTGTTTTGCTTTTTCCTTGTAGATGGAAGAAATGATTTAGCCGGAAATTTGCATATCAAGCTTAAGGAAAGGCTTCTTATTTGCTTTGACTGAGTTTTATGCTTCTATGCATTTTAAAAGTTTTGTACTTCATGTGTCAGCTGTCACAAGGAGAGGAAACCTGATTTACACTTGCTGTCAAATTAATGTAACATCTCTAGTCAAACTGTTAACAGTTTGCGTGATGACCTACAAGCTGAGATGGTGATATGGCTTTGGTTGTTTTGTTGGTGTGACAGTTAATGATTGTGTGCTAGCAACAGAAGTAGATCACGCAAGCTCCTGTGAATTATAAACTGAAATAACTTGGGAGTCATCTGGTTGAAATACCGCAAGATTTTTGAAAAGTAATAGTGTCTCTGCAAAAATATATTTGTCTGAGAAGAATGATGCGTCAAAAGCGACAAATCTTTCATTAATGACACTGCATTTTTGTTTTCCTCAAGCTGTTTGTCATGGACCTGTTTATTGACTTTCCTCTGCTCTTTAGAAATTTTAAAAGCTCAAGGCAGGGAAAACGCGCACCATTCAGTGAAGTTAGGGGGTTAGTCTCTAAAAAAAACTGTGGTGCTGCGTGGGTGGGGACGTGAAACACAAAATTTTGGATTTATCAACTGAGTTGATAAGGTAAATTGGCCACCGTAAAGAGATTGAAAGCTGACGTTTCCAGCGTTAGCCCTTCGTCAGAGCAACTCAAGGAATTATGGGTTGCACTTGGTTTATATAGGGAGTGGCGGAGCTACGCTACTGGTGGGAACATGGCAACGTGGAAAACAAGAATAAATTAATTGAATGAAAAGCCGGCGTTCGTTGATACCGTGGGGATTAAGTGTGCTGATTTGAAAAATGAATTTTTGTTCTAGATTTTTACGGCTTTCCGTGTTACCCTGGTGTAGGGAAAGGCCACAGATCGTCATATGTTGACTAGAATGATTAAGGAGATTGAAATGTCGGGCGACTGGTTTGGATGCGTCCTTGCCATTTCTTTCAACGTCTCGTAGGTGTTCGCGGAAACGGTCCCCTAATCTCCTCCCTGTTTCACCAATCTATATCTTTTTGCATAAAGTACATGTTATGCGATAGATAACATTCGCAGAGGTGCATGTAAAACGATCAGTGATTTTAATCGATCGCTTGGGCCCTGCTATTTTGTCCGCATTGTGAATGGAAGGACAAGTGTTCCATCGTTTGCGCGCGCATTTTTAAAGTACCTGGTTGATCATCAGATTTAAGTACACTTCTAACTAGAAAGTTCCCTATGTTTTTGTCGCGTTTGAATGAAACAAATTGGGGTTTTGAAAAGATTCTTCCTGTTTCGTTGTCATTTTGGCTGCGAGGTTATGTGGATGTTAAGTGAGTGTAAATGGAATTCTCTCATTCTTTTCCTTCTGTGACGTTTGCAGTGCTGACTGTCGATCACTCTGTTGAGCACGGTGTTGAGCCGTGTTGACAACAGAATCAGGATAGCCACGATTCTTGAAGAAATGACACATTTCCTCTGATTTGTTGGAAAAATCGGAGTCATTACTACATAAACGCCGAAGTATAAGAAATTGAGAACGGGTTGGAGTTTTTGACAAGGGAAGGATTAGAGGATGAATGCAACAAATAACTGTGGGAATCTGTAGGTTTGTAGTGCCCACTGGTTGATAGGCCGTTGCCATTGATTGAAACTTTGATGAAAAGCGATTGAAATTTCGGAAATTTCCCAGGTATATTTCAGTGCCGGGTGAATGGAGTTGACAGAAGTTATAAAATGATCAAGTTCTTCTCTACTAGATGAAGTAGTACCAATACAGTCGTCGATGTTGCGGCCGTAAAGTTCAGGTTTGGTGCCATTAAATTGGTTGAAAAATTGACTTTCGATGTAACCTACGAAAAGATTGGCGTGGCTAGGTCCCATTTTGGTGCCCATAGCGACGCCGTTGACCTGTTTGTAGTGGTTATTGGCAAATGAAAAGCAGTTCAGTGTCAAAACTAGTTCGGCTAAACGGAGCAGTGTTTCCGAGCTGGGTTCTTTAATAGTGCGCTGGTCGAAGAAAAACCTAAGTGCCTGAAGTCCTTCGTTATTGGAAATTACGGTATATAAAGAAGTAATGTCCATAGTAAAAATAAGTTTGTTTTCGCGGGAAAAATTGAAATCGCGAAAAATTTCCAATGCGTGGTTAGTATGTTTGATGTACGATGGTAAAGATTTAACGATAGGCACCACGGTCCGGTCTAAGTAGCTAGAGATAAGTTCAGTAGGGTAACTACAAGCAGAAACAATTGGTCGGCCAGGATTGTTTGGTTTGTGAATTTTAGGTTTAAAGTAAATGTGTGAAGTCCTAGGAGTAGTAACAATAAGGTTTTTAGCGGTCACTGGTAATTCTTGTTTGTCAATGAGATCCTGAATAGTTTTTTTTTTGACAGTTTTTTGGTTGGCTGAAGTGAGATCTTTGTCAACTTTGGCATAAAAGGAGGTGTCGGAAAGTTGCCGAAAAGCTTCTTGTCGGTAAAGGTCGGTCCGCCAAACAACTACTGCGCCGCCTTTGTCGGCCGCTTTGATAACAATATCTTTGCGTTTACTAAGACTTTTGAGTGCTGCCCATTCTTCTGTAGAAAGGTTCTAGATTTTGGTGTTGCGCTTAAATTTAAGTTTTTGAATATCGGGACGGCATTTTTTCACGAAGAAATTTAAAGAAGCGAACTGGCCCTCCGGGGAGGTCCATTTAGATTCGCGAACGTTGAGAGTTTCAAAAACATCTTTTTCAGAAGTGTTAGAGTTGTCCTCTTTGTCATGGAAAAAAGCTTTTATTGAACACGGCGAAGGAATTTTTCAACGTCTTGTTTAACATAAAATTCGTCGGTTCGTTTGGCTACGGGAACAAATTTAAACCCTTACTAAGAACTGACCTTTCGGAGTCGGAAAGTGGTAGATTTTCTGGAATGGTGACCACAGTGATGTTATTATTTTGAAATGACGGCTCACTAGTAGCTGGAGGACCTATTAATTGTTGAAGTTTTTGAGTTTTAATTTCGCACAGGTGGTTGAAAAGTTTGGAATTGAGTTCCTGTATTTTGGCGGGAATAGAATGTACTAAAACTGATGGACAAATTTTGGAAAGTTCGTTGCGACACTGGAGCTAGGATTTGTTTGTCGAGATCGCCCCGTTTGTTGCACATAGCTCTGATAGTGATCCTCATCATTTTACGTGAAAAAAACATTTTGAGGGCATTGAATTTCGTGAAGGTATTGCTGGTTGGAAGGCGAAAACATAGATGCGTGAAAATTTGAGCAAAACCCTTTTGGAATAACTTTGGATTCGAGGCAACGACCTATGAAGTTGATGTGACTACAAAACCTAGTTTTAGTGAAAATGAGAGTGGCTAAACCACACCCTAAGCTGTTACTAGTAGGAGGAAAAGGAATGAGGTAACTTACGATTTCTAATCCACGTGCAACCCATAATTCCTTGATTTGCTCTGACGAAGGGCTAACGCTCGAAACGTTAGCCTCCCACGCAGTCGTTTTTAGGGGAGTCGTGAAAACAGGAGGGTAATACGACTCCCCTAAAAACGACTGCGTGGGAGGCTATCGAAACGTCAACTTTCAATCTCTTTACGGTGGCCAATTTCCCTTATCAAGTCAGTTGATAAATCCAAATTTTTGTGTTTCACGTCCCCACCGACGCAGCACCACAGTTTTTTTAGAAACAGACCCCCTTGCTTGTTTGTTGATTAGCCGCTGCGACCACTAGACTCTTTTCACTCCACAGATCGAACACACGAAGACCGGAACCAGAAGAACGAAGACGGTACCAAACCTGAAGACACTCACCAAGGAGCTACGCCAGGAAATCGTAAGTTACCTCGTTCCTTTTCCTCCTACTAGTAACAGCTTAGGGTGTGGTTTAGCCACTCTCATTTTCACTAAAACTAGGATTTGTAGTCACATCAGTCGAATCCAGCTGGTCCTCCAGCTACTGTGAGCCGTCACTGGAAAATAATAACATCACTGTGGTCACCATTCCAGAAAATCTACCACTTTCCGGCTCCGAAAGGTCAGTTCTTAGTAAGGGTTTAAATTTTGCTCCTGTAACCAAACGAACCGACGAATTTTCAGTTAAACAAGACGTTGAAAAATTCCTTCGCCGTGTTCAATAAAAGCTTTTTTCCATGACACAGAGGACAACCCTAACACTTCTGAGAAAGATGTTTTTGAAACTCTCAACGTTTGTGTGGACAAAACCTGGGCCCGGGCCCATGGGCCAGCCCATGGGCTACCCTGTGGGCCACCCCCCAAATTTTTTTTCCATAAAAATAAAAAAAATCGTAAACATAAGAAAAAATAAATTAAAATTTAATTTCTTCTTAATTTATCAATTATTGATATTTTAAAAAAGTTGGTGGCTGTGCTGGATTAATTTATTAATTATGTAGTCAAGTAGAAACATAAAACAAAATTAAAACAAAACAAAAGATAAATCACAACCAAACAATGCAATGAATCCGAACTACGTGTTTATTCGAGGCCAATTTTTCTCTGTGGAATATGCGAAACAGCACAGGAACACATGCTGCGAATTAGTGAAAGGTGTGTTTTTAGAAAAAAAAATTCAAATATAATACTGTATACCTGCCAACTGTTCGGAAGTCAAATGCGTAAGATTTTCATATGGATATTAGCCGAATTTTCTAAAAAAAAATGTGACGACCTTAGCCTGCATAGCTGGCGGTATTGTCTGCGAGGGTAAAGTTTTGGTGGCGGAGCCGCCGTGAGCGGCATCCCGGCTCGGCCGCTCAAACTTCGTGCAAACAATCCTGCCAGCTACGCAGGCTATGACGACCTCCGAACACTACAGCACCAATGTTCAGACATTTGTTGCCGAAGATCCCCGAAGAGGTTCCGATAATTTCCGAAGATTACCAAATGTTGCAGTACGAAGCTGGAAACCTTGGCGTGATCTTGTAAGCTTATTATTGAGGACACGCACGCAACATTTAGCGCCGTTCACAGCTGGACTATTTCGTTTGGAAAGTGACTCCATTTCTCACGCAATTGTGAGTCAGGGGTGAGAAATTGTTCTTTAGGCATGTGATTGCTTGTACGTGGTCAGTGGACATGCCACGTTGTGGTTTCTGTTGATAGTACCCTGGGGTGCAGAATAACTTTGACACAACATAATACCGACCCCAGGGGGGTACTCGAAGTATACATGACGGGGGGGTCCGACGGAGCTTCATATTGCAAACCCAAAAAAATACACAAGCCTGAAATTTTAGACCCAAAGAAATACCTGGCATCAAAATTTCCAACCCAAAAAAATACAGGACTTAAATACCTCAATACTGATTTATTCAATTAAGCAGAACTTTCTAATGCATGATTTTGCATCAATAAGCTTATGAAATTGGGATGTCCGTTAATGTCTCTTCATCCTCCCTTCTGCTCCACATTTACAGACAGGTCCTCATTGTTACACTATATGAACATACCTCTTTCATCAGATTGTGGTTAACATTTTCTAACAGGAACTGTAACGAGCGTTAAGAAATATACTACTATAGTACAAAGTTGTCGAAATGTTTCCCTTAATCTCTCTCGGTAATACATTTAAGGAATTAGTGTAATGTATAAAAAAGTTCGGATGAATATTTTTCTGATCCACTGATTGCAGCGAAAACCCGAAACGAAAAGTTCGCTCGGAGATAAGACCCAAAAAAATACGCGTATTTTTTTAAGACCTATAAAAATACGTGACAGATCTCTTGACCCAAAAAAATACCGAGCGTGTAAATTTTCAACCCAAAAAAATACGTCGGACCCCCCCGTCATGTATACTTCGAGTACCCCCCTGGGATACTGACACGGCATTTCTCTGTATGGTTTTTGACCTCTTTGCCGTGAGACAGGGTATCTGATTTTAGGGAAGTCTGCCCCATCATAACGGGGTCTGAATCTGCCTCAAACAGGGTCTTAAATAAAGGGTTTTCCCTACACCAAGCTCACAAACAATTGTTTTGGGGGATGTGCCCCCTTGCGGTTTCACAGCACGTTATCTTCCTGGGATCCCAACAGATGATGAGTTCATCCTGTCTATGTTTTGCATGTTAGCCATAAACAGCACTCGTGTTTGCCACATATCCAGTGTAAAAAGTCGATTTACCCCTTCGTAGTCATAAATAGATGCTCAAAAATGACTAAGTGACTTATGGCGTTCTTATATAGACCTATATAGTTGTCCTGAGACCTGCAGTGTTCTGCCTTATGTCCACGGGGAACCAGGCTGACGGGGAACAAAACAATCTTGACACCAATATGTTATCCGGACTGCTTGAAACATAATAGCACGCACTGGGTTTGCATCGGAAAAACTTGGAAAAGTTCTCCAATAATTTTCTGAATGGATTCACCTCGCTTGTCTGAGGGCGTTTCGTAAGCCAGTGTTGTTAGGGGATACTCTTCACCGAGTCAACACTGGCCAGAGTATAAAATTAGTTTGGAATTTTGGAACTTTAGTCGGCTTATGTAATGACTCTTGAAGAGGCGTACATGCGTGTGTGTGTGTGTGTTGCCTCAGGAGTGGTAAGGAGGGGGTGTAATTCGCAGTTATCACATCACACTTCACGAGTTAAATTCGGCAATGAGGCTTTCCGGTAATGTCTCATCCACAATGTCTAGACCAATTTGCAACAAATTTGTGCCAATGTTTCGATAGTGAACTTTGCGCTTCGCGGTACAGTCAAAGCTCTCCTTGGTCCTCCTTGCGACCACTCTTGTAAGCGACCAGCTCTAGTTCAAGGATGCAGGCCGACGACCGCCCCGCAAAAGCATGCGAGAGGAACCTTACCTCTGATGGGGGAGTTGCATAAAACGAAACGTCCAATGTACCTTCTAACACCAGACAGTCAGTCTAGTTAAAGTCACTATGTTAATGACTGACGTTAGCAGTTGTGCCGCTCGTTGTCGCGGCTTCGGCCGCTCATGGCGGCTCCGCCACCAAAACCTTACCTTCGCAGACAATACCGCCAGCTATGCAGGCTAAGGTCGTCACAATTTTTTAGAAAATTCGGCTAATATCCATATGAAAATCTCACGCATTTGACTTCCGAAAAGTTGGCAGGTATACAGTATTATATTTGATTTTTTTTCTAAAAAACACACCTTTCACTAATTCGCAGCATGTGTTCCTGTGCTGTTTGGCATATTCGCACAGAGAAAAATTGGCCTCGAATAAACACGTAGTTCGGATTCATTGCATTGTTTGGTTGTGATTTCTCTTTTGTTTTGATTTAATTTGTTTTATGTTTCTTCTTGACTACATAATTAATAAATTAATCCACCACAGCCACCATCTTTTTTTAAAATATCAATAATTGATAAATTAATAAGAAATTAAAGTTTAATTTATTTTTCTTATGTTTATTATTTTTTATTTTTATCGAAAAAAAATAATTTTGGGGGTGGCCCACAGGGTAGCCAATAGGGTAGCCCATAAGGTAGCCCATAGGGTAGCCCATGGGCTGGCCCATGGGCCCGGGCCCAGGTTTTGTCCACACCCCGAACCTAAATGGACCTCCTCGGAGGGCCAGTTCGCTTCTTTAAATTTCTTCGTGAAAAAATGCCGTCGCGATATTCAAAAACTTAAATTTAAGCGCAACACCAAAATCTCGAACCTTTCTACAGAAGAATGGGCAGCACTCAAAAGTCTTAGTAAACGCAAAGATGTTGTTATCAAAGCGGCCGACAAAGGCGGCGCGGTAGTTGTTTGGCGGACCGACCTTTACCGACAAGAAGCTTTTCGGCAACTTTCCGACATCTCTTTTTATGCCAAAGTAGACAAAGATCTCACTTCAGCCAACCAAAATACTGTCAAAAAAAACTATTCAGGATCTCATTGACAAACAAGAATTACCAGTGACCGCTAAAAACCTTATTGTTACTACTCCTAGGACTTCACACATTTACTTTAAACCTAAAATTCACAAACCAAACAATCCTGGCCGACCAATTGTTTCTGCTTGTAGTTGCCCTACTGAACTTATCTCTAGCTACTTAGACCGGACCGTGGTGCCTACCGTTAAATCTTTACCATCGTACATCAAAGATACTAACCACGCATTGGAAATTTTTCACGATTTCAATTTTTCCCGCGAAAACAAACTTATTTTTACTATGGACATTACTTCTTTATATACCGTAATTCCCAATAACGAATAGACTGCGAGTAGTCTCTAATTTTGGCGATGGCGATTGTGGGGCGGGCAAAATACACACGCGCGCGCGAAATTTCGAGGAGACGCGACGCGAAGAGAGCGTCTCCTCGAGCTTTCGCGCGCGCGTGTGTGTATTTTGCCCGCCCCACAATCACAATCGCCAAAATTAGAGACTACTCGCAGTCTAAATAACGAAGGACTTCAGGCACTTAGGTTTTTCTTCGACCAGCGCACTATTAAAGAACCCAGCTCGGAAACACTGCTCCGTTTAGCCGAACTAGTTTTGACACTGATAACCACTACAAACAGGTCAGCGGCGTCGCTATGGGCACCAAAATGGGACCTAGCCACGCCAATCTTTTCGTAGGTTACTTCGAAAGTCAATTTTTCAACCAATTTAATGGCACCAAACCTGAACTTTACGGCCGCCACATCGACGACTGTATTGGTGCTACTTCCTAGTAGAGAAGAACTTGATCATTTTATAACTTTATAACAAATCAGAGGAAATGTGTCATTTCTTCAAGAATCGTGGCTATCCTAATTCTGTTGTCAACACAGCTCAACACCGTGCTCAACATGCAGATTGATCGACAGTCAGCACTGCAAACGTCACAGAAGGAAAAGAATGAGAGAATTCCATTTACACTCACTTAACATCCACATAACCTCGCAGCCAAAAACATCATTTTAAAGAACTTTAAGTTACTCCAAAATGACAACGAAACAGGAAGAATCTTTTCAAAACCCCCATTGGTTTCATTCAAACGCGACAAAAACATAAGGAACTTTCTAGTTAGAAGTGTACTTAAATCTGATGATCAACCAGGTACTTTTAAATGCGCGCGCAAACGATGCAACACTTGTCCTTTCATTCACAATGCGGACAAAATAACAGGGCCCAAGCGATCGATTAAAATCACTGATCGTTTTACATGCACCTCTGCGAATTTTATCTATCGCATAACATGCACTTTATGCAAAAAGATTTACATTGGTGAAACAGGGAGGAGATTAGGGGACCGTTTCCGCGAACACCTACGACGTTGAAAGAAATGGCAAGGACGTATTCAAACCAGTCGCCCGACATTTCAATCTCCCTAAGCATTCTAGTCAACATATGACGATCTGTGGCCTTTCCCTACACCAGGGTAACACGGAAAGCCGTAAAAATCTAGAACAAAAATTCATTTTTCAAATCGGCACACTTAATCCCCACGGTATCAACGAACGCCGGCTTTTCATTCAATTAATTTATTCTTGTTTTCCACGTTGCCATGTTCCCACCAATAGCGTAGCTCCGCCACTCCCTATATAAACCAAGTGCAACCCATAATTCCTTGAGTTGCTCTGACGAAGGGCTAACGCTCGAAACGTCAGCTTTCAATCTCTTTACGGTGGCCAATTTACCTTATCAACTCAGTTGAAAAATCCAAAATTTTGTGATTCAGTGAAGATAGTTTTCATTTCTTTGATTTTCCCGCTAATTTTATGTGCGCAGCAGTTGTTTAATATCCTTAGTCTTTCTCTTGACACTTTGTAAGATGCCTAATGCGTCTAAGTCGAAATATGCGTCTCCTAAGAGAAAATACGGCCATTGAAACGGAATTTCGTGATCTACTGGAGGCGTACGGCCGGCAGCGGACACATTAACTGTCAAATCTACAAGGACCGTCCACGTGAAATTTTCTAGGCCATCACATGCAAAGTGGTTCTAAAAATGTCGCTTTAATTTGACAGATCACGCTGTATCTGATTCACGTTCTCTATCCGTATATCAGGGTCTGGAAGGGTATTCTCGGGATCCGGGATTTGACCAAAATACGGTGCGGGATTCGGGAAAACGAAAAATATCTTGATGGGATTCGGGATTTGACTGCTACCAGGGAAGCGGGATTTGCCAAAATTTTGGGACGGGAAGCGGAATTTTGTCGCCTGTCTGTCGGGAATTCGGGAAATCGTCACGACCCAAATAAACGTTATGGCGGCAAAAGCGAATCAACCAGGAGAGCGCAGAATCTCAATCGAAAGGGCCAGCTTTTGCAGAAATTAGTCTTTTTTCATGTATTTTGGGAAAGAAAAAACGAAATTCGGGATCGCGATAAAAAAAGTGCGGGATGCGGGATTCTCGTGAAAAAGGAGCGGGAATCCGGGATCAGGACCCCCCTTCCAGACCCTGGTATATGCAGCTGACACGCAAAATACAAAACTTTTGAGTACAAAGGACCACAATTCAATCAAAACTAAAAGAAAGTTCTTTCCTTCGTGTGCAGAGCTCTAAATTTGTACTTCCTATGGGTAAATCTTTCAAGATCTTCAAACTGAGAAAGTAAAATTTCGTTGTTGAAAAGTGAATTCCTAAACAACTATCGGAGGTGGAGGTTATACCACTGCAATTCCAGAAACTTAAGAACTAGCAACTCAGTAGCAAAGAATTTGTAAAACACGATTGTGTGTATTGTGAATTGCTCCTGTTCGTCAGTAAAAAATCCAGGAAGAAAAAAGATAAATAAAAAACATGAGCTCGAAGACGACAGATTGCACATTATCCACCAACGCTCAAGTTTTTCTAGTGTGAAGGTTTCAGCTGATGTTTGCCATGTGCACTTTGCCATAAACGAACTTTCAGAAAGCCTAATTCTAGCCAGGTGATTTGAGCTCATAATTCACAGGGAATTGTGCGATCGTTTACAGGCGTTAGTGACTGACCGTCTAAACAACAAGAACATTCTCAGACACAAGACTCTCATAAACAATCAGGCAAAGTAGTTCAACGAATGTAATTTTATTCTGACAGAATACTGACTATAACTCTTATTTACTATATGCGGCTATCACAATCTAAATGGTTTCCACTCATCTAACGGCTTTAAGTCCATTAACAAAAGACGATTCTATCAAGTGGTTTAGTATACGCACTTTGAAAGTTTGTCGTCTTTTTGTCTCACTCATACACCGTGAGCTTTGAGCGCAATTTTGATACCGAAAATCAGCAGGGAAACTTGCTTTTTGAAATACAACGATGGTTGCTTTGGTTTCCAAAATCCATCTCGTAAGTAACGAAGTTCTGAGGGTCTCACCTTAAAGAACAAATTAATAAGGCGCAAAAACTCTCCATAACCTAGTACAATTCGACTCAGTACTAAGGTTGGTGCTGTTTGATTTCTTTCGTTTTTTTTTATATTACAAAGTCAAAAGCTCCCGGCGCCAACTAGTTAATTTGGCTCTATATTGCACTTTAAAAGCACTTACTTTTGTCACGTATTTTCTTTCCTGAACGTTTAAAAAGAGCCATGCTTACATCTATCGCACCCAGTTCTGACTAAATCGACAGAGCACCATCAAGCAGCGAAGAAGGACGTCCAAGATATCTCGTGTGGTAAGCAGACGTTTTCGTTTAAACTACGATATAATGTCGTATCAACAAGTCACGAAAATTACGATGCATCTAAAAAATTACTATCCGTGAGCAACGACGTCAGATTTCACTTAATTTTTCAGTTTAACAATTACAAGCTCTAGCTTTCGGAAACTTGAGCTCATTCCTTGCTTAAATTTAAGCATAAGGAATATTTTACTTACTTATTGAACTGCATTATAGAACTGACCTACCTCATAGACCTCATTGTCAATTTTTAAATGAAAAATTTCGACGGAGTTTCGATATTGTTTATTCAGCAACCCACAAAAGTCAGAGCAGTGAAAGACAACTTCAACCTGCAAGAGTAACAAACGGCATGTTAATTCGTACTTTACAAATGGCCAAATGCATCAAGTTTCGAAGAACATCAATTATCCCTTTACAAATATTTACAAGCTGTTTAACGGAACATAAAATCCACTAGATCGCTTTGACAACTTTTTATGGCATTGAACTGACTATGTGGTTTATTCCTCTCTTGCTTTCTTGGTGCAGAGTAAGATGTTATTAGTTCTTTTCCGTTAAAAAGAGAATATAAAGAAGAAAGAAAAGAGAAAACGCTGTCTCGTTTCATCCCTTTTGGCAAATTACAGTAAACATGCACACTGAACACATATTAAATTCCCGGGTATAAGAACCACATTTTTATCAAGTTTATTTGCTGTTTAATAAGAAATTAGGCTATTTAGGTTCTTAAACGAAAAGGTTCACAAGTGTTAAGGGACAAATTTGCTCAGTAATTCTTGATCAGAAAACAAATTCAACGTGGGTGTGACCCCTTGCTTCTTGTGTCATAAAATATTGGAATGTGTATTATGACTAATTGCTTTACTGCATTCCAAACAAATATAGACCCCACTCAAAGCCAACAGTTTTTTAATAAATAGAGGCAATTTCATATATCTATATCGAAATTACGGAAGCACATTTTGGTTGACAGATTAACCTGTTTAAGAAGAGTTTTATCTGATTTTAGTAAATAACAAACCGTTGCAGTCTAAGGCTAAAATATCTTAGCCTACAGGTTCTTACATCATTTAGGTTCCTATACAGCGGTTTTCAATTGAGTGTCGCAAAGCCAAAACTAAAGTAATTTAACCCTAACCAATCACAATAAGAAAAAAACAAAGGGAAACAATCAGATATCGAAGCAAATACAAGTAATTAACGTCAAGGGCAGGAAAACGTGTGCGAGCAAGTCATGATTGGTTTAATTTTGCTTTCGGCTTCTGATTGGTTTAGAAAGTGGCGCTAGTTTTTTAGCCAATCACCGAACGTAGTGAAGCAAAACCATAGCGAATGCGAAAACTGCTCTATGTGGGGATTTAATGTATGTTACACTGGCAAACTGCTACGCATTTTCTCGACTCAATTTGAAAAATTACTTGAAAGCCACCCCGGGTGATAATGCAGCCTTAGAAAAAAGAAAAGGAAAGAGACAAGATCGATTTGTTGACTTGATTTAAAGGAGAAGGTCACTCCAGAAACGGTGTATTTTATGAAATCGCCAATGAAAACATAACACTAAGTTGAGTTACTGACCGTGGTTTTAGCTTCTAAAGTGCATCCGATCAATTCAAAATGGCGGCGCGCAGTGTTAAATTTTGGCCCGCTTTGGAGAGGAATTTCAGTGGGATCGGATGCACTTTAGAAGCTAAAACCACGGTCAGTAACTTAACTTAGTGTTATCTTTTTATTGGCGATTTCAAAAAATACACTGTTTCTCGAGTGACCTTCTCCTTAAAGGGGACAGTCTGGTCATATGCAAAGTTGTAGCCCCTTTTTACTTAATTTTTTCCTTAAGATTTCATTCAATCCAAAAATGCCTTCATAGGTTCGTAGTGCGATCTCTCATAAATGTGTGAGATTTTTGTCGTTATGTTTTAAATGAACGTAAAGAAAGATATAGAGCAGGGGGCAGTTGATGAATTTTAAGAAGATTGAAAATTATTAAGGATTAAAGGTGAGTTAAAATTAAAAATTAAAGCTAATACTATTAATAGATGGTGCGGGTGGCCTGGTGGCCTGTCTGGGAGAGTGTACAAAAATGTTATCCCTCTGTTATTTCTTTCTTAAATCTTATCCTATTAATTTCCTAAAATATCTGACTAGACCGTCCCCTTAATTGAAGAGCTAAACAGGTTTTGTTAATATAGCGGCATTAATCCAGCACTCTGCATTGAAAGTAACTTAATATTAAATTTTTCATTCAATTCCAGATATTTTACATCCACAATGAAGAAAGCAGTTGTGCTTTTTATGGCTTTTGTCGCTGCTACAATCAGTCCAGGAGGTAAAAAGGTTGACGGACTGCCTTTTAACTTCTAAAGTTCAAGTTCAAAATTGAAAATAGAATAGAATAAGAAGTCGAAGTTCAAACCTTAGCTTTTTATTCTGCACAGGCATGGACTTAAAAGTCAAAACCACATTGCAACGGCATAATAAAGAGCGCCAGAAGAAGGTTGCGCTCAATAGCTTCCATTTGAATGGTCACACTTCATGATTTCATCCACAAACTCAAAAGTTAGAACCACCTTGTACAGCATATTGAACAGCACCACAGGAAAGTACTGCTCAATAGCTTCCATTTGAATGGTCACACTTCATGATTTCATCCACAGACTCAAAAGTTAGAACCACCTTGTACAGCATAATAAACAGCACCACAGGAAAGTACCGCTCAATAGCTTCCATTTGAATGGTCACACTTCATGATTTCATCTACAGACTCAAAAGTTAGAAAACCCAATCCCCCCACCCTCCCTTGTACATCATAAAAAACAGTACTACAGAAATCAGTACTGCTTAAACGGGTAAATTTAATTCCTTTGACTAATCTCCGTTGCATAGCCAGCTGCATAGGTTGGATATAGTGAACCATTACACAGGAAAGTACTGAAAGTACCTTTCTTTACGCTAGGACAACGTGAGGTAAATTGACCAGATTCAAAGTATTTTAACACTTAATTAAAATGGTTCACCATTAAAAAGGTAATCGTTAACTCAAGACGGCGGGGACAAGTCATGGGCATTTTTACGCCTTTTTTTTTGTTAAAAATGCGCTGAAATTAAAACCGAGTACCTTTTTACTATACAAAATAATCCTAGAACTGAATATTTAGTAATTTTCTGGGCACCCCACGAGAAGACTTCAGCAAAACACTTGAACTTACATGTCACGCATTGTTTTGCTCTCTCAGATTGTTTCAGTGCTTTAATTTTTGTGAAAGCTACGACAGGTTTATCCGTTCCGATTTTTTAGTTGAAAGTTTAAGGTGCGGAAAATTTTAGGGATTGGGATCTTTGAATCCCCGAGTTGGCGTTCCGAAAATGCTAGCTGAGTAGAAATTAATCAGTCCCAATGTTAGGGGGGTTGAGGTCACGTTTCATCAGAGAAAACTTGTTTTTCATCGCAATTAAAGACGATTTGTGCTTTCCGAACAGATGCCGATCCCAAACGAAAGGATGCCCCTGAATTTTCGTACTTAGGGAAAACAAATCATAAGTATTTCCTAGAGGTTTTTTTTCAAGATATGAGCAAAAAACTTAAAAAAATTCGCTCAATTTTTTTCAAGCATTTCACAGCCAAACATATGCTCTTATTTACAATTCTAGAAAACTATCACAGTAAGTAATTATAAACTATACTGAACGATTATGTTTGCTTTCCTGTGTTTAAAAATGTTTTTTAGCTTTCTAAACGAATGCTAAAAATATGTGAGTAAGCTCCCTCTCCTAAGTTTCTGAACTTGAACAAGGCGCGTCCTTGAAATCAGTCAACTGCGGGATAGAATTCAGCGACATTACAAAACGTAAACGAGTAGGCATAGCTACCAAACTTTTAATAAAATAACATGAATTCACTTTATACTTGACCGTAACTGACCAGGGCGCTTCTGCCGCGAATGGTTAATGACCCTACTGCAATGTGAGAGTTTTATTACCCAGAGATTCTTTGTTTTTGTTTTTACACAGTTCCACTAAGGTGCGCCGTCTGCATAACTTATAATGAGACGGAGGGAGCTCGAGATTGTAGCGGGCGCCTCCTTAAAACATGCAAGTCAAACGAACCACTGTGCATTACATATGAGGTCGGACCAGCTGCGATTTTTAAATCGAGAGTCTCTTCCCGGACCTCATTCCGGTATACCTTTAGACGCGGTTGTTCTACCCTCGAGCACTACAAGCTGCTGATTGACAAGTGCTACACACCAAAGAAGAAATCGACTGCGATCGCTCCCGACCCGTCTCGTTGTGAAGTGACACACTGCAATTACAATGGCTGCAATGCCTGAGTCTAGGACTAAGATGAAGCAGTTATGAACAGTTATTATGTAAAATAAAATATTCTGTGATGCGTTTAGCTCCAATAAAGGCGTTGCTAATTGTGATGAGAATGAACTAAAATGAATTGCAACATGCTCTAGCTAATTACATCTGCATTGAGGTGTATGCCTTCGTCCCGAGCCCTCCAGAGGAGCCACGGCCGCGCCTCTCTTTTAGACGGCGGAGCCGCGAGTAAACGCGAGGAAATTAAGGAGGCTCGAAACAGTTTTTTGGCCTTGGAGTGTATCTTTTGAAGTCAAAATTTCGCATAGAAGATAAACTTCGATTTCCTTGATACTACACCACCTTTTCAACATATGATCAAAGTTTATTTTCTCACTGGTTTCCTAGCAACAGCTGTCACCATAGCGACGGTAATGGACAACCTCTTATTTTAAATAATGTCCAATAACTCGAAAACTAGTCAGACACTTTATGACGAAACTTGAAACTATTTGAACTACTCAACCTACACAACTTGTATGCGAAATTAGAGAAAAATCTGTAAGAGCGTTTTCAAGTAAGTCATGATTCATTTTTTACGGGCTGATTTTGGTCATTCCTGCAATTTTCTCCAATAATTCAAGAAAGATAAAACTTGACACTTTCTCTTTTCAGTTGAAAGATATTTTATGACAGCAAAGCATTCTTAATGTACATTGAGCTTCCTAGGTGGCTGAGATTTTAAGATATTTATATTTAAAAACTGCTAAAATGCAGCACAAATCAGTCAAAAAGTTCGTAATTTGCATAAATAGAAATATTTCTAAACTCTTCTTGCAGATTTTTCTCTTAAATTGATTGCCGTTAGAATAATAATTCGTTTTGATGTTCCAGTGAGTTTTAGGCTGAATAAACATTTCTGTTATTAGATAAGAAGGCTGAATCTCGGTCAAGTTTCAGTCGTTATTAACTTTCAACGAGGAACAGTTTTATTTTCTTTTTCCTGGTCTATTTCACGGTTATTCACGTGCAATGAATAATTATACACGCTGCGCTTGTGTCCTCTCGTGCGTTTATAATTCCTTACTCATAATACAAAAAAATATTCGTCTTGTGAGCTTGTTTCTCGTTATTTTTCTGCCCCAGTGTAATGTCATCGTGGGAGTTAACATGTATGCAATCCGTAATTAAAAATGCTAAAACGTCAGTCAGTATTTAAAGAATAATGGAAAGAGTCTCCAGGAAGAAGCTCAGAAGACGAAAATTTTTTATTATTATGAGAAGTAATTATAAATGCACGAGAGGACACAAGCGCAGCGTGTTTAAATATTCATTGCACGTGAATAACCGTGAAATAGACCAGGAAAAAGAAAATAAAACTGTTGCTCTTTGAAAGTTAATAACGACTGAAACCTGACCGAGATTCAGCCTTCTTATCTAATAAACGAAATGTTTATTCAGCTTTAAACTTGCTGGAACGTCAAAAAGAATTATTATTCTAACGGCAATCAATTTAAGAGAAAAATCTGTGAGGGCAGTTTAGAAATATTTCTATTTATGCAAATTACGAACTTTTTGACTGATTTGTGCTGCAGTTTTTAAATATAAATATCTTAAAATCGCAGCCACCTAGGAAGCTCAATGTACATTAAGAATGTTTTGCTGTCATAAAATATCTTTCGACTGAAAAGAGAAAGTGTTAAGTTTTATCTCTCTTGAATTATTGGAGAAAATTGCAGGAATGACCAAGATCAGCCCGCAAAAAATGAATCACGATTTACTTGAAAACGCTCTTACAGATTTTTCTCTAATTTCGCATACAAGTTGTGTAGGTTGAATAGTTCAAATAGTTCAAGTTTCGTCATAAAGTGTCTGACTAGTTTTCAAGATATTTGACATTATTCAAAATGAGGGGTTGTCCATTACCGTTGCTATGGTGACAGCTGTTGCTAGGGAACCAGTGGAAAAAAACTTTGGTCATATGTTGAAAAGGTGGAGTAGTATCAAGGAAATCGAAGTTTATCTTCTATGCGAAATTTTGATTTCAAAAGATACACTCCAAGGTAAAAAAAACTGTTCCCAGCCTCCTTAAGTTCTGGCTCATAGCATAGCAAGACGTTTTTACGGGTCTGATTTTTTTCGAATTTGTAGTTTTCTCCCATTTTTCGGAGATAAGTTTTGGCTATTCGCGATGGGTAACCTAGTCTCCTGGGAACTAATTTTTGCGATTTTCAAATCTTGTCAACTTATTGTTTGTCGAGGTGTGGTGACGCCGCGACGACGCTCGAGAGAGACTTTTCACTGATTTGAAGGTTGTACTTGAAAGAAAAAAAAAGTTCCTCTTGAATTGGACAAAAATTGAATTGTTTTGCAAGAGTTTGGTTGTGCAGGAACTTCTTTTTATTTTTCAAAGGAAATGGATTATTTGAAATAAACTGTTTTCCGAGAGTTTAGTACTGTGGAATATTTTTTTGGCCGGTCCACGGAGGGCAAAATCGCGAAAACGCAAACTGAGTAGAAATTACTTACTTTCTTTCAGAATACGGAGGATTATCTTTCCATTTCCGTTGTAACTACAACCTTACTTCCATAAACAATAGTCCGGCTATTTTTTATCGAGAGTTATTAAAATACTTTCAGGAACTGAAAAGCATGACCCAGATCTTTCCTTATGGTGAATATATACTTTGGAATAATGAAGCAATAATCATTGAAAACCATTCGTTGTTTTGGAAATCCTGGGTTGGGCGTGGAATTTACTTTATTCAAGATATTCTAAACTCCAGTGGAAATGTTTTGACGCTGGATAAATTCCAAACAGAGTTTCAGATTAAAACAAACTTTTTCAATTGATAGCAGCTATACCTTCAGATTTAAAGAAGAAAGCCAAGACCCATGCAGCTCCTTCGCGTGACTTATTGGAGACAACCACGATATCCCCTTTTCCAGGAAAAACTAATTCAGATCTATCAGTCATGGGCTGCAAAAATCGCTACAAACTATTTAACGAAAGTTGCATCATTGAACCGACGGGTGTTAAGAAATGGAAAGATAAATTTCCTAATGAGACTGGAGCAATAAATTCTTACACATCTACCCATAAAACGCAGTCTACATTTATTCGTTTTATATTTGAAACGTTTCATTTACACCTGCAAAAGTTTTGAAAAGAAAGCCAATCTTTTGGAATTCCAAAAAACAAAATTATTACAGTGGCATCTTGAAAAGTGTACTCTTCTTTAATTAGTGGTTGCGTTCTCTCACACGCGAAAAACGCATTATATGGACATCGCCTTTGAACTTCTCTTACCTCAGTCTTATCTGTAAGCATGTACAATAATGTAAAGCGTCTTTCGTGTATTTGTAATATGTAATCCGAACCAATTGTATAAGATTCTGGCCTAATTGTAATTTGTCTTTCTTTTCCCTTACTTTCTGTTATCAACTGTAGTGTAATGTGTTTGTTAAATAAAGTAATTGAAAAAAAAAATGAAAACGTAAACTGAATTGATTCCCCAAAAGCCCTTGCTTTCAACACAGTTGCTTGCTGCCGGTGTAAGCCTCGAACGGGTATCGCATTGAAATGATCCTGTGAAGGACCTTTGGTGACGATCTCTCGAAAATAGCAACTTCCCGCCTCGAAAGTAATGCACCGGTTTACAGTGAAGGCCCCCCCCCCGGGTTTGTCATTTTCTTTATATTACTTTGCGTCCTTTTCACAAACCCCGGGCGATAAAGAAAGAGACAATTTCCCACCCCGGGGACACTTTTAAAAAAGAAGATGAAAGATTTATTGCAATTTTTCAAACCGTCGCCTAGAATTTTACAAAACAGACAGTCTGAAATCTGATCAAAGGAGATTTTACTTCGCTCGGATTCTTTCTACCCCATGTTCAGCTTGCTCTGAACGCCCCTGTATTTTTCAGTTCTCGATCTTTCCGCTGTGGATTGAGCCGGGGGGGGCACTCAACAAAGTTTTATACGGGGAGGCTCCGCCCCGATGTCTAACCCCTTACCCTTTTATATGCCATTTTTGACAGAAAAGGTACTTTCGTTTCCCCTTTCGTATACCTTTCACTGATAAATGGTACCCCTTTCACATACCTACTTAAGAACACTGCATCCCTTTTCTAAACCCTTGGTATGCAGTTAATGAACGATATTAGGGGAGAACAGTATTACCGGAAGAGATGTTAACCAAAAAACAAAACGATATTATTATCTACTCGAAAATTAGAGGCCCTTTTAGATACCTGAATGACAGATTTCCTTACCATTTCATATACTTCAGCTAGTGAAATCCTTACCCTTTGATACACCTGAAGCCTGAAAAAGGTACCCCTTTCGGGGGGATCCCCCCGTATAAGCATTATAGGGAGTACCCCCTGGGGGATTGAGTTAACTTCCAAAACTCTCGACTTAATTCAACGAAACGAAAATCTCCTTTATTGGAGACTTTTTTACCATTCAGCTCCTTGGCTCTATACCGGAAAGCATACCTTATTATGGTGCTGGGACGAAAGGCTGAACTAGCTTAAGATTTCTGTTTCATAAATATTTATTAACCTACTTATAATTATATCAGTTTCGAAGTTACCTAAGCAAGCGTTGCCTGTCATGTTTCACAAGCCTCTCCCCATGGCTTCTCATTATATATTATTCGAATGGAAAAAAAATGGAGGGTGAGACTACCTACATACCGTTAGGCATCAATTGACATCTTTTAAGGACGGTGCCTCCTTTTATAACTGCGCATACGTTCTGCGCATCTTGGGATTTGATTTTAGAGATTTGCCCACTAATACAACAACATTTTTGCGCGGTTTGAAACTGTGTAGGAAAAGCAGATCTTAGCAAGGGCTATCAGAATCCAGAAAGAAAATTGCGGGTAACCACGCATTTTTTACAGATAATTGAGCTTAAATTTTGAAAGAAACTGCCATACATTCTTTGTATTTGAAGCCTTTTTTAGAATTATGGTTGATTAATTATCTCTGAAAAATGCGTGGTTACCCACATTTTTCTTTTTGGATTTCAATAACCCTTGCTAAGATCTACTGTTTCCCCACAGTCTTAACCTTTGTAAAAATACCTCTGTATTAGAAGGCACCGTCCTTAAGTTGCCAGTTAAAACTGGCAAACTGACATTTGCAATTGATTTCTCGGCAAGGTTGGCTCCTACGAGGCCCTATCTCATTTTTTTCCCTACTTCCAAACTTCAACTGCCCCTGGGACAAGCCTACTGCCGAAAAATTCCCCACCTCCCGGCGGCTCAAGCCGATTTTGCCCCTGAGCTTAAGGCAGGGGTAAACCTGAAAAACAGGGCATTTTTCGAAAAATTCTCACACCTAGGATTTTAATTGAAACCATAGCAAACTATATATCACTGTAAAGCTTATAGATCAAAGATTCTTAAAAAAATCTATTTTGTGTTCCAACACCAATTGTAACGTGACACCGAACATTTAAGTGAACCACCTGCTGAGTACTACCAGTGGTTACTTGAGAAAAGATAACTCCTCCTAGATTTGCTGGAAATGAATGGTTTTTGCATCATTTTAAAGCAGACAAATTGCTTAGTGTTTTAAGCATAGGAAATTTTGAAATGTTAAAAAGACATGGTATGATGGTTAACTAAAGTTAGCCCTATGAAACCAACATGTATTTTCAACCATAACTTCAAACACATTCATCATATGGAAAAATCCTATGCTTAAAACACAAAACCCATTCAGATCAACAACCCCTGAAAATTTCAGGTCAATCTGATAAATCGTTCCCAAGATATCTTTTCTCAAAGGACAAAATGTTGCGTAATGAGAAAATGAGCTTTAAACTTACAGGTAAATAAAAAAGTTTATTTTCATTAAATTTTAAGGCCCAATTATGGCCTAATTTCTTGTATTAGGCCACAACAGTCTCTATAATCAATTTAAAAGCCTCCAGCCTCATATGTCACCCTTTCAGCTTCGCACAGAGCTTCTTCACGATGGGTGCGCAAAAGCTGCTGAAGTCTCTACCCAGCTCTTTTCATCTTTTCCAATGCCTCATCTTCAAAGGCATCTTAGATCTTGTCCACTTGTTTGTAATAAGCAGACCTAGTGAGGCAGGGCATGTTCATTACAACACAAAATGCTGCAAGGCATTCAAAGCCACTTCCTGTCTCTATTGGGTGGTAGTCTAGACTGCTAGGGAGTTGATGTAGTATGAGAGAGTTTAGCAGAGGGCTGGACTCAGAACAGGGGCTACATTGACGAGAAAGCTTGGTCTTGAATGCATATCTTCCTCTAAAGTCAAGGTCCCTTGAGAAAGAAAAACAGAGTGATTAGGCAAAATAAACATAAATTAAACAATCATACACGGACAAGAGAAATAGTCATATGAATTGCATTTACAGATGTAACTGCATGTCATCAAAATAAAACAGAGTATTTGCTTATTGTTACAACATTAATTTTTATGCAAACTCTTACATAGAAAAAACGAAAACTGTTTAAGAACAAGTCTCAGATATTGATTTCAAGGAAAAAGAATTTCGTCCCGTCTCCAGTGCTGAGAGTTCCCAAGTAAAACCAAAGGGAGTTACGGATGATGCAACAGATAGAAAATTCTCACCTCCTTTGCACACGTGTGCACTTGAGACTGAGGAAGATAGATTCTTTAGATCTATCAATCTGTATCCTTCGCATTGCGCCGTTTGAGAGCGTGCTTCATCATCAGAGCTTTCTACTAAAAGATCCTCGCTGTCACGTTTGAGTTTATTTCTCGAGGAGCCAACGGGTTCAACTGAGTCTGAGTCAGATAGCTGAGAATCATGAGATGTGCCTGGAGTTGAAGCAGTGATTTCACCATCGACAGGCTAAAGCTCCTGTGGTTTTACAGCATATCTTTGCCGTTCAGAAAGTGGTCTGCCTTTTCTTATTCTTTCGTTAGTCGTTTTCGTCTTCTTTCCGGCCATTCTTGGTGAATTTTACGGTGATGAACACGATGAAGAATCTCTGTTTACACTTTCGATCGAATCGCTCACGAAATCTATCCCATAGTGATCTTTTTTTTCGGTTAACTACGTCAAGTAAGATTCAATGAATTGTCCTGAGTCGATGGTGACGCTGTTTTGCATTGGAACACAGGGGAAAACGTTGTAATCAACTGATAAACAAAGAAATGCGTTTGTCGTTGCCATGGAAACCAAATCAGTGGACAGAGGCGGGAATTTTAAAATCGCTCGTTAAGGTAGAAAAAGTCAATTTCTCACAAAAAAAGTTTCCAAAAGTTAACTTTAATACCTCAAGGGTAGTTTTCCGGGAAAAACAAAAAATCACATTTTTCACGAAAATTCAGGTTTACCCCCGCCTTAATTGCCGGGTGCTCTCTCTCCTCCGCGGAGGCCTCCTACAGCCGCGCCTTGGGAAAAAAAAGCGTGGAGGCTGGGAAGAGGGTAAAATTAAAGCTCACGGGAACCCTCCCGCTCCCTTTTTTTAATTCTTTCACTGGTCTTTGCCAAGGAGCCTCTGCGGAGGAGATAGTCGGGGGCTGGAAACATAATGAATTGATCAAAAATAAAACACAAACAGCGGTAATAAACATTATAAACTTATGCATTTTTATATAAACTTGACGTTTCGTATGCTAGTCAATATACATTTTCAAAAGCGACCGTTACAATTTTGACAATCCTTTTATACAACAGTGATAAGATTACCACTGCAAAATCAAAGAAACATCGTTAATCCAAGAACTGAAACCAGCTTTTAATGTCAACGTCAGCAGTGAGAAGCTGATACTTTATTAATTAGCTGTAGCTTTTCATAGATTCACTGTTAAGATTTACGAAACGTCAAGTTTATATAAAAATGCGTAAGTTTATAATGTTTATTACCGCTGTTTGTGTTTTATTTTTGATCAAGCAAAAGCAAAACCATGCTAAAACTATAGCAACAACTCACTTTACTTCATGGGCTTTGAATTTGCTAACTCACTGTGAGCTAGCAGTAAGTTCGCAGGAAGAGTTTAAAATTCGATCAGAAACTTCCACGAGTCTTCGTTGCACGCAAGCTGCACGTGTCACGGTGAAACTTCTTTGGAAGCGCAAGGCTCTGTGGGTAGTCTCCTGTTCTGGCAACGATTAGCCTCGTACTGATGCTCAGCGCACGCCATGTATGTCGGCCATATTGAATGAATCACTTCATACGTACAAAGGCAAAACGGTGAAATTATGTGATATTTATCGCGTTGTTTGGCCTCTTTTGACAGGGCACGATAAAAACTAGACTTAAGAAATTAAGCATTGAATACAGGAGGATCCTTATTACCTTGTCAAGCCATCGCGGGAGTGAATCCCTGATTTCCAAGATTCAGGAGAGTTTTCTCTACTACAGGCACAAAAGTTTATAACCCCAAATCTTAGTTTTGGTGGACCAGTATGATAAGTTGGCAGGAGAGATAGTTTACTGTTAGAGATATTTGTCTGTGGAAAATGAAGATTGACAGGAGCAAACTACGGAAAACTCAGTCCGACGTGGTAAGTGTAGGAGAGTCAATTTCGCACTTCAAAATGTAAGCTATCTGACTGAGGAACTAGACTCGATATCTTATCGTAATTCAAGTACTTCGCACTAAATGTGTGCTAAAAGAAAGTGGATCCGTTGCGTAGATATGTATCCCTTTTTCTCTACACGTATGGTGATGGCGAGGTTTTCGTTACAGGCCCCTGAATGCAAACAGCTTATTCAAAGACTGAAGGATGCAAGTGACTGCGAACTGATCCATATTCTCAAAGACATCAATACTTGGTACTATGGAAAGGTAAGTAAGCTAAAATTTGTGCTTTCATGACAGTGGGTCATGAATCACAACTTGGGCAGTTGGCTAAATAAATATGAAAATTAATGATACCGTAGGGAGATATCGTATATTTGGTTGATTGAGCAGAAATCATATACTTGCTATTAATCTATCAGTAAGGAAGCTCATTGTCATCTGATGATTGCTTGCATGCAAACAGTGAGAACATAACTCTTCAAGACAGTGGCATTTTTCTATAAATGCTCAGACAATAGGCTAATGGTTTCTGTAATGAATTTTTGTGTAAACAATTTGAAATATATTTTCATTGAAGAGGTAAGGTACATTAATTAAATACAGTTTATTTGAATTATTACTGTGGTTACATTTAACCAGGAACCATCACATGAAAACATGGCCTAATATGGCATTGAATGCACCATAATTTGCAAACTTTTGGACTCAAAGGGCAATTGTTGTTACCAATTTTGGAATGAAACCATTTTTATCCATGGCTGTTAACAGTAACTTTTTAGCATTCAAATAAATTCAACACATTGCAAAACATGTAGAACAACTCACTTGTGGTCTATGGAGGGTTATGGGCTCAATTCCTGTCAAGGGCCTGGCAGCTTTCTTTGTCCCACTCTTGATATGCTGAAAAGTGATATTTTTCTTAACTCATTTTTGGCCGTCAATCGATAGCCTGTGAGCAGGCTCACTTAGTGTGTTATTCGAAGAATGGGGTGAGGAAAAGTGAGCCTGCACGAAAGCCATTGAAGTTTGAATTCTCTGCGTTCGTCCACGAATGCAGTATTCTGATTAGCTTGAAATGACAAGCAATGACAGCATTAATTATCGTAACAAATAACGAGGAAGGTGGTGTTATTTTTTGGTGCCTTTCTCAGTTTTTTTTTAGACTGCGAGCAGTCTCTTTCTTCCCAGAAGGAAAATAAGACGACTGCTCGCAGTCTATCGGTTTTTCAATCGATTCAATTTCTTAATGGGACTCGGCTGGTTGTGTCTCGTTAGTGATTGTGGTTTTGTGTTAGTTTTTGGAATACCAGCCATGTTTGTCTCGGTTATGGCAGCCTGGTTTTTTTAGTGCATGGTAGTTTTCAAGCCTCTCTTCTTGGGATCTCCGTAATGACAGGATCTGTAACATTTTATTCGACTGTGCAATGGGCATTATCTTGCAGTCTTTGTTACACCGAGTTTGGTTATTTGTTATTGTGGGAAAATGGTATCGCTTGTTCCTGGTTACAGATGTTTGCAACGCATAATGTAAGGGTGAAGTTTTCTGTGGTAGTGGCTCAATACATGTCCCTGGAGTTCGATATTTTTAACTTCTTATGCTTTCTCGTGCATCGATTTCGAGGCATCAGCACAGATTCCTTTGCGATTTGATTTCTTGAGGATTCCTAGTTCCGTACTGATTTCGGATAGAACACATTTAAAATTGTCAACTGTTTTAATAATTTTCTCTTGCAATATTCCGGTGCATTCATAAAGAACTCGATCCACTTGAGTGTGAAAATCTGCTGTCGTGTTTGTTTACATTTTGCTTCGCTTGTATTGGTTAGATCTTTGATACCTTGACAGTTTAGACTTATCACCTCGCAGGGGCGGAATTCAAAATTGAACGGCTTTCGTGCAGGCTCACTTTTCCTCACCCCGTTCTCCTTGCGGCTTCACTCGCCGACTTCCATCGCCAAGATACTCACGCAAATAACACATTTAGTGAGCCTGCTCGCAAGCTAGTCAATCGTGTGCAAAAGTGCTCGTGATCCAGATTTAAATTTTGAAAGATGCAATGTTTTGGGCCTCCTTCAGCCCATGTTAATTTACCACGTGTTCACACCTAGAAGTAACCAACAGTATTGGCTTTGTGATTTGACTGTCTTCTTTTCTACTGTTAGCATTAGTTTCATACATACACTTTACTTATGCACGGAAAATTGTCAGTACAATAGTGACATAAGCCAAAACACCATATTAAGCTTCAGCTAGCTAGAGTGAGAGTCATGGGGTAACACAGAATGTAAAAATAATGCCCCTCCTCCCAACCACTCCTAAGCAATAACAACAGGCATTCTCATATTTAAGTGTCACTTAAATAATCTGTAGTCATATTTACCTTGTCAATTCATGAGTTTCTTGTCTCTAATTACTCACAACCAGTCTTTGTGAATAGTACTGAAATGAAACATGATTAAGACTATCTCTTTGCTGTCATGTGATGTGGTTCTAGTTTTGGAGTCTGTGAATGAAATGTTAATTTCATTAAGGATGACCATTCAAGTAAAAGGTTTCAAGTGGCACTTAAAGTACATGTACTATTATTCTTTTAATACATTTTTTCCAAATCAAATTGTGCAAAACTTGACAAATTTTGTGTAAGGGTTAACTGACATCACTTCTGTTTTTCTAGTGTGAGCTGCAACACTGGGTTGATGTCATGGACAAATTTGATGAAATCTTAGCAGGTGTTGCTAAGCCAGTGAATGGAAGTAGTTGGATCCTAACATATGACAAACTGGATCAGCTGGAAGGACCTGACATAGCGGTAAGTTAGTTCCGAGGTCAAGGTGCTAGTCTGCTAGCAGTTCTGGCAAATTTTCTTTTTACCCTCACTTATTCAAAGTGCTATTTGCTTGAATGTATTTTAGTCATTTATACTTGTAATGTGCTATTTACCAGGCCTCATATTTTAATATTGTGTACAGTAGTTGCAAAAAATATCCATACCCCCCATGGAAGGTTTTTTGTTTTGCACCCCCCCTCCCCTCAAGAAATTCCAGTTTAGCTTCATACTTTGCTTCGAAAATTTTGGTTTTTCAGACCCCTCTCCCCCTAGGAATTTCCAGTGACCTTCCATGGGGTTGGTATGGATTTTTTCTGGAACTAAATGTACACATTTGAAACCATAGACTTTTATTGCTCAGTGTTCTCCTTAACAGGTGGTAACCGGTAAAATTTACCGCTTGTAGCACCGCTTGTAGCACCGCTTGTTACCGGTTAGCCGGAACCAGATAAAGGCCTGGATTAGAAACATCCAACAGTTTGGGATGGTGAAAGATTTATTATCGGATTGCATTATGAAAAGATTTATGTCCGTCCTGTTGCGTACCTAGCCTGCACCGCAGATGGAATATGACCGTTAGATTACGTTTGCAGGCTACTGCGTACCACATAAGTCTAGTTTTAGTAACTTTTCTCATTGTCCATGCGTTTGTACAATATTAGACGTAGTCTTATCATCTCGACATTTCTAAGTTCGTTAGATAATAGTCTCATCTTCTCTACGTTTCTCCGCACGTTTCTACCTTAGTAAGATGTTAGTCGTATCTTTTATACGTTTCTCCGCATGCCAGTACATTCCTAAGGTATTAGTCTTCTGGACATTTTCCATGCGATAGTGTGTTCGTCAGTGGTCTAAGGTGCGGTCTTATCTTTTTGACTGTCAACATTTTTCTGTACGTTAAACATCCGAAAAACATTGTTATCTTCTCAACCAGAAGAAGAACGAATGGTATCCCACAATCCTTTGCCTCATGGAATTTCATGAAGATGGCGAATGTCTTGTGACACACGGTGGATTTTGCCTGTTTTCGCTTTGGATTTTTTCACAGATAAAGCGTTTCGCTGAGGATAGCACACTTCAAAACACAAACTTGCAACTTTCATCATGAAATAGGTGTTGTTTCTTTTGAATTTAGCACATTAGTTATAGGTTTTTTAGATGATTTGAATAACAAAGTCTCACGCCATCCGTTACCACCGCTTCAATGAGTTGCACGAAGTTAATGATAGGTCTCTTTATGCTTGAGTAATTTACAGAAACAGTTAAAATCTGAATAATTAAAAGGTATTTGGACAACTTTGTACTATAGTGACCCTTAGTGACCCGACAGTTTCAAATTTCTGAAGGTTCGAAAATGGTCCAAATCCCTGCAGTTTCGACACAGGTAGCCCAAGCTCCAAAGGGAGCCGTCAACATGACATTGCGTAACAGCGTTATATTTGTAAGAGTTTGTATGGGAATATGACGATCGTACAAAATAGTTCGAAATAGGGGAAAGAGATCTAATAAAATCGACTTACCTGCCCTCTTCTGTGTATAACTTGTGTTCCTACGGCATTCGGAGGCGTTTCAAAGCGATTCCAGTGGGTTTTACGTTCTCTGTTTTCCTCTCCATATATATATGGAGAGGAAAACAGAGAACGTAAAACCCACTGGAATCGCTTTGAAACGCCTCCGAATGCCGTAGGAACACAAGTTATACACAGAAGAGGGCAGGTAAGTCGATTTTATTAGATCTCTTTCCCCTATTTCGAACTATTTTGTACGATCGTCATATTCCCATACAAACTCTTATAAATATAACGCTGTTACGCAATGCCATGTTGACGGCTCCCTTTGGAGCTTGGGCTACCTGTGGTTTCGAGTATCACGTTTTAACTCACATGGTGATTCCGCGACAAATGTAATAGAGTAATAAACAGGGTTAAAGGAGTTTAATTGTGCTTTTTCTTTATTGTGCTTTCCGTGCGAGAAAGGAGTGAATTAATTGCTTGTGCTTTGTTGGATAAGCTCAGAAGGATCCGTGAAGATTACCAGTTATTAGCCGTTGCTTTCTTCTCGAGTATGGTCAACTGGGTGACAGATATCACTATTTATGTCTCTACTTTAAATGGTCGAAGTAGTTTGACACAAAACTTCGAGATCGCAAATTACTGTTCCAGTTAATTGTCCATTGTCCTGTGTATTTAAAAAATACTCGAGGAAGAATTCGAGGAAGCGATTTTTGAATACATTGCCTACAATTATCAACAGCATCCTCGGGTAAACACATGATACAACTCGCTGTATCTCGTCTTTAGCAACAAATTCGAATCGACGATCGGTACAAGACAGTTAACAATATATTACTCACGGCGATGTCGCAACTGCGATTTATTTGAATCAAGTAGGACTGCACAAGCCGACGAACTGTTCTTCAACTGAGCGATCGTCGATGTACTTCGAGAACAATCAGACCCTTCATTTGGGCAAACTTTCGAGGAAACTCTAGCGAATTTCCTCGCAATAAAGTGCAGCATAGGCAAAACCTTCCAGTGAACTCTAAATTCTTCCATTGATACGCAGTGGTACTAAACCAGACGCGTTATTACGAAACAGAGTATTCTCCATTGTAACACGTTACAAACGAAGCTGCCGCCATTTGAGTGAAACTCATTCCATCGATCCCTCAAGGGAATGATGACGTCACTTCAGATTATGATAATATAGTTGAAAATGCAAAGGATTGTGGGATACTACTCATTCTTCTTCTGCTTCTCAACGTTTGTCCTTGTGCTAGTATATTCGTAATTTAGATGTTGTTAGTTGTATCTCCTTAACATTTCTCCGTACATTAGCATTGTCGTGAGAAACTAGTGTTATCTTCTTGACGTCTATATCCGTACGTTGGTTTGTTCAGGTTCGTTCGTAATTTACTCTTAGCATTGTCTTCTCCTCGAAGTTCTTCGTTTGTGCCTTTGTAAGGAGTATGTCGCATCTTCTAGGTATTTCTCAGTGCGTTTGTTAGGTCGTTGATCTGTACGTTAATACGTTCCACGTGACAGGAATTAAAAACGTCAACCATTTTGAAGGGTTTTCGAGACGTGTGTTAGCCTAGTGTCATGCCAGCAACATTTCGGGTCTCATGACGACAATTCCACACCAGGGTAGAAAAAGATTTTCAACAGAGCTGCTTTACCGGTCCAAAAAACTGACTTACCTGTTACCCTGAAAACTGGGGAGAACACTGTTGCTTAATGTAATGACACAGTGGGTTGTTATACATGTGCAAAGATATGGAGCACTAGCAGTGTTCTCCCTAGTTTTCAGGGTAACAGGTAGGTCAGTTTTTCAGACTGGTAAAGCAGCTCTGTTGAAAATCGTTTTCTACCCTGGTGTGGAATTGTCGTCATAAGACCCGGAATTTTGCCGTCATGACACTAGGCTAACACACGTCTCGAAAACCCTTCAAAACGTTTGAAGTTTGTAATTCCTGTCACATGGAATGTATTAATGTACAGATAAATGTCGAGAAAAAAAAGCTTACAGCAACCTGAAAAATGTACTGAGAAACGCCTAGAAGATGAGTCATACTCCTTACAAAGGCACAAATGAAGAACTTTGAGGAGAAGACAATACTAAGAGTTAGTTACGAACAAACCTGAACAAACCAACATGCGGATATAGATGTCAAGTTGATAACACTAATATCTTACGACAATGCTAGCATACGGAGAAATGTTAAGGAGATACAACTAACAACATCTAATTTACGAATATACTAGCACACGGACAAATGTCGAGAAGATAACAATAATATTTTTTGAATGTTTTAACGTATGGAGAAATTTCGACAGTCGAGAAGATAAGACCTTACACCACTTACGAACACACTATCACATGGCATGGAAAATGTTGAGAAGATTATTACCTTAGGAATGTACTAGCATACGGAGAAACATTAAAAAGGTACGACTAACATCTTACTAAGGTAGAAACATGCGGAGAAACGTAGAGAAGATGAGACTATTATCTAACGAACTTAGAAATGTCGAGATGATAAGACTACGTCTAATATTGTGCAAACGCATGGACAATGAGAAAAGTTACTTAAACTAGACTTACGTGGTACGCAGTAGCCTATGTCGCAGACATAATCTAATGGTCATATTCCGTCTGCGGCGCAGGCTAGGTATGCAGTGCGACGGACATAAATCTTTTCATAATTCAATCCGATAATAATTCTTTCACGATTCCAAACTGTTGGAAGTTTCTAATCCAGGCCTTTATCTGGTTCCGGCTAACTGGCAACAAGCGGTGCTACAAGCGGTAAATTTTACCGGTTACCGGCTGATAAGGAGAACACTGACTAGGCTGAAAAAGATGGTGCCCATATGCTTAAACCTTTTGTTAATGGAGTCTTGCTGTAATTGGAAGCTTGAGGTTGTGTTGCAAGAATGCTTGAAGTGCGTGTATGTTTTGATGGTTTGAGTGAACCAATGAAATGTTGTTATCCATTGGGAATTGTGATTGATAGGCTAAGTTGCCCAGCCTCAACTTACACATTGTAGACTTGCTCCTTACTTAATGAGATATCAGTTGAACAAGTTTTCCATCAAATGCTGAATCTGAAAACTCTTATAAATGTAAGTGCCCATCTACCATAAGCATTAACCTGTTAACTGATTTGGATCCCATGAGAGTTTCAACTGTTGGAAACGAAGCAGTACGAACAGGTTCATTTGCATGATACTCTTGCAGTGGGATTCTCTAAGAGTTCTCCTTTATGGGGAAGCAAAAGGTTGTCTTTGTTGAAATACCTGCATTCATTTAAAAGTTTGAAACATGACAGCCAGCTAGTACTTGCATTTGACTTATGTTTGTTTTGTTTTCCTAGAGTGAACGGCGGTGCCTGGTTAACCATGTGTTAAGATTCACTGCTCTGGTATTGGAACACTCGTATACAAGACATTTATACAGCTCATCGGAGGTAAATGTAGGATTAATTTGCACATGCATTGGAAAATGTTTCACTTCTATTGCACTACAGTACTGGTCACATGTAAGTTGACAGTATCAACTCCATCCTCGAAACTCGATTCTTGCGTCTCGAATGTTGAGACGTTCGAGTTTCGAAACGCGAGAATTGAGGATTGAGTGTCGAGTTTCAAGAATCGAGAAACATGAAGTTTTCGAATATGCAAACTCGAAAACAACTTCGATTAAACAAGTTATTTCTCGAAGGATGAATAATAGCCGTTCGCACACCGAGCTTAAGGGTTTGAAACATCGCCTCTGAGTGCATACAATGTCAACTTGCGTATGCACATGAAACAACACGAACAAACGATAGCAATTTATTAAAAACTGGACTAGGTATATTGGATTTCTAGCATTTTGATTGGCTGAAGGGAGCCAGGCTATCAGCTCATATACCTACTGCGACCAAATATGGTCAATGAACACTCAACAACAAACTGAGCTGAAAATTTTTTCCTTGCGAGCAACCCGACGAGAAAAATGGATGAGAAAAATCACTTGGCAGGGAATTTAAATTAAGCAGAAATTCCAACAGTGTCATCAACATGCATCACCAACAGCATCTTCTAACACAAGTCAAAATCGTTCGAAGAAACTGTCTAGAAATGGAAATTAACAATTAAGCTTTGTGTTTACAATTAATTTCTATCATCGATTGTCATGTCAATCAGCAAAATTGAACAAACGGTAGGTTTTATCAGGAAGGCTTTCCACTTCCAAATATTAAGACAAGACATAAAATAAAACAAAGTGAAACGGGGCAGAAGCATTTAATAAAAACTATCACACATTCATGGCGAGTAGGTGTGAAAATCATGAAGCAGTCTAAACAGAGTCTAAACAAGTACTAAACAAACTACAGCTGCAAACTACCAAGAAAGAGGGAAGGGCGAGATTTTTCTTCGGCTTTAACACGCAAAATTGACATTGGTTTACCTGCACTCGTTGTAGCTCTGTGTTCCAACAGGTCCAAATGTTCAGATAGAAATCGGATGCCATGTATACGGAATTGAATCGCTTTTCCATTTGTTTGAATGTTTTAAAAAACACTATTTACAAGGCTAAAAAACATTTAAAAAAAGGGAAACCAAACGTTTTCGACTAATTAAGTCATCTTCAGGGTAAAAAAAAAATGTTTGAATGTTGTTTTCACCACTTGTTTGTTTGAATGTTGTTTTCACCATTCCGTCCGCAACCTCTAAACCGAGAACAACTACATTTTCTGCTTTACGTTTAACAAACTCAGCTTAATGATGGTGAATTCTAATTTTCCTTGCTACAGTAATCTTGCTTCTGAGGTGCATAGAAATTACCTCTTCAAGTTCAAATTAGTTCTGTCTTCAGTTTGATCAAACACGCACATGATGGCTTCGTTGTGTGAACAGATTACAAACTTGTTCCCTTTCAACTCCAGCAGCTAACATGGTGAAATCGTACAGCTTCAATCCGCTTTGAACACTGATTACAATGTTTCAGGAAAAATCAAACATGTACCATATTTCAGAGCCAATAGTTAGAAGAATTTTTTTTCCAAACTTGTGCTACCTGTTCACTTTCAAGCAGTTTTCATTGATTCATTCAGCTTTGCAAGGAAACGCTGCAACTTTGCAACGCTGCAGTGCAAGGTTTTGGCGCCTTTTTTGTTCAGTCATGTGATTGATTCTTGTTCCCTTTTTATCTCTTTTCTCATTTTCCCATTTTTTTCTTGATTTTTTTTCAATAGTGGTTAAGTTTTTAATAAAACAATTATTTTACTCGGGCTTGCTGGATATCAGATGATTATAACCACCTCGGCGCTATGCGCCTCGTTGGTTATCTATCATTTGATATCCAGCTCGCCCTTGTAGAATAATTGTTAAAATTCAGTAAATTGAGTCTGCTTGGTATTTGTGAATATGCCTCAAGTTCCTTTTACATATATACTGACAGAAAACCATTTTCAAATGACGGTGAACATTTAAAAGTGAATGAAGAACCTCACTGTACTGTTGTTATCACACAAACAACAGCGTGTGCATGGCCTGGGTACATGTTCGCCCATCAAAGCCCATTGCAGTTCAATCTTGAGTTTTCGCAAAAAGGTATAGATCTATTCGTTAAAATTGCATTTATATTTGCGGATGGAAATCTGTCTTTAGAAGTTAGTGACCAAACTGTGGAAGTGAGGGCGAATTTTACAAATTTGTTAAGCCGTGAGGCCCTTTCGATGCCGTGCATGTGAAGCCACGTTTGTTTATTTGCTGAACTATACAAATAATACACAGAACCCGTTATAAAAAGAAAAAGTCGTGAATGAAACTGATATAAAATATCACAGTTTCGAAGTTTGATACACATTGTAATGTCTTCAGCGATAAATATGAGAAGTGATATATTTTCTACCCTACGCACGTAAATTTGCTTACGTCAAAAGCGAAATTTGAAACCTCACACAATGCGTAACCCAACGATGCTTTTGATGCAACTCAGAATCGAGCTCTGGCTCTCGCTCTCAACAGACGTTTTGCCTTTCTGTTTCACCTGTAAATGTGTAAAGCTTGTCACTATGCTGAGCCCGTGAAGTGCCTGTTTTACGCAACAACTGGAAAAGCTTGAGTTGTAGTTTTCGAGCGACTTTATGTTCGAGCGTTTTGTGAAGTAGCCATTTTAGGAATTATCGCAACAATTTCCACAACATTAAAAGCTTAAAGGGAATAATTTACCCTATGAGGAAAGGAGCAGCGAATTCTAAATGCATGACTTTATCATTTGTCATTATTTGATCGCATAAAACGGTGACGCCTTCAATCCTCGAAATTCTTGAAACTCGACTCGTGACTCGATTCTCGAGACACGAGGATCGAGACGCGAGGGACTGTCAACTTACATGTAACTGGTACTGTAAGTGTCATTTTGACGTATAAATGTACGTCCTTTGTGAACGTGGAAGCATGGGTTACTAAAATGTACAGTACCGCTCAAAGGAAAGTTACCAGTCACGTCTTGTTTCGCTTGTTATCAAGCAAGCGGTATATTTAACCTTCAGTTCATTTACACCGACGAACTACATAAATTGATAAAACTGCCTGTGCAAATTAAAGCAAGCGAGAGATTGACATCAAATTGACAACACAAAATAATTTGCATAACTTTAGAAACAACTCGCATGTGTAATTTGAAACCTGCCACAAACTCACAAACGCACGGTCGATGCCATGCAAGAACTTTGGAATGAATTTTGTTAACTCACGGGCTGCTGTATTCACACACAGCCTTCATTCACTATAAAATTCTATCGAATTCTTCTATTCAAAACACATTTTCTGCACAAAGAAATGAAGTATGTACGCTTCGGATACAGAGATTGGCAAGTTTACTTTCTGGTGCGATCGATCAATCGGCAATTTTATAGATTTGCTTTCCATTTGTTGTAACCACGGTGTATTTATATTTAGGATTAACATTTAGGAACATCAGAATTTTCGTTTAGAATTGCCGTTGGTAACAATCTGATGTAATCTTAGATGTGAAATCCACGCATTTGTGTTTCTCGAAACAATGGCACTGCACGGGTTCTGTGATCATTACCAATCGGCGTTATTCTCGCTTCACAATACACAAATGTTTTACAATCACTTTGCAATAGGCAATAAAAATCACGCGAGAAATTTAAGCTACGATACTTGCAGTTTTTTGGGGCTCGCGCGCGACTTGCGTCGGGCGCTGTGAGGATGGCGTAGCGTGCAACAAGAATCGCGTAGTGCGCGACGCGATTCGCGTCTCGCGAGAGGGTGGTAACTTTCCTTTGAGCGGTACTGTAATTGAAGGCTTCCAAAAATTTTGAGCTGAAATTCATTTTAATCTACAACATATCCACCGCTATTTCTCCCCACTTCACTTTAAGAAAGCTATGACTTGAGGAAACAAGGCAACCATTTTTTGTTTACTTCCTTGCAGCATCTTGTTTCACTTTTGGTTGCGAGTGATATGGAAGTTGTACTGTCAGTTCTTGGAGTACTTTATGTATTTAGGTATGTTGTCCATTAGACTACAAATTGTATGGTACCTGTACAGTAGCATCAAACTGTTGCTGCAGTTTTACTTTGCAAATTGTTGATTTTTGGGTTTGCATGCTCACATGTTTGAAATGTAGAAAAAAGGTGATATGTTTGGGTGGGAATTAATTTGTGCAATTCAAGTGCTCTGTTTTGTACTTACTTATGTAACTAACCAACTGGAATTGAATGGCATATAAGCTATTTTATTTATCTATTAAATAATTTTTTTGGCTAAAAGTCTTTGCTTGTACAGCGGAGTAGTACGTTTTGGTGGAGAACCTTTCTGCCTGCAATAAATTTTTGTGGTATGAGAAATTCACCCCCTCCCTGCCCCCTAAAAAAATCTAAATTTATTGTAAAAGTTGCATGGGTATGAGTGCATGTGGGAACTGTATGTCGGATATAATTAACATGACATATCTGTTCAGTTCAGTGTTTAACATAAAGTCCAAGATGTGATTAAACTGTTTCATTTCTTTATATTTGTCAACATTGCATTGATTTTTTTCTCAAATTTGTTACATACAGCAAAAGGTCAAGCTTCATACCAAGGCTTCCAGCAGAGAAGAGAAAGGCAATTCAACAGCGTCTTCAGTGCTTAGGAGAGGCAAGTGTGAAGTTTAGAGAGAATGGCCATGGAACAGTAAATTTTTACCTTGGTGTCTAAATGAAGATTTTCTATTTTGCATTCTTCAATATAGAACCTTTCTCTGTGAAGAGTTTTAATTAATAATTGTTTTGCCAATAATGCTTGATTCTTATCAGGTAATAAATTTTATGGTATGAACTAATTTTATCTCGCCAGACATGGGGAGGAAAAAATGCAGGATTCAGTCTTGCACAATGTTGCCAAGATTTACCTCTCAAGGTAAGCATGTCACAGACTGTTGTCTGTAACAGAGTCTTTTCTAATAATATTTTATGCAGCAGCCCTGACATGCAGCCAGGAATTCTGCTGTCTGCATTCAATTAATTCCTGCTTGCTTCACTCTGGACTTCCCTAGGAACCTCCTGACAAACAGGGAGGACCAATCTTTGCTACCTTTTGCTTGTACATTGTTGATTGCTACTACACTCGGATCATTTTGACAGGGTTAATGCAGTCTTAATTGACTTGGTTAGATACCTTTCTACAGGGGCACCCCTGAAATGATGCCCTGAATGAACTAAAAGAGCCAGCTCAAGAACAAAGATAACTGAGTTATCCTCATTACATAATGCCTATATCTAAGCCCCCTAGTATATTAAAAGTCTCCTAGTATTTTAGTATTCTTGAAAAAGGTGGTTTTATCATACTCTCTGGAATCTAGGCCTAACAGCTACACTGTTACAATACTAACACCACAAAATCCCAGTTATAAGCCCTGGGCTTATAAAGTTCATAAGGGTTTTGGGTGGGCTTATAAATGGGGGGGGGGGGGACTTATATCCGGGGGGCTTATAATCGGTATTGACTGACTGACTGACTGTCCTGTCCATGAGTTAAACTCGACCATGCTGCTCGATAATAAATTTTGCGGTTGCCACCGGATCGGCTTTAAGTGCCTCCTCCAAAGTCATGAAGCCAAAGTTTTTAACTTTCTTCGCCATGTTGCATGAAAAGGCATGTTCGGGCGGTATTAAAAAATTGGTTTGGAATGAGCAATATATAACAAATAAATTAAGACTAAGATAATTATAGCGCTATCCAAATATGTTTTCCATTTACTTACGTCTTTTTGGCTTTGAAGTGTCACAGTAAATCAGAAATTTAGTTCAATACCTTTGTTTGGAACATCACTATGATTAAACTTTACTTATTGTTCCGCACTCTACTTACAGTATACTTTCCTAATTTTCGATTTGAAGTTGTATTTTTTAAAAGTACTTATGTTTGGAGGGGCGCTTTTTTGTGGGGGGAGGGAGTGCTTATCATCGGAATATATTTTTTAAACAAGTAGATGGGCCTGTAACCGGGAAGACTTATAACCGGGGGGTAGGGGTGGGGGGGTGGCTTTTCACTGGGATTTTAGGGATATATTGTACCAGTGCTCTGGAGCAATTGTGATTTCGTTGCAAGGTTTTCACAAAATTCTCATTTTGGTCCATCTATTTCTGTATTTTTGCGTCATGAAGTGCTGGAGCTTCCATGAAGTACACGTGGCTGAAATCAATGTGATGTTTCAAATACGTGTCTGAAGTTTGTTCTCTTTCATGGCATAGAATTAACTTCAGAGATTTTGATTAGAAAAGTTGTCATCTTTTCACTTGTCATGTTGAATCACCCCATACATTTACACCGTATCCATAGAACAAAAAAATGTTTTAACCCTTTAAGCCCTAAGCCTGATGAAAATGAAATTTCTCTTGACATGATCACTACTTGTTTGAACATTTAAGTGACAGGAATAAAGGAAGTGATCACTGAGGATAAGATGTTTTTATATTTAGACAAATTCTCCTTACTAGTTCCATAAGAAATGTATGGAGATCAGTAATGAGAATATGCATTTTATATCGGGCTTAAAGGGTTAAAAAAGCGCATTTGAACCTCTCAGTTAAAAGTGTTCCAGTGGAGAGGTTATGTCAGAGATCAGCATACAGTAACAAGGCCTCTATGGCCACTGCTATCAAGCCTTTCGTTCATTTGCTGTTTTGTAGCTCATTATTAATCTTTATGTTAAACGTGTAGCTTTCTTTTCATGTTTCTGTTTAGGAGTTTCCTCCTAGTTGTGCCGATGTTTACTTTGAGTTTTACAATGAAAGCACAGGCACTCCTTCACAGCCAGACCCACAGGTACTGTATGTGTATGACAAAAATCTGCACAACTATCTCTTCAATAGGAAGCGTAGCACTGTTTGGTCCACAAATTACAGACTTGCTGTCAGTACTCGATAATTTAAAAAGGCTGCATTATGTAATCTTTACACTTTTGGTTCTAAACTGCGCTGAAATTAAAACTAAACTTGTACCTTTAGCTTTACATGTACACGGAATGCTCCTTGAGTACCAGGATGAAAATATTATGTGATTTTCACCAAGTGAGAACAAACCTTTATCATCTTGTAGTTATTTTCCCCAAATGCATGGGAAAAAAATTTGGAATCTTTCAGCAGATCTTCCAGCATGCTGGAGTTAAAAAATATATATTATATAACGTAACTACACCTTGCAGTCACGCTGCCAATACAGGCCACTTTCTTTTTCGTCCAAGCAAAAGCTCAAGCAGGCATTTTGTTATTCTTATGTGGAAAAACATTTAATCTGGCCAGAATTTTGTTCCTTTGTGGCTGAATCAACGGGGTTGCGGGGTTGTGAAGTCTGTGAACTTGTTGTGTCTGCTTTACGAAGCTGTTGTATGATTTCTCAATAAAAAAAAATTATCTTCTGCAACTAACAACATTTATTTTATGATGTTTTGTCACCCTACAGCAATGTACAGTTTTAAATTAACAAGCTACCCAAGTTTGGTATCACAGGCAAACTGACATGAGCACCAGGCATTAGGTGAGAGCTGTTTTGTCTGTCATTATAAAACTAATTTGTTGTGTTTGCTCTTTTCAGCAGTCACAAACCGCAGGAAGCCAATTGTGTTCTGTGCATGTCAAGCAACTTTACCAGGTATGACAAACACAGTATACCAATTCTTGTCTGTTACATGTATGGCCGTCCATACCCATGGGAGGCGGGGGAGGGTCGCGAGTTTGTATTAATTTCAATTCTGCTAACTTCCAATCTGATTAACTGTTATTTCTGTAGTTTTCAGAGAACCCTGGGGAAATTATGGAGCAGGTGATGACTTGTTATAATGTGCCCAACGATAAACAGGTATGCCCAGCGGTAGGATGCACATGTATATGTACCTCATTTATAAATTATTAATGAAAGCTGTTTTGTTGTTGTGCAAATAAATTTTTTTTGATAGCCAACAATCGTGTTATGATTTATTTCTGTAAAATTTCACTAGTGAAAATTTTTTGGTCATCACTGGACCCAAAAAAGACCTATTGGGTTATGTGGGACAAGCACTTTTTGTTCTTGGGCATTCCAAGTGAAATAACTTTTTTTGCTCATTTGCATTCATTGTATGGGGCGTAAGACATTTGCCTCTTAAAGCAAAAACAAATCAAACTGACTTTACCAAGGCAACTGAGCATGGAAAAAAGGTGCCTTGGGCAAGTTTGCCGTACAGACAAACTGCAATTTAACTTTTCTTATGCCTTACGGTATGAATCAGTATGAACTTCAAATGATTAGAGAGCCTGTGTAGGACTCACTGATTATTAGCAGACGATGGCAGTCATCTGCTACATTTGTACATTATGTCACTAAAAGGATTTTACCATATTGCTGAGATGTAGGGCTGCAATGATACATTTTCTCACAATACGATACATATCTCGATACATGGGCCACGATACGATACACGACACGATACATTACTGTGCGAAGCAAAACTAGTTACCAACAAGTTGCACTACTTTTAGATATTTATTTCCATAATAATAAATTTAACATGGTAATAACACAACATCAAATTGCCATAGAAGGGGTGAGGAATATTAAAGACAGTGATTTCCCAAATTTGTTGATGTAGTATATTTTATTGTATTGTAATATTGCGATATTGTATTTAAATATCGATTATTCCTATTGTTGGAAAAAATATTGTCGTTCACTGATGCATCGGTGTATCGTTGCAGCCTTACTGAGATGAAGCTCAGTGCAAAGAGTCCTTTGTTATTGTAACAAGCATTTCCCTTCCTTTTTAGGTGAACCTGTTTAATAGAATAAGATTGGCAAAGCACTTTGCTGTCTACGAGAAGAGGTTGCAGTGCATTCAGGCTCGACTGCAGGCTATCTCAGTGCTGTGTAAGTTATCGATTGGAGTCTTATAAGTGATCTCTGCTTTAGGGGACCACTTTCATAAAATCCTGTTTTAATCACTTATCAATACAATGTTATACATGTACATATTTACTCCTTTAATCTCCTTTGCAAGTAATCACCCAACTCCTTTGGTCCTGAAGATGATCACTTACAAGAGATTTACTAAATAAACATGAATACATAAAGCACATGTAGCAGCTTTGTTCAGAGAAGAACAGCGACTACAATCAAATTTGTAACTGTATTCGATGGTCAGTGGGCTACCCCTGGAGACAACACACAATTTTTTCTACCTAGCACAAGAACTACATGTAGTACAACAGTAGCAATCTCCTGTTGTAACTAAAGCCAAGTTGAAATACTTGATTGATGAGGCAACTCAGCTAAAATCACACAAGGCTAGGAAAAACAAGTTGTTGGCATATATAATATGGGTTTTTTTATAAATGGTCACAACAACGATAACAACTGAAATGTTCATTCTGCTACACATGCCAACAAAAAGAAAGTTGGGAAAGAACAGGATGTGTGGTGGCTTTTTGGGATAAACTGTGATGTGCATTATTCTGGGGTGGGATTTATGAAGCCCCCTCCCCCTCCCCCTCTCCCTCCTAAGTATTGGTAGAAAACAATAGCCTGTTGTAACCCTTTAAGCTTCAGCAGTGACAAGCAATTAATTTCTCCTTACACACGACTCGATCAAATATATGGGCCATAAGAATAAAGGAAGTGATCACCAAAGATAAAATGTGTGGATGTTTCAGTGAATTCTCCCAAGTAGTACCTTAAAGGGGTTATGTCACGAGGATTTGGGGATTTTGGATCAGTTGTGTGCTAAAATCATAACCTAGTACCTTTACTCATACCCCAAATGCTCCTGTAAAACTATGAGGAAGATCTCAAATGAATTTTATCAGGGAGAGCTAACGATAATAATTTTTTGGTGATTTTTGAGAACATAACACCAAAACTTGAAAAAATTGGCCCAATTTTTTCAAGTTTCAATCCATTTCCATCCTTGCCATCAGTACCAACAGACGACAGGAAACAAATTCAGTGCCGTTAGATAGTCTTTAATAACAAAGCTAGACCATTATTTTTGGAATTCATTTCATGCCAAGACACTTTTTAGCTTTTTGACAAGATACTAAAATAGCGTGACATAGCCCCTTTAAGAAATATATGGAGAACAGTGAGGAAAACATGTGTGTTGATAATGGATGATAGTTTCAGCTTTTTATACATACATGTACAATTTTAGGTTCCAAGAATTTGTGACATTTATTTGATCATGAAAAGATATGTAATTTTGTCCGTGTTATATTTGTATTTATTTTGATATTTATTTGTCCTGTAGTGTACTCAAACACCACACAGGATGTGGTGAATCCATTGTTGTACCAGGGATTTATTGAGGAAACAGTGGAATTGCTTGAGTTTGACCAGCCACAATTCAGTGTAAGTTAATGAAGTACCATTTTTAACTTGAGCAACAGTAAGTACCTTACGTTACCCCACAGATATAGTCTTCCCTTTCATATTAGTCTCCCTAATACTAAGCCAAGCAACTCAAGTAAGCCAAATAACTCAAGTTAGAAAATAGAAACTACATATCAAATAAAAGAAAGTCTAGTGGGAAACTATATAATATTAGGGAAACTATATGGGGGTTAACATGAGGTTCCTTTCCCTGGCACTCGATTGATACTTGATTAGTTGTAAACTTTTAATCATACATGCAAATTTGTGCATGAAGCGTTTTTTTTGCCTGTTTTTGTCTGTTGAGTTTTTGGTCAAGCTCGACATTACCTCGACTGGTTTGTTTAGCATTGTATGTGGTTTTGATTACCTGTTTTGTTGTGTTGAGGTGAGTTCTGTTGTGTTGTGTTGCGTTGTGTTGTGGTCCGTTGTGTTGGGTTGCACTGTCTTTCCAATCCGTTGTGTTGTGTGTGTTGTGTTGCATTGCTTTGCATTGTGTTGCATTGGGTTGTTGACAAGTTCAGAATTTCTAGTATTCTATGTTGAAGTTATGCAAATAGACAAACTCAACCAACCTCACTCACTGGCAGACAATCTCCACACCACAGAACCAGGCAAAGTCAACGACCCTTAGAAAATAGATGAACTCAACAATCTTTACCTACTGTAAGACAGCATGAACCCCACTATACGACCAACTCGACAAACTCCACAACCCTCACTCACTGGCAGATAAAATCTCCACAACTCGACAAACACATGCAGTGTCCCTCACATTTGGGAGGAGTGGGGAGGTTTATCAAAGATGGCAGATAGTAAAAACCAAAACATGGTACTAAGAAAAATTTCGAACCAAAAGTGGTCGGGATTACAGAACCTCCATGGAAAAAGAAAGGTGATTGCCTGTGGAGAATATACAATGGCAGTGTTGCTTAAAGTTGTTGAGCTGTTTGAGCTGGTTGAACCTTTGCCCTTCTGTCTAGTTGTTGTGTCAAGTTGTGCAACGAAGGTACAGGAAAACTGAGAAATTTTAAGCCAACAAACTAGCTGACTGACAAATAAAGGACAGATCACAACACGATGCAATACAAGACAGACAACAAAACACAATGCAACACAACACAACGAGTCAAGGTAAAGTCCAGCTTGACCAAAAACTCCACAGAAAAAAAAATTGGGCAAAAAACGCTGCATATTTGAATACATTTACTGTAGGAGAAGACCATAACTGAGTATTTGATGGGTGGGGAAAAAGATAAATATTATTGCTAATTTTTCTCATCAACATGTCCACAGGATATACGAACAGCTGCTATTCGAACGCTTACTGCCCTTGTGCACATGGAATGCAGTCCAAGGTATTGAGTGTGAGATAACAGTAAAAAAGCATGCAAAAGGGAAGGATTTTAAAGAGTTAAACTTTTGTTTTTCCTTGCTGTTTCTTAATCTTAGGGTGAACACAGTCATAGACTGTACAGGGTTGGCTTCATACCATGGATTTCTACCAACACTCACAAGAAACTGCATTCAAACTCTCACAGGTAAAAATTGTAATGCAAATTGATGATTACAGTGGTCAGCGCGCTTTGCTTTCCTCGGTGCTGCGTTACTACAGACCAGCTAGTTTACAGGCATGCCACTCAAACACCTGAAACAAATACTGCAAATAAAACATAACACAGTTAAGAATCCCAACCGTTGGGAAGGCAAACCAGTTGGCTTTTTACAAGCGCAGCCAAACGATTTAATATCTCGGAACTGCTGTGAAACAAATCCATGAAGTGCTCAGAGTGGGATCTTCGAACCCGGGACCTATGGACTTGAAGTCCAACACCCTAACCACTCGGCCACGCTGCCCTAGGAATCTCTATCAGGAGACAGATTGCAAGTGACCCGGGTTAAATTCAGGGACTTTACTGAAAGCCAACTAGTGGCAGGGTACTAACATCTCGTGTTGTGTTATCTATTCGAACTCAACTGGCTTCAAACTCCAGTAAGATTTAGAGTCATGACTTTATATGTGTAGTTATTAAGTCTGTCAGAATTGCAAATTCCTTTTCCCTGTCTTAGTAATGAATGAATCAAACAATAATTATTTATTCAGCAATTCAACAACTGATTTTTTTTATTTGCACTGTTTAGATCCACTGGCTGGTTCACTTCCACTTCCATTTGCAACTGGATTGTTTTCATTTCTCTACCACTTAGCATATTATGAAATTGGTAAGCGCAATAAAATGCTCTGGACTTATGTGTGTTGTTGCAGGTTTCTGGTTTGACCCTGGTGTCTCTTCAAATGTGTTCTCAACAGGGGAGACCCTGGGGAGACCTTTAACTATGGGAATTTCCTAATCATCATATCTTGGAAACCCTAACTTTTATAGATAAGCTGCTTCGCCGTGTTTGTTCCGTGGGAAAGGTGTTCAAGATTTTTGAGTCACAACCATTTTTGGCAGGTCATGTGACCTGAACAGAAAAGAGCCTAAAACTCAAAGGGCATACAGTTTTGGTCATTGAAAACAGTGCAAAGTTTTAACAACCATCAAGATGCAAAATGTGATGAATTTCTTCAAATTCGCATTATTAAAGTAGCTATGACATCATATATATATAAGTATGTGTATTTCTACATTTTTTACTGTAGTTTTTATATTCTTTGTAATAACAGTAACTCTACCTCCTTTCCTCCAAGTTTGAGGGATTTTTCTTTTTAATGTGCAGTTAGGGACTGGCGCTAGCCACGCACACGCAGTGTCGATTTTTATAATTCAGATGTTCATCCTCATATATTTCAACAATCGATTGGCACAAAACCTCTGCAGAACAGAATATGACAAAATACCATCCATAAATTTTTTTTTTTTTAATGAAACTTTATTACAACACCGACACACTACATACAATATGCCAGATCTCTAGTTAAGAGTCTCCCCCCTTAAGCAAAGTACTTTGCTGCTCCTGTCTCTCTTTTACCAGATGTATAAATTGGTACTGGCAAATAAATACCATACTGGAGTTAAGCTCACAGTTGGACTGGCATTCCCTCAAGAATGGGAAGGGGGGGGGGGGAGTGAAATCAAGATACTTTGTGTACCTACTTTTCCCTTGTTACATATTAATTTTCTTTCTCATTCATTAAGGTGCTGAAGCACTGGTTTCGTGTGGCTTGTTGGAAGCTCTGCTACGTGTTGTGGAACACCAGGGAGAAGACAGTCATCTGACTGTAAGAAAACTCAATTTATTCTTTGTGTTGTGTGTCAGTGTTTTTTTAAAGGCTGGATTACATATGCAATTTTTGTCACACTTTTTAAAGCAATTTTTGTCACCCTGGAGCTCATGATGAAAATTGCAAGTGTGATATAGCTGCAATTTCAGTGCAATTTATCGCGGCAGCATCGCAGAGATTTTGAACATGTTCGGGAAATTGCAGCAAATATCACACCCAAATCGCAGTGAAATTGCAATGAAATTGCTACTACTTGTGACATTGAAAATGCATTGAAAATTGTGACCGTGAACGGGAAAACGTACTTTAACGCTTATCCGTCAAATGGGTAAAAACTAACGGATAGTTAACGGATAGTTAACGGCCTTCAAAGCATTCTAACGCTTTATCCTAATGTTCTAACGGCTAATGAGTTGTGCCTAACGGATCCTTAAAACGTTCTAACGTTTTGTCCTAACGTTCTAACGGCTAACTAGATATGCCTAATGGATACTGAAAATGTTTTAACGGTTGTGCAATTTTACCCAAAAATTGCATTAAAAATTGCACGTGTAAACCAGCCTTTATTTTCACCTTACTTCCCCTCTTTCAATCCATTTACTTTAATTTGAATAAAAATAACACTTGCAATGAAGTGAAATTTAAATAGCATCACTAGAAAACGTATTTGTATCCATGCTTTAGGATTTCATCCACAGACTCAAATGTTAGAAGCACCCTCTATAGCATATAATAGTCAGCACCACCTTGTGTACATGTCTGTGCAACCACTCAAATGAAAGCTAATAGCTACTTTTGAAATGAAAGCTATTGCATGGCTCATTCAAGTACTGTTAATGATGCTGTAAAAGGGTGTTCTAACTTCCGAGGGTGTAAATAAAATCCTAAAGTGTTACCATTTATCTGAAAGCTATAAGGTACTTTTAGTTACCAGGTTCAAGGTTACAATTCAGAAGGAAAAAGGTTAATTTTGGTGGCTAATAGTTTTATATGTTACTTGATAGTTTGTTACAAGAGCCATTCGTATCATGGAGTGGATTGCTAACATGGATCTGTCTGGCTATCAGAACCGCAGTGGATTGACGGCTATTGTCAACCGACTAGAGGTAGTTAGAATGGTTTGAAGAACTTTACATTTGTCACACCTGAGAAAGGCCAATGGTTTGAGTGGAAGGTCCCCTTTAATGTTTTTGTTTGTTTGAAATATTCAGCAAGAAATAAAGAAATGCCAGCCTTATCATGGAGCCATATTATCCCCAGACCTCCCCTCTGCTCCGTCTAACCAGCAAGATGGTGTTGCCATGGAAACTAGTGAAAACCAGGGTCCCCAGTCTGAGGCTTCCTCACAGTCACATCAGTCTGAAGAGGTTCCCATGGAAACCGAGCATCCTTATGTCAACAGTACAGGCACAGAAGACAACAAAATGGAGGTGGACGAACATGAAACAGGGAAGGAGAAGGTGCTGGTTGAGGCAGCAGTCGCTGGTCCAAGTTCTACACTGAATCCTGTCAGCAAGAACCGGTGCTTACCACAGAGAGCAGCTCTGATCAAAGCTGTACTAAGCTTTTTGAAGAAATCCATTCCTGA